>PVIU01001132.1:72440-177773 GCA_004026605.1 Ondatra zibethicus
AGGCTGCTACATGCTACCCTGCTGGTCTGCTCTGTTTTTCCATCTTACCCACCTGTCCATTGCATTTATCCTTCAAAATGGCACTGCAAACTGCTGTGTGTTACACCATATATAGATTTGCCCAAACAGCCTTATACGCACTACTCATTGGAAAGAGTTATTGGTCTGGCTCAAGGTTTCTGAAGCACCATAAATACTGGACCGTCACTGAGACACCACAGGTATCCTGTTGTTGCCCAGGGTCAGGGTGATCTTGCTTCCGGGCAGGGTCCACGAGAACGGCAGGCCAGTGCACACTTTGCGAGCCGGGGCAGTACCTCAGCCTTGCACTCTTTCCCCGGCAGAGCAAACGACTCTAGCCGCAGCACTGCTGCCCTATGCTGTGGGCCAGGACTCCTGGCCCAGGTTCCAGGTGGACTGAGGACTGGGTGTGGTTCACGAGACCACTTTAACACCATCTTCCCGTGAGACCTGATTTAATTTAGTTTTTCTGGAGATACTTTGTGCTCTGCATACTCATACTCCGTGGCCTCATCTCCCCTCAGAGTATCTATGGGTCTCTTACCCTCCTCGAAGCTGCCCTGAGGGCCATTGAGTGCCAGCTACACCACCATTTAGAATCCAAGGCCTATTATATGACACTAAGCATGTTATTTGTCCTTTCGCAATAGGAGACTGATACATTTGATCCAAAGGCCTTTGCTATACAAAACTTCAGTGAACAACTCTAATTTCATCTCCACTTCTTCTCTACATGTATCTCAGATTTGAAGCAAAGTACTCAGTGTGCCCTGTGCCCATCAACTTCCTGCCACTATAACTAATACTTTATAAAAAGGGTTTGGGGCTCACAATTTTGAGAGTTAAGTCCATAATCAGTTGGCCCCATTGCAATTGATTTTGTTTTTTTGCTTTAAATTTTTCTCTTTTTTCTTTGGGCGCCTACTACCAGCTCCCAAATAATTACATGGAGATTTATTTTTTTTTCTTATGAATGCCTGGCCTTACTTGGCTTGTTTCTAGCCAGTTTTCCTTAATTATCCCATCTACCTTTTGCCTCTGGACGTTGACCTTTCTCTATTTCTGTATCTCTTTTCTTCCCTTCTCACTCCGTGTCTGGCTGGGTGGCTGCCCCTGTCATCCTCTCTCCTCTGTTTCTCACTCCTTCCTCCTTATCTCTCTTCTATTTGTCCTTTCCACATGACCACCCCACCTACCCTTCTCTCCTGCCTAGTTTTTTGGCTGTTCAGCTCTTTATTAGACCAATCAGATGGTTTAGACAGGCAGAGTAACACAGCTTCACAGAGTAAAACAAATGCAACATAGAAGAATGCAACACATTTTTACATCATTAAACAAATATTCCACAGCGTAAATGAATGTAACACATCTTAAAATAAAATTCCACAGCACTTCCCCATTTTGTCTAAATAAAAATGAAAGGTTTTCATTTTAATATAGTAGAACTATATAGTCAACAACAACAGTTATACGTAAGAATTACATTTACAATATTCAGTTCATTTGTATTTAGCAAATTTAGAAGAAATGCCTCATTAACTATCTTACCTTAGTGATTCTAACATTTTATACATAATTTACTTTTTATCATAACCAAGGAAAACTATAACTTTAGCTATTTAGTCTTTAACTCCAAAGACCCCAGAAGGCAGTAATATTACCTAACACTTTCCTGTATGTCCTGCAGAATGTCTAGCATACTTTTCTATGAAGCAGGAATTCTAAAGGACTGTCCTACCTTATCTTGGCATTCACTTTCCTGTGTGTCCTACATGTCCAGTTTGTACAGCATAGTGTCAGGCAGTCCAGGTATTTGGTCAAGAACAGTTTCTTGACCAAATGACTATCTTTGCTACACTGAAAGTAAACTCCAAATGGAGTTTCTTTGATGCCCATCATCCTTTTATGAAGTAGATTGGTGCTGCCAGGAGCAGACATGTTTCACTGTCGTGAAAAACATTAGGGTATTAAACATCTTAAATGTCATATTCTGTAGGTCTTTGAAGTATTTGAAGATAATCTATCTAAATCTATCTATCTATATATCTTGTAAACATAGTTAATATGTTTTTACTACAAGTTTGATTATTTTAGATTAACTACTAACCTCATTTCTTTTTGTTAAATTGATTTTTGTTGAGCTCTACATTTTCTCAATTCTTAATTACACATTCATTTTTATATAACCTGCATATAAGCACAATACCCCAAACAAGATTAGGCACATATACAGTGTAACCAAATTAACTTTAAATTTGTATCACAATACAAAATCCATGCCAATACAAAATACCTGATATTAATAATTATCTTTTTATCTTATGTTCCTATATTCTCCTAAATTATAACTATATAAATATCTGTAACCCACCAAATAACCAAAAACTACCCAGACCCCGATTCTTGGGCATGTGGGCATCATCTTCTCTATACTGCTTCCTCTCATCTGTGGGCAAAGGCATCTTTAGGGTCACTGATATAATAAGATAATTGAGATAATAACCCAGTCCTGGGAAGACCAGCTGTCACTTTTGTTGATATATATCATCTGTCAGGATCCAGGATCCCTTTATCAAACCTAATCCATATCAATCCTGAAGGAATCCACAGCCTCGTGTGTCCTGTGGGCGCAAAAGCAAAACCTCTTCTCCAAAGCAATGCATTTTTTGAGTTCCACTTGAAAGGTAAGGCATTCTTAACATATCTAGGCTGGTTCATTTCATCAGTCCTGCTCACAATCCCGTGTCTCTGAGCAGTTGCTGTTCATCAGCAATCAAAAAATTCAAGGTGAATACAGCAACATACAGGATCCAGACTCCCTGTATATTTCCCATCTCCACGTGGCTTACATTTTTATTACTTTACTTCTCTCTTTAAAGACTTCATTATTTTTAGACTATTTATTTTTTTCTGTGTCTATCTATATCCCTCCTCTCCTTTTAAGCCTAAACACATTGTTAAACACACTGTAACCCATGTAAAGGGTTTTCTTCCTATCTGTGTATCTCTAGTCCTTTGTCTGTGTGAGCAAAAATCTGCTAAGCCGCTCAACTAGGCTCTCCAAGTGGCTCTGGTGGCTGTCTCCACCCACTTCTCAGTCTGAGAAAGCCAAGTCTAAAGCTCTAGGTCTTCAGAGATAAGTTTGACCAGGAACTACGTACACACACACACACACCACCCAGTTCTGGAATGCCAGCGCCCTGCACTGTGGCAGGTGCTTTTTTAACTTAGTTTTTGTTTCTACTTAGCATGAAAAGACTGTTTGTTTAAATGCTTGCTGTACAGCAGAATGCTTCTTAAAGGAGCTATGCCCCCCCTTTTTTCAGCTTTCTCAGGCTCTAACATGGAAATACGGGTCCTTGTTGGAATGCCAAAATGTAGGGTGTTTTATTTGTTGTTGTTTTCTCTTTGTTCTTTGGGCACCTCCCACCCAGCTCCCAAATTATCACATGGAAACTTATTCCTTTTTTTTTTCAGTGAGTATGGAGTTTATTCAGTGGGTTATGGAAGGGAAGGGGAAGTGGGAGAGGGAGAAAGAGGGTGTGTGTGTATGGGAGGAGAGAGAGGGAGAGAGAACACAAGTTACCTCTTCGGGAGAGAGGCAGAAAGAGAGCAGAACCCTAATCTTTCTTGTGAGTGCCAGGCCTTAGCTTGGCTTGCTGCTAGCCAGCTTTCCTTAACTTAAATAATCCCATCTACCTTTGCCTCTGGGCTTTTACTTTTCTCTTTTTCTGTATTCGATGACGCCCACGGCCTTTAGACCTCCACCAGCACGCCACAGTGGAAGCACACGGAGGCTACAGCAAAGTCTGCCACTTGACACCCCTGAGCACCTGGGCTCTGAACCCTTCCTTCTGGGTTCCTCGGGTCTCCTTCAGGGGCCATTTGAAACTGTTTTCTCCTCACCAACTCGGAAACTTATTTTTATTTTTGATGTCTTCTTCCATGCAAAGGTAGAAAAATTAAGTTGGTAAATGTTCTTCTCTAACCCTGTAGTTGATAATCCTTTGTCCTCTGGAGGAAGGAACTCGATTGGGTAAGAGATGCTGCTCAGAGGAGGAAGACTGAGGTGAGGGCCACTGAGGGTGCCTAGAAACAGGGAGCTCTTGCTTAACCACAGAGGGAAGCTGTGAACCGCACGCGACCTCCTTCACTTATGTAAGGGGGCTCTTTGCTGACTTGGAGTTGACTAAAGACTTCTCAAAAAGCTGTCTTGCTCACTCTCTTTTTCTCCAGTACCCAACACCCTACACAATTCTAAACCCATATTTCAGATTTTAACATTGCATCTGGAGAGCAAACGGTCCATTGCTCTGCTCTCACACTCACACTTGGTCAGAGATCTGGATTAAACTCTGGAGAGGACCAGGTCACGGAGCTTCTATATCATTGAAACATTTGGTCCAGCTGTCAGAAATAATTAAAGACACCGTATACAGAAGAAGAAAGCGCAAGACAGGAGTGGACGGACACTAACATTTACGGAGGAGCGTCTGCTGTCTTTGGGCTGTGACTTCACAGACATCGCTCCATTTCATTGTCACAGAACTGTCCAGTCATTTTGTAGCTAATGGAACAGCTGGAGGTGGCATACTTTGCCCTGGCTCACACAGGAAGGAAAGAACTGAAATTGAAGTCTAAACTGACGAACTTCAAGTAGCAGTTTCCTTGAGACTAAAGTGGCGAGCCCAGGCTTGGTAAAGAAGAGGAGACAAAGGAGGGAGGAGTCACCTACTGCAGGTGCCCAAAAGGAAAGCACATTATCAATACCATAGGAGGAATCTTTAAGGCCTATTATGTTTTAATTATGTCTATGTGTGTGTGCCTACGCGAGTTTATGGGCACCACGTGCATGCAGATGCCTACAGAGCCCAGAAGGTGATGGATCCCTTGAAACTGGAGTTATAGTCAGTTCTGGGACCTCTGCAGTAGCGGTAAGTGCTCTTAACTGCTGGGCCGTCTCTCCAGATCCATGAAGAAAGTCTCAAATACAATATAATATGAATGGATAAGGGCCGTGAGCCTGCAGATAGTTTTAATAACTCCTGTTGTTTATTAGTGCTGTCTTGGGCACATCCTCTACCCTATCTGAGTTGCAAATTCCTTCTCTACAAAATGGAGATAAGTTATGTGGCATGTGATTGTTGCTAGGAATAAACAGGGTAATGCAAGGGAAGCTTTATCTAAATTATGCATTTACAAAGGACCTTTAAATGGTTTTAGGTTTGCAAGAGTGACTTCATGCTGACAAGGGCAACCATCAAAGTGGGAGACAAAAATCATTTCTGTTTCTGTGATGAATTCTAAGAAAGGGAGAAATAACCAAGAAGCTTTGAAAGGATGGCAAAGCTCTTGTCTTGAATCTGTGCTTGGAACACAGTGACTGTGGAGAGAGGAGGCAAGAAGGTGGTGCAGTGAGCGGAGAGGGTCTAGCACAGCCGCCATCCTTCATCCCATGGGGCAGAACTTATTTTGGACCACAGTCTCTGGTTCTGTACGATCCTGGGCAAGCCGAGGATTCATCATTGATTATACTCGCACATAGTATAAGATCTAACTGTGTAACATGTGTAATGTGCGGGAAACTTTAACAACTACGTGTGCTTGGAGCTTCCTCTCAGAAACAACCTTCCTTCCTCCCTCCCTCCCTTCCTTTTCCTTCCTTCTTCCCTCTCTTCCTCCCTTCCCTTTCCCTCTCCTCTCTGCACCAAAATAGGCTTCTGCCACCCACAACCTTTTTTGAGAGGTTATTTTTCTTTTGTGTTGTTCGTAGGAACAGAAGGAAGTTGTGGTTTGCTTTTAGGGGTCTTTGAATGACAAAGCTTTTTATTCTGTCTTAAAATCATCTCTATAGCTTTAGAAAAATGCTCCAAGTCTAACTTAGCCTTTATATAACAATGAATAACAATGAATCTTGGATAATTGTACACAGAGTAAAAGATCTCTGCATAAAAAGCAATTGTTTTATCTGTTGCATTTAGGATTGCCAAGTTGGTAGTGTCTGCCAAGTGTTTTTGTCAATCAAATGAATCCAGTGTGCCTCATTTAAGATAGGCTGATCAGTGTTCCGGGCTGGTCAGTTTGCAGACCAAATGGGCTCTCTTAGGATAGACTTTCAGTAAGACGTTCAATGTGTTCTTCAAAAGAAATACACATAAGATCACAGAGCTGTTATGGCAAGATGGAGGGGCACTTTCTTACGACTGTTTACCCGTGTTTTCTTGCCAGGCAGTTGACACTTCTGTGATTTAAGAAAAAAAAAAATTAGAAACTGAAACCAAAGTAGGCGAGTGGAAGTTTCTCAGAGTTCCTCCTTCCTCCAAGATGTTTGGTGCCAAGTCACTGTGGAAACAAACAGCCCTTAACCCGCAGCACTGGGCTCTGGGGAAAGGAACACGTGATGATGTTTCCCTGCCAATCAGGATTCAGTCACACAAAACAGACTGATCAGAGAGTGTGGGCCCAGGAGGGAAATAAAACGTGTGACTTTCCTGTTATAGCATGCCGTTTCTAAAGTGACCAAAGTTTGTGTGTCCTGTGCCTGGTAATGTTGAAAAGAACATGGCTCCTTCTGGTATCTTTCCTAGAGCGTTGCCCTCTCAACCCCCAGAGAACCTTGATCCACTCTCTGGAACATGGGCCATTTAATTTTTACACATGCTCCTTGAAAGTTGAGAAAATTTTCCTTAAGAGTTCAAAATCACAACAAAATGCTGCCCACCTATGTTAGGTTCAAAGAGGAGGAAGTGGTGTGTCTTACAAAACGGGGCAGACCCTGCTGAGTTCACTGCTTCGTTTCTTTTTTCTCTGTGAAGCTTCCCGTTTGGGGTCTGATCTTAACCGCACCCCACATGAAGTGAGAGTAACAGAGTGAGCTGTTCCTCCGAGATAGGGCTGAGGCCTTTCCGTTTCACTTCGCTTCTTCCTCAGCCGCCTCTTGCTTTTCTGTGCGTCAAAAGCTTGTGCTGTGCCCATGTAAGGCATGGCAAGGCCGTATCGTTCCTCTCCAGACTCTTACAGCGAAGCGTTGCGCAGGCTTCGCCACCCCAGCTTTGCTTTCCTGCAGAGCTCGCTGCACCGACGGTGCTCCCAGGCTGGGGCTGCAATCCAAGGCCCTGCGAAGCCTCCGTCTGTTACAGTGTTCTAAAATGTATGCTTAGGATTCTTCCGTTAGTCTTACCACCCTGAGGCACCTGAAATCAAACTGCCGTCTACCTCGTTTTGCTCCCCATGGTGTCTGGTTTCTGCCCATGAGACTGTGGCGCCTCTGAGTCTCCAAATTCCCATTCTTTCCAAGTCATTCCTTAAGATCACGGGCCGTAGCTATCAAAACGAAGCAGCTCTCCAGGATCCGTAGATGAGAGTCTGGATTCAGGCAGTTAGTGGTTTTTACAGTCTTATCTACCTTCGTAAAAAGGGTGTTTGTGTTAGTTACTTTTCTGTTGTCAGGACAAAACACCAGGGCCAAGGTAACTTAGGAGGAAAAAAGCGTTTAATTTTCATCAAAGTCATAGAAATATGTTAGTTCCAAAGTTCCTTTCTTCCTCTTTTACTATCCTGTTGTTGAGTCTTATGGATACTTACCAGTCAGGCGCTGGTGGCACAGGCCTTTAGTCCCAGCACTTGGGAGGCAGAGGCAGGCAGATCTCTGAGTTTCAAGCCAGTAGGGGTACTAGAGAGAAACTGTCTCAAAAACAAAAACACTTACTGAAGAGTTACCTGGCTAACCCTAAGTACTGCTTTGATTCTATAATTCAGTTCTTGTGAGTTGCACTGACTGGCATTGATTGTGAAAGTGCTGGTAAATCTTCCAGATCACGATGTCAGTTCTTTGGGGATATATTAAGAAGTTACACCACTGACTGTTAGGCCATTTTCTTTGTAATTTATTATCTCTGCACTGTTTGGCACAATCATTGTATCAATTTAGACTTCTGTCTAGAGTGCACAAAGATTAGCTCGCATCTCCTCCAACCCCTCTTAGCTTTTACTCAGGTTTGCCATCGGCCTCCTCATGGGTGTGGGGTGCTGTCTCACTGTGCTTTTGATTTTCATCTTTCTGATGATTGGAAATGTTCAACACTTTTTCACGTACCTGTGGGAAGTTCGCATGTTGAAGTTGTCTGGTAATGTCTCCAAGAGCTCCGATACAGTACAGCTCTATGATGTGAGATGCTTTGTTCACGTTCAAATATTGACAACGTTTAAGAGACTAAAGATGGAGAATTTCAGCAAATGGGGATATTTGTCCAAACGTAGCATAGTATTCATCTCTTAAAAACATTTTAATTAAAATTATGAATGTGTGTGTTTGCATGCATGTATGTGCACACCATGCATGCCTAGTGTAGGATGACCTGGAACTGGAGTTGGGAGCGGTCATGGAGGTGCTGGGAATCAAAAGCAGGTCCTCTGCGAGGGCAGCCAGCGCCCTTAGTGACTGAGCCGCCTGCCCAGCCCCAGTGCTCGTCCGCTGCCTGCACAATCTGTGCGACATGAAGGGCCCCATGCTTTGAGAAGGCGGCCGCAATTTTAGTGCCACTATAATCGGGGGCTTACAAAATAAGCAGCTGTACTACACTTTATAATGCCTTTGTAACGGCAAAAAGCTGGAAACTTCCCATGTGTACCCCATGCCCCATGGTGCGGCTACTCAAAGGAATGATTTATGGCCCTATAAACAACCGACAAATATGTGCTTAAGGTGAGAGGAATAAACGATACCGGAAGCCACTAACATCACATAAAAACAGATCATCTGATATTCCTGATGAAAACATATGTCACCAACTATGAGGAAACTCTCGGTAGCCAGAGAAAGGAAATGAATACATGCGTAACTTATGACTGGAGAGAATTAGAGGCATCTAGGTGAAAGCATCTGTGGCTAAGGTGATTTAGCTACTGGCACTCTCGTTGAGAGGAAACGATTCCATGGGTAGTGATGTCTGTGGTCATTTGAGCAGTAAACTCGAGACCCAGAGCCTACCCAGCCTTTTGGTTCATATAATAACATGCATTCCATTTGAAAGAACAAGGCCCCATTGTCAGCAAGGAACAGCGAATCTCACAGACAGACAGGAGACGCTACAGAGTGCACCAAAAGGAAGGCAGCGGCATTATCTTTTCTAAGAGGAGTATGAAGTGTGGACTTTCCTTTAACTGAGAGCAGATTCATGTGGTTCTGAGATCAAAGAGAAGATAACAAGATAGTAATTCTCTCATTCAGGAGAGGCACCTTCTCCATAATCTCTCCAGAAGGGCAGGGTCATCCAGATGGGGCCAATGGCATCTTGTAGGGGTTCTCCTCGAAACGTCTCTGGGCTCTACTTAGAATAAACCATCTGGTTTCGTAGATGTGATCCAGGCAATTGTGTGTGGGGTAGAGCAGAAGATTCCTGGCTTGATGCCCTGTATGGTCATCTTGAGATGTGTAATGATTGTTGTCGGGGACCGTGGCCCCAACATAGAAACTGTTTACCTTACCCTAAGTGTATTGGTATGGAGGTGCGTGGAAATAACGAGACACAGTTCACACGTTCATCTCGGAAGGGCATCCCAGGCTTCTTCCATCCTGAAGATCTACCCGCGTTTATTATCAAAACACCTCTTATCCCCCAGGTAAACCAAGGAGGAATCCTCATTAATATTCCTTTTCTGGGGGACGCGGGCTAGTGAAATACCTGCAACTTAATTTACCAGCTTTGGAATCAGCACTTCTTCCCAGGCGATCTACACAATAATAAAGGGGAAGGAGCCATACCTCCTGGCCTTTGTCTTGTGGGCAGCTTGTTTGGCAGGTCTGCAGCTGCCAAGGAAATTAAGCATGGCCAGAGCCTGCCTGCAAATATCTTATATGAAATATGGGCCCACAGGTTATCTTTTTTAGCTTGTGTTTGTTGGGACAATCAGGCACACACTTGAGCTGTGTTCTCTTGGGACAATCAGGCACACACTTGACCTGCGTTCTGTTGGGACAGTCAGGCACACACTTGAACTGTGACCTGCTGGGACAGTCAGGCACACACTTGAGCTGGAGAAGGCAGATCATGCACCAGTAGGCACAAGCACAGAACTGAGCCTGTGGCTGTGGCCAGCAGTATGGGCGTGGTCTGGTCTCAGCTGCGTGCTTGAGTGTGATTTGGGGCACTGTGGAATCCTAAAGCAGTTAGGCCAGGACTCAAGTACAGATTGGCACCATTAAGGGTAGAACTGCGGAAACTCATGTAGAAAACTTTTTAGTTTGGAAGCATTTTAGTAAATTATTACAAAATTGAAGCAAGCACAAAGGTTGCAATAAACAGTAATTCCTTAGGGTTTCAATAGAACCAGTTTTTGAAAACTATTACAGTATTATACAGTATTGGACATACAAATTAAATGTAAATATTGTTGCATTTCACAGAAATGAATCCTTTTCCTGTGAAGGTTTCATTAAACTAAGGATTAACAAGAAAGAACATTTTCTTGAATGTTCTGGGCAGTTTTATGCCAACTTGGTAAAAGCTAAAGTCATCTGAGAGGAAGGAACCTTAACTAAGAAAATATCTCCTTGAGGTCAGGCTGTACACAAGTCTGTAGGGCATTTTCTAAATTCTTGACTGATGGGGGAGGGGCCAGCCCATGGTGGGTGGGGCCTAGCCCATGGTGGGTGGGGCCTAGCCCATGGTGGGTGGGGCCATCCCTGGACCCCTGGTTCTATAAGAAGGTGGGCTGAGCCAGCCATGGGAAGAAAGCCAGTAAGCAGCTCCCCTTCACGGCCTCTGCATCAGCTCCTGCTTCTGGGATTCCACCCTGTTTGAGTTACTGTCCTGAATTCCTTCAGGAATGAACACCAATGCTGAAGTATAAATCTAATAAACCCTTTCCTCCCCAAGTTGCTCTTTGGTTGTGGTGTTTGGTCACAGCAATAGAAGTCCTAGCTAAGACAAATTGGTACCAGGGTATTGAGGTATTGCTATGACAGACCTGACCATGTTCTGGGGAGGACTGAGGAAGGACCTAGGAATTTGGGTCTAGAAGAACTATTTAGTGTTAAGAGCTCCATGGTATGCTCTTTCGTAACTTGGAAGGTAAGAATATTGAGAGCAGTGCAGAAGACAAGAGGCCTGGCTTGTGAAGTTTCAGAGGGAAGTTTAAAGACTCTGTCAGGGCCATTTGCTACTTTGAATTAAGATTCGGTGGTTCTGGTTAACTGGGGCTGAAGAATCGGCTGTGGTTAACAAAACACAAGAACCTACTAAAACAAAACTTTGCTTTTCTGGGATACTCGCTGCTGGTCAGCTGGAGCTAAGAAATTAGCGCTGATTAAGAAGACACCAGCATCACTGAGGTGAACTTTTCTGGGAAGTGTTTCCCGGGAGTACAGAGAAGGTTGAACCTCATGCTGGCAGCCAGACTTGGTTAGATGTAGGAGTCACCCAGGTGGTACTGGGTCTGCAAGGCATGCAGGGGTCACGGAGAGCAGCTGGGGCTGGGCCCTGAGAGGCCAGTGGAGCCGGCCAGAGCCTGGGAGACAAGCTGCATGTGCTGCAGGGGATGGAGCTGGAGAAGTGACCCAGGCCCTTTGGAGGAGCCCAGAAGACGGCGAGCGGATCCCAGACACTGGTGGAATTTTGTTTTGCTTTAACTTGATTGTGACTGGGCCCTGATCTTTCCCTCTTGAAGTAAGAAAGTATTTGACTGGGTTGAGAGACTTGAATTTTAAAAGGCTTTGTAGTTTTCAAGACATTGACTGTTTTAAGGAAACTGAAGTTTCAGTGACTGTGGAACTTTACCAAGTCTCGGGGATGAATAGAAAGGAAGGCGGTGGCCCAATAGTGGTGTTTGTGTGTCAGCTCGACACAAGCTAGAGTCATCGAAGGAGCCTCAGCTGAAGAAATGCCTCCTTGAGATCCAACTGTAAGGCATTTTCTCATTTAGTAATTGATGGGGGAGGGTCCAGCCCATGGTGGGTGTGCCATCCTTGTGCTGCTGATCCTGGGCTCTATAAAAAAAACAGGCTGAGCAAACCATGAGAAACAAGTTTGTCCACAGCTCCCCTCCATGGCCTCTGCATCAGCTCCTGCCTCCGGGATCCTGCCCTGTTTGGGTTTCCGTCCTGACTTCCTTGAGTGATGAACAGCAATACTGAAGTGTGAGCCTAACAAGCCCTTTCCTCCCTAACCTGCTCTTTGGTCCTGGTGTTTGGTCACAGCAGTGTACACCCTCTCTAAGACAATAAGCAAGCGTCTGGGTGTCAGTACTAAGCCTACAGCCTTGCTTAGAGTCTGGCGATCTTCACCAGAACAAATGTCCCAAGAAACATCAAGATGAATATTAAATGATTTTGTACTTGAAATTCAGCCAATGCATGAAGCTGACTTGTTTAGCGGTCGGTCTCTCTAGAAAAAACTGTCTTATGAGACTGTCGTATTAGCTTCTCCAGGGGAGACCTCAGCAAACAACGGCTTCCCCCAAATAGAGCACCAACCACAGACAAAACGTAATGGCATCACCAGGCATCAAGTCACCTGGTGAACCAGTGAGTTACTGGGTGACTTACAGCAGCATGCGTGGCTCCAGAACAGTCCAGTACCTAGTGTGGGTGAAGGCAGCTACATAGATGGAGCGGGCCCACCCCTCCAGTACCTGGGGAGACCACCTCAGGTGGGGCAGAATTACAAGCAGCTGGGAAGGAGGTGAAGGGGACACCTGGAATGTCAGAGGAGGCTCTGAAGAGCCCCTGCAGCGCAGAGCCTTCTTGAAACAGCTGCTTTGATTAAGAATATAATTAGAGCTGGGACGATGGCTCAGTGGTTAAGAGCACTGACTGCTCTTCCAGAGGACCTGGGTTCAATTCCCAGCACCGGTATGGTGGCTGACAACTGTAACTCTAGTTCTAGGGACTCTGATGCCCTCCTCTGGCCTCTGAGGGTACTACAGACACGTGATGTACAGAGACCAACGTATGTGCAAAACACCATGCATATGAAACCTTAAAAACTGTTTTTAAAGAATGTAGAAACCATTATGTTTGAGAAGCAGTGCTCTACAAGTGAGGCTCATTGGATCCAGATGTTATTTTTTGGAATGACATTTTAGAAATTTATCCTGATGTTGCCAACCTTCTCAGTTAAACACTGCCAAAATTATTTGCAATTTTGTATTTCCCAAGAGCAGCTCACATCATTTTCATTTACATCAATTAAAAATTAAATTGCAAAAGTATAAATTTTGATCACCTAATAAATTATTTTGCAGGAAAAAAATGAGTCAGAAAAAATCTTATGACCAGGCAAGATGTTACTGCACTATTATATATTTTACTATGTAAAATTATTATAAAATGTTTTCTTGCAATTTATGTTCTCTGTATTTATTTTGTTTTGTTTTCATTTAATTTACTCATTAAATTTATTGTCTTTTGTAAGCAATAAAACATTTAAGGGTTAAATTTTATATTTTGGGTAATTTTCATAGGAAAATTTTTTTGCTTTGGGTTAGGCAGCTCCTCAGGAAGCCTGCTAGAGGAGAAGCTGTTCCAAGCTGGTGACAAACCAGGGCAGAACTGCACTGTGACTCCACTGGAACTGCCACTTGGTCAGATCAATGCTCTAACATGCTGACTGTGTCATTGTTAGTTCACCGGCTTAGTGTTCCTGGCTGACTATGTGATTGTTAGTTCACTGGCTCAGCGTTCCTGGCTGGAAATCCAAGCATGTGATTTGTAGTTGTAAAGTGAGAGGAGTGTCTGAAATCCTTTGCTGAAACTGTTTGCTCCGCTGGAAATACTCCTAGTACACATTCTGTGCTGTGTATTGCTTGCTGGGTGTTGAAGACTCCTAGGCAAATGCTGCTTCCTTCTTAAGGAGTATAATTAGGGAGACTGTAGTGGGGTTTGTTTTTTTTTAAATCTTTGGGCGCCTGCCTCCCAGTTCCCAAATAAATATATGGAGACTTATTCTTACTTATGAATTTCTGGCCTTAGCTTGGATTGTTTCTAGCCAGATTTTCTAACTTAAATTATCCCATTTCTCTTTAACGTTTTGCCCCTGGGGCCTTTATCTTCATTCTGTATAACTTTCTTTCCGTCTTACTCTGCGACCGGCTCTGAGGCTGGGTGCCTGGCCCCTGGTGCTCTCCCTCTTCCTTTTTCTCACTCCTCACTCTCTATAACCTTAGATTTATCTTCTTACTTATTCTCTCTTCCTGGCAGCCCCACCTATCCCTCTCCTGCCTTGCTATTGGCCATTCAGCTCTTTATTAGACCAATCAGGTGCTTTAGGCAGGCAAAGTTACACAGCTTCACAGAGTTAAACAAATGCAAGATAAAAGAATGCAGCACATCTTTGCATCATTAAACAAATGTTCCACGGCATAAACAAATGTATCACATCTTAAACTAATATTCCACCACAGGAGACAATATGAGAAATAATAAATTTTTAAGAGCGACAGAAGCTTGGGCTACATGCTGTAGAAGACAAAGTGCAGTCGACCTTATGGGTAGCTAGAGAGGTCCTGCCCACAGTCATATGTGGTCATGTGTAACCCATGTTCTTATTGCAGCCCTTTTGCTCCTTGGAATTAAACGGGAGGAAGGGTCCTGCCACTTGAGATTAGCCATGTCCCGCCCCCGCTGAGAATGGCTGCCTCTTCCTCTGCTCGGCGTCCTAAGAGCCTGTTTCTGTCTCCCCTTACCCTTCCCATGCCTGGATCTCAAGCTGGCCATTGGTTCATCTTTTCCAAAGTCCCTGCTATTAATTTTAGGACATAAGTGTATGCATAGTTTGTATGCTTGTGGGTTCACATGTTGGGGGCAGTGTGCGTGTGGAGGCCCCAGATTGATGTCCAGAATCTTCTTTGATTGATCTTTCACCTTATCCTTTGGGTCAGGGTCTCTTAATCAAATCCAGAGTTCACTGGTTGGCTAGTCTCTCGTAGCCAGCTTGTTTGGGGGTGTCCAGACTCTGCCTTCCTGGGCTGGAATTATAAACATGCAGCCACGCCCACCCTGCACTGGTGTGCTTCCTGGGAAACAGAGTGGACCCTCTTGCTTGAAGCAAGGGCTTTAGCCATCTCTTCAGCCCCTGAGTTTTCACGTTACACTTTAATTGAAAGGTTGTACTTATCCATTCAGTAACCAATGCTTCGGGGCCTACTGAGAAAGTCGTCTCCTTCCTAGGGAACTTGTCACCTAGTTATATATTTTCTCTCCCAGTGCAGCAACAGCCTGAATGTACTGTAGATAGCATCTGGGGCTGAGGGCATAGGGAGGGAGACGAGAACTTGCGTAGCATGCTCGGGCCTGGGCTTTGTTCCAGAGAGAGAGAGAGAGAGGAGAAAGAAGAAAAAGAGGAGACAGAAGAAAGATAGAGAAGAGAGATAAGAAAAAGAAAGAGAGAAGAAAGAGAGAAGAAGAGAGAGGCAGAGAGAGAAGAAAGGGAGAGAAGAAGAAGAGAGAGGCAGAGAGAAAGAGAGGCAGACAAACCGAGACTGACTTATTTTAGCTGAGTTTTGCTTGCTTTCTACGGTTTCCTATCACTTTTAAGTGACGACATGCTTACATAGTTGAACATGAGCTGATTTGATTTCAGAACCGTGAAACATGGAAGAGAGCAGCACAGACACAGAAGAAGAAAATGAAGATGACGAGGAGGCAGCGGCACCGAAAGCAGCAGCCGCAGAAACAGAAGGGGAGTCCAGGAAGGACCGGAAGGACGGCCCCTCTGCCATCGTGCCCACAGTTAACATTCGAGAGGAGCGGCTGGTCGATTTAGCCGAAACGCCAGCTTTCCGCTGTCTTCATGAGGTAATGCTTCTTCGTATACGGTCACAGAGTAAAACCTGACCTCCACTGTTGTCGGCTTCTGTCCTCCCACCAGGTCCCACAGCCGTTTAGCCCCAAAGAAATCACACAGAGGTCTATATTAATGAAAAACTGACTGGCCCGTTAGCTCGGGCTTCTTGTTAACTCTTATAACTTATAGTAACCCATTATTCTAATCTATGTTAGCTACATGGCTCGGTACCTTTTTCAGGATCCACTTTTCTGCTGCATCCAAGAAACACACCTCACCACCTAGGATAGACATTACCTCAGAGTAAAAGGATGGAAAAAAAGTATTCCAAGCAAATGCAACCAAGAATCAGGCATGTGGACCTATTTTAATATTTGAGAAAATAGACTTCAATCCCAAACCATTCATCAGAGAGCTGGAAGAACAACACCTACTCACTAGGAAAAACCCACCAAGAGGACCTAACTAAACACCTGTGCACCAAGCACAAGGGCACCAAGTCCATAGAAGAAACATTGTATAGCTAAAGTCACACACTGACCCTCACACAACAATAATGGGCAACTTCAGTACCCTGCTGACCCCAAAAGACAGTTCATCCAGATAAAAACTGGATAGAGGAACACTGGGATTAAGTGACTCCAGAAATCAAATGGATGTTACATATACCTATAAAATGTTTCACCCACGCACTAAGAATATACCTTTTCTCAGCAGCCTAGGGAACTTTCTTAAAAATTTACCCTATATTAAGACATAAACTAAGTTTCAACAGATCTAAAAAATTTGAAAGAGTACCCTATATCCTATCTGACCATCATGGATTAAAGCTGGATATTAATAACAAGAGAAATGGCAGAAAGTATACGACTCATGAATAACTCACTAATGAGATGGGTCAAGACAAAAATCACGAAGGAAATGAAAACTTTTTAAAATTGAATAAAAATGAAAACATGACATACCCAAACCTATAGGACATGTTGAAAGCAGAAAGTGGTTCAAAGAAGAAATGTCATAGCACTAAGTGACTACATTAAAAACTGAAGAAATTTTATATTACTAACTTAACACTTGCAAGTTCTAGAAAAAAGAAAACAAAACAGCAACAAAAAATATCCTGAAAGAGTAGATGGAGAGAAATAATCAACTCAGGATTGAAATGGAAAACAAAAGTTGCAAAGACTCAATGAAACAGAGTTGGTTCTTTGAGAAAATCAGTAATATTGACACACCTTTAACCAACTTAACCAAAACACAGAGAGAACATTCAAATTAAGAAAATTAGAGGTGAAAGGGGAGACATTGCAAGAGATAGTGAAAAAATTCAGAGAATCATAATGACACAGATTTTAAATAATTTCTATTCCACCAAACTGGAAAACCTAAAAAAAAAAAAAAAAAAGGGTGGATTTTGTGACATATACAACCTATCAAAGTTAAATCAAGATGAAATAAACAATTTAAACAGGCACATAACCCCTAGTGAAATAGAAGCAGTAATTAAAAATCTCTCAAACAGAAAAAATCCCAGGGCCAGATAGATCCATTGTCAAATTCCAATAGACCTCCAAAGAAGAGCTAACAGCATAGAAACTGAAGGAATCTTTCCCAGTTCTTTATTTAAGGTGACCTTTACCCTGATACAAAACCTACACAAAGACCCAACCAAAGGGGAAAAATATAGACCAATATCCCTTTATGAACATAGATGTAAAAATTCCCAGTAAAAATTTTACAAACTGAATCTAAGAACACATCAAAAAGATTATCCACCAAAACCAAGTTGGTTTCATTCTAGAGATTCGGGGATAGTTCAACATATGTAGAACAATAAACATAATCCACAACATTAATAGACTAAAAGACAAAAACCACACAATCATCTCATCAGATATAGAAAATGTCTATGACAACATCTAACATCTTTGTGATGGAAGTCCTAGAGGGACTAGGTGCACAGGGATGTGCCTCAAGGTGAGAAAGACAATTACAGCAAGCCCACAACCAAATTCATCCTAAATGGAGAGAAACTCAAAGCATTTCCACCAGAATCAGGAGCAAGGATACCCACTCTCTGTACCTGTTCAGTACAGTGCCTGAAGTCTTAGCTAGAGCAATGAGACAGTTGTTTAAAACCCCATCACTTTTGGTCCAGTTAAATGTCCTCCCCAAGCCCAACATATTCTACAGCTACTAAGCCAGGTAAAATTGTTCAGGATGGGAAGCTAGCACACAACCATGAGGAACTGAGTTCAAGAACCCAGAACTCAGGTGAAGTCAGGCAGGGTAGCACGTGTCCACAGGGAGAGGGGAGTGGAGACAGGAGGATCCCCACAAACTTACCGGCCGGCTGGCCTGGTGCATGGAGTGTAGCAACTAATCAACAGAGAAGACCAGCCTTGCTGGAACCAGGTGGAAGGTGAGGACCCGCCCCCAAGGTTGTCTTCTGACCACCTGTGGAATGTGTGCAGTAAACTAACAGCAAAAGCTTAATGTTCAAAATCAACCCACAACCCTGTGGGGAAGTCTGAAGGGTAATGTACAAGGGCCTTAATAAAGCACAGGTGGGTCCTGTCTTTCTCCTGCACATTGGTTGAGGTCCTAACTACCTTAAGACTTCTCATTGGACATCCTCCGTTGACACCTCTAACTCTCTGGGATACTTAAGTGAAGCACTTCTTCTTTTCATGATTCTTGGTTTCATTTGATTTCATTTTTGTAACCTCACACCTGTCTGACACCCCTTTCCCACCTTGAATCGAGGTCAGGTGTGTCTTGCACTTGGTCCTGAGAGATCTCAAGATCAAATTAGAAACTATAACATCACAACTTGAATTCACACACATGCACACGAACGCACACACACGCACACACACACACACACACCTGTGCTGGATAGTTTTGTGTCAGCTGGACACAAGCTGGAGTTACCTGAAAGGAAGGCCCTCAGTTTAGAAAATACCTGTATAAGATCCAGCTGGAAGACATTTTCTTCATTGGTGACTGATGGGGGAGGGCCCATCCCATGGTGGGTGGTGCCATCCCTGGGCTGCTGGGTCCTTTAAGAAGATGCATTGAGCAAGATATGGGGAGCAAACCAGTGAACAGCACCACTCTATGGCTTCTGCATCAGCTCCTGCCTCCAGAATCCTGCCCTGTCTGAGTTCCTGTCCTGACTTCCTTCAGTGATGAACAGTGATATGGAAGTGTGAGCCAAATCAACCCTTTCCTCCCCAACTTGTTTTTGGCCATGGTGTTCATCACAGCAATAGAAACCCTAACTAAGAGAATTGCTATACAGCGATAGTAGTAAAATACTCAGGTATTTTTTTTAATCCAAAGGGTTGTTTTGTAAAATCAAAAGAAAATTTGGGATAGCTCTTACATATTTATCTTCCAACAAAACAATTTTTAACAACTTTGAAAATCTCTGGAGACATACGCTTGTACAGCTTGCTATTAATCACTACCAGCCTGGGTTTCTTTTCCAGGTTCTGAGATAAACACTGACTAAGCAATTGAAAGGAAAAGGGCCCGCAGTCCAGAGGTGCAGTCTGCAGCAGTGGGGTCACGTGACTGGTGACGTCACCCCATGATCAGTCAGCAGAGAGCAGTAAATGCTTCTGCTCAGCTCACTCTTCCCTTTTCATGCAGTCTAGGATCTTAGCATCGCGGATGGTGCCACCCACAGTGCCTGTCTGTTCCCGCCTCAGCTAACCTAATCACATTCCCCAAAGCATGTCTCACAGGTAATTCTAGACTTCATCAAGTTAAAAATTGAGAATGATTACCACAGGTATGTCAAGTCTGATCAGGGGCATTTAGGAGATCTCAACACTGTGTCAACCATCTTTCTGTCTCTCTGTGTAGGTCAGCATTAGCAACTTCACTGCCTAGGAGTTATTACTCAAACTTGCAAAGTCTTGCCCAACAAATTATTGGCTGCAGATCACTCGGGGGCCTGGGTACGGCAAAGCAGTGGTCACTTACCCTGCATTTGTGAGACTCTGGGTTCCTTCCCCAGCAAGAGAAAGAATATAGATGGCTCAGAACTGTTGTAATTTTTTTAAATCATTTTTGTAAGATTTGTGAGGTCGTTAAAGTTTCTGTATCCAGTTTTCCTTCAGTTATTCAGGTAGAAGCTGTGCCTGAAGATAGGCAGAGCTCAGATGGCAGTGGAAAGGAAGCTGCCGGGAGACCCCTGTAGACACCACACTTGCATCACCCTAGAAACAGGCGTCCTTAGTGGACGGTCACTGATGCTTGTCACACAGCTCTCGTCCTGCTCTACTGCATGGCGGAATGGAGATGTCATCCTGTCCTCGGACATTGACTGTGTTTAGTGTGGCATTCATGGCCCTCTGCCATTTAGACCTAGACAACTTTTCAGTCTAGTTATTCACGTAGGCCCTAAAGGTCTCTTGATGTTGCCCTCTCATTGAAGACTTTTCCTAAATTTAGAGGTGATAAATACAGAACCCTGGGGAAACCTCCATATTTTAAAAAATGTGTTGTAAGATGTTTTTCCAAAATCCTGCCCACTCGCATTGCCACATAAAATCTGTGCCATTTCAACTTAAATTCCAGATGATGCCCTTCCATGGACCACAGTTTGTAACACCTGCAGCTCTCCCCAACCTTCCAGAACCTCACTGAACTTCCACCTCCTTCAGAACGCTGCAGGAGCTTTGCTGGTCTCCCAACTCGTGACATCTATAGTTGGACTTTACTTGGTGCATAGTCAATATCTGATATTTATGAAATATCTTCTCATAAGATACTGCACAAAAGACTTGATAGTTCTTTGTAGATATTTGGACTACATAAAGTAATGAGATCATCAAGACAGGAAGCGCATTGTTCCGAATGACGCTTGGGAGCTGAGCCATGAGTTCATCAGTGGACAATAGACTAATATACAGAGAGATCTGCTTATCCATTGACCACTGATTCCTAAGCATGAGGTCTGGTACTCTACACACTTTTACAACTTGTCCTGTTGTAAAGTTTTCGGTTTTAAAATTTATTATGCATAGCATATGTGAAGTAAAATTCATGAATGTTAGGTGTGCTATTCCTTGAATCTTTACACTGCCTGTGTCCAACACATGGAGACTTGAATTTGTCATTCTCCAAATTTTGTTTCTCCTTCTCTGTTCTTTGTCAGCTTGAGAGTTAAGTATGCATTTTTAAATGTTCTTGAATTTGTCATTTTTCCCTCCATGTCCTCAATCAAATCAAACTATATTTCTAGCAGCCTAGGAGTTTCTCTGGGAGCCTTCCCAGCTGTTGCTCCCGCCAAAGGTAACTCCCGTTCTTAACCACTGTATGTTAGTTTGCTTCTTCCTAATCATGGCACATGAAATCATGTGGCATGTCTTCGTTCATGCTTCCTCGATTTGTCATTGTATTGCTGAGATTCATTAATAACACTGTGTCTAAAAACAGTGTGATTATTTTCACTGCTTCATAGGATCTCACATCTACTTATGAATTCATCTATCTTGGGTATGTGCCTTGGAGTTAGGCTGCTATGTCGTAATGGAGATTTAAAAGCAGCTTAACAGAGTTCTCCCTCTCAGTGGGCCTCACATTAGATGCTGAAATACATGCATGGTTAATTTTGTTTCTTTCTGTGTGCAGTGGCATTGACTTATAAATTTGACTGTCGTCGGGTGTCCGCGTGCCAGGCAGGTGTTTTACTCTGCCCAATCCAGAAGCTATATAATCACTTCATCTTAATGCCATGAACACAAATTAATGCTTTCTTTTCTTTTCTTTTTTTCTTTTTTTTACCCATGCTTTATTTTCTTTTGCTGGCTTCTTGACTCTTTTATAAGAAACCAGTCTGAGCCTTCCTTCTCCTTTCCTGCAAATAATTCTTAAGTTTTTGACATTGCTGGGCCAGGTGCTAGAGAACAGGACACACTGATGCCATTGGGAGGCAGAGGGAGCACGCTTACGCTGTAGCCTGATCCCACAGGCATGCGCATCAGGGAGCACGCGCTTACACTGTAGCCTGATGATACCACGGGCATGCGCGTCAGGGAGCACGCGCTTACACTGTAGCCTGATGATACCACGGGCATGCGTGTCAGGGAGCACGCATACACTGTAGCCTGATGATACCACGGGCATACGCGTCAGGGAGCACGCATACACTGTAGCCTAATACTAAGGGCGCATGCGTCAGGAGAGCACGCAGACTCTTGTAACAGGTGAGCGTGGGCAAATGCTACTCACTGTAGGTAGGAGATAAAAACGTTTTAGTTTGTTGATAAAATGATCCTGACTAAAGTGATGGATATCAAGCTATGCATGGCTTTAATTCTTATAAAATTTATAATAAATAAGGTGCTTATAACAAAGTTTTATTTTTAAGTATTTCTTTAAACTCTTTATTTAACATGGTGGGAAAAATGGTTTCCACAGCTGTCCTCAGGACCGGACACTTTCTGACAAGAAACCTGCTGTCATAGTCTTGCTACTGAGTGTGTAAGCTGTCTCTCTTTCTGATTTTACATTTTTCTCAACTGTTGACTTTCGTTTTTAACAAAATAAAATATAATAAGGCAAAACAGAAAGCATCATAGCATAGCTGGGCAAGCTAAGTCAACAGAAAAATAGGAGAGCCCCAAGAGAGGGCGCGGATTCAGCGACCTGCTCTTGTATACATTCCGGAGTCTCACAAAGGGAGTAACTGGAATCTGTAGCATACGTGAAGAAGACTGGGCGCAGACCTTTGCAGGCCTTGCGGTTACTGCTTGAGTCTCTGTGGGTTCTTATGAGTTTTGCTCACTTTATTCAGAGGACCCCTTTCTCCTCCTGTCCTCAGTCCCCTCTGTCTCCCCCGGCTCCTTCTGCCTCCTCCTTTTCAGGGGTCCCTGAGCTCTGAGGGGAGGGATTTGAGGGAGACGTCTCAGTTACAGATGCGTGTGCCAAGGTCTCTCTGCATACTGCCTGCCTGTGGGTGTCTGTATTTGTCCCCATCTGATCCAGGAAGAAGTCTCTGACGATGGCTGAGACTTAAGATTTGATTAAGATGCTGATCTATGGGTACAGCAGAATGTCATTAGGAGTCACTTTATTGCTACTAGGAGTGTTTGTTTCCACCGCAGGTCTCTGGGCTATCTAGACTCTGGTTCTCGGTCACCCAAGCAGTATTGGGTATGGGTTCTATCTCATGGACTGGGCCTTAAGTCCAATTGGACATCAGTTGGCTCCTCCCACAAGGTCTGTGCCTCCATTGCCCTAGCGTATTTTGCAGTCAGGACAGATTGTAGAGCAAAGGTTTTGTGGCTGAGTTGGTATTTTTTGTGTTTCTCTTTTGGCGACCTGCAGAGTGCTTTTCCGTGTCATAGTCACTGGAACATGGGGTGAAGGTCCTGTGTAGGTACCAATTCAACATCTCCATATTCAGCGAGTGGTGTGGGTGCTGCCCTCAGCAGTAGGGCTTTGTTGTTGGTTTGTGGAAAGGAACCTACTGTCTTGGCCACACCCTGGGTTCCCATGGGACCCTTTTAGCCAACAACTCAATTGAATGAAACCCAGTCCTGGCAACGGAAGCTTTGTTTGGTGACAAGAGATGGTTAGTTGGGGTTTCACCTTCCTCATTATTTGGAGACTTCATTAGGATTGCCCTCATATACTACAGGAAGTTTCTACTGGACTAGGTTTCCATCCTGCCACTCAAATGCCCTTCAATTCTCAGTCCTTCCCTTAATCCCATTTCCTCTCTACCTTCTCTTCCCATGTTATCCTCCCCCACCCATAAAATCTATTTCCTCCTCCCATGGAGATACTAAGATCTTCCCCCTTAGTCCCTTCCTCTATGCCTAACCTCTCTGGGTCTATGGATTATAGTTTGGTTATCATTTATTTAATGGCTAGTATCCATATATAAGTGAATACTTAACATATTTGTCTTTCTGGTTCTAATTTACCTCACTCAGAATAACTTTTTTTCTAGTTTTATCTATTTGCCTGCAAATTTCATAATACCATTTTTAAAGAACCTAGTAAATACCCCATTATCTAAATGTACAACATTTTCTTTATTGATTTTACCTGTAGAGGGACATCTAGGTTGTTTCCAATTTCTGACTATTATGGATGTAGCAGCAGTTAACCTGGTGGAGCAAGTGTCCTCTGGTAGCATGAAGCATCCTTTGGGTTTATACCAAAGAGTGGTGTAGCTGCATATTGAAGAAGATTGAGTCCCATCTTCCTGAGGAACCGCCATACTGATTTCCACAGTGACTGTACAAGTCCACACTCCCACCAGCAGTAGAGGAGCGTTCCCCTTGCTCCACATCCTTACTAGTATGAGCTGTCACTTTTACTTTTGATCTTAACCATTTTGATAGGTGTAAGATGGAATCTCAAGGTAGTTTTGATTTGCGTTTCCCTGATGGCTAAGGATGATGAATATTGGTTTGAGTATTTCTCCGCTATTTGAGTTTCCTCTATTGAGAATTCTGTTTAGATCTGTACCCAATATTTTATTGTTTGGTTTTGTGATATCAAGTTTCTTGAGTCCTTTTTTTTATTTATTTAATTTTCTTATCCCCTTTTCTTATCCCCCATCCACTCCTCAGAGGGGGTAAAGCCTCCCTTGGGGAGCCAACAAAGTCTGGCATACCAAGTTGAGGCAGGACCAAGCCCCTCCCACCTGTATCAAGACTGAGTAAGGTATCCCACCATAGGGAATGGACTCCAAAAAGCCAGTTCATGCACCCAGGATAAGTCCTGGTCACACTGCCAGGGCCTCTGCTAAAATATCAAGCCACACAACTGTCACACACATTCAGAGGGTCATGCAGGATCCCCACTGTCAGTCCAGAGTCCATGAGCTCCCACGAGCTCAGGTCAGCTGTCGTTGTGGTTTCCCATCATGGTCTTGACCCCCATTGCTCCTATGATCCCTCTCCCTCTCTTCAGCTGGACTCCAGGAGCTCAGCCACTGCTTGGCTGTGGATCTCTGCATCTGCTTCCATCAGTTACTCTTGTAGGTGCTATGGTGACAATTAGGGCAGCAGCTAGTCTGATTATGGGGAGGCATATTAAGACACCCTTTCCACTGGAGTTTTTCACATGTTTTGGGTCAGATGTGCGGTTGCTAAAAATCTTTTCACATTCTGTAGGCTGCTGCTTTGTCCAAATGATGTTGTCCTTTGCCATACAGAAGCCTTTCAGTATAATACGTTTTAGTTGAGTGCTACATTGGATAAGAATTGAGATTGCAAAGCAATTATCTTAATCTACTTCAGAGATATTTATAGTGCCCAATGTATGCCAGCTTGATGCTAGGAGATGTTTATTATTGTTATTATTAAAGCTACAGAAATTAAACCTATTCTTCCAGTTCCTCCCTTTTAAGGATTGTAAAAGTTATTTATGTGTATCCTTTGTATGCATGCATGTCTGTGTGTCTGTGTATATGTGTGTGTTTGTGTGTGTGTGTGTGTGTGTGCACATCTATGTGAGTTCACTAAGAGGGGATCCGATCACATGGAAGTTAAAAGTAGCTGACATGGGTGCTAGGACTCGATTCCCCTGGGAAACCTTAACTACTAGGCCTCCTCTCAGCCACCCTGTCTTATTTTATCTTTCCTTATGGAGCTGATGATCAAGCCCAGGGTGTTGTGGTTGCTAGGCAACAGCTCTACCGCTAAACTGAATCTCCAGTCCCCCTCCTTTGTTTTAATTTCGTCTTTTTTTTTTTTCTGGTGCTAGAGATGGAACCCAGGGTCTTGAGCTTGCCTGGCAAATGCTCTACCACTGAGTTTAATCTCTAACTTCCCTCTTTTCTTTAGACAGATCCCGTATGGTATCCCTAGATACCATAGGGATTCATAGATAAAGCGTAAGAAATACTTTGGTTCTTTAGAAGTTTTATTTTGGAACAGTGGCTTAAAATGTTAAATGTCAACGAAGTTCGAGGTATGATTGTAGACCTGGAAGGTGCAGTGTTATTAGAGCTGACTGAGAGAAGCAGTCACCGTGGGAAGAGATGACATGGAAAGGGGCGTGAAGTCAGTGAACGTGAGACAAGAGGAGAGAGATCATCCAGATTCATCTTTGAACTTTGCCCTCACTGTACTTGTCACTTCTCCAGGTCCAAGGTAAACTTCTCAGAGCGCCTCAGCATCCTCCCAAGCCTGACTCTCCTGTGCTCTGTCATTTGGTTCTCTTGTAAACGTCTCCTGACTTTTGTTCTATTCCCACCTGGCCACTGAGACGAGACAAAGAGACAAAGAGACCACGTGCACTCAGGCAGATGTGGGGGGTAAAAGGAGTGGGCACATTTAGGAGAGACAGGAAGAAGGGAAAATTCTGGCTGGGGGTGAGGGTAGGAATTTAACTTAAAGTTTAGAATTAGGGAACTGGCTAATTATCTCCAGACGTGACAGAGTTAAGAAGGACCACAGATCTAAGAGGAATGTCTAGTGTGTGGATTGAAGCTTGCAGAAGAAGCCCCTGGCTAGAGGAACAGGCATAGTTAGGTCTTGATGGTTTCAGACTGCTCTGAAAGGGGGCCACACCTTGCTCCTTTAGTGAGTCTAGCAGCACCTTCTAGCTCTGTGTGTATAAAACGGTTTGCTGCTGTGCACTTGACTGTGTGCTTCACAGGCCATCGCTTTTACACATTTACACACTCGGAAGATGGTTCCTACACATTCTCTCCTCCTGCTGCTGGCTCCAGACACATATATTTGGAAGTTTTCATTGACTTCTGAGAATAAACTGGGGCTTTCTGGTGCCACCAATGCTTTACTCTTTTTCTGGGCTCGACATTCCGTAACTGTACTGATGAGAGTCATGAGACGATCCCTAATGAGATTTAAAATCAGTTTCAAAGAACTAAAATATATCTTACTTGCTTGATTCCTTAACTAATAAATTAGGTAACTGCAGCAGGTAAAGATGTGACCCCACCTACAATGAGCTTGTCAAAGGAGCTTCAGTTGGATTCTGCTGGGAGAAGGGACTCCGGTGTTGTTGCTTCCATCCTGCAGGCTGGCCCTGGGTTGTACACCTGCAAAGGAGAAGGAGGCAACCCTGCCCTCTGTGTCTTACCTTAGCTCTTACTGAACTTGACTCATGATTCATACACTTAAACACTTAGGATTTTATAAATTGACCTTTACAATAAATACTATATATAAGTGGGAAGGATAAATATGTAATGCCCTTGTTATTATTATTCATTTCTTTCCCTTTTTGGTTTTCATACCTCCCTAATAGCTATACTTGGAGGAAGTGGGTTTTTTTCAATGTACTAATTTCCTTTTTAAAATCTTCCTATAAATCTTAGTACTGCTGGCATGTTTTCACTTTTTCTTCTGTCATTCAGACAGCCTTACAAAAGTAATTTAAGATTTTATGTGGCTGTTAAGAAATTTTAAAGACACTCATAGTTTAATAAACGAAGTTCTCATGACTCACATAGATAGAGGTGGTTTTATTTATTTTCACTGATTGATTGATTGATTGACTGACGTTACTTTGACTCTGGCAGTAGGATGGAGATTTTAAATGATTTCCATTATGCAAGGAGAACTTGGGATGACCAGGATGCAGTGCAGTGTTTATATATTGCACAGCTTGTGTCCATTCATAAGGAGCCTTTGCATCACCACTATGTGGGCCCTAGTGCTCTTTATAAAGCCGATGGAGACTTCTGAATCCTGTCGTAGAGGATGCACTGCAGAACAGGGTCAGAGAAGGGGCCCTTCGTGAAGTGACCTCACTCTCAGCACCTTCAAAACGATGACATAAAGACTGGATCTGGCCCAGAATTTAGGTTGTTGTCAGGAAAAATGATCGAGAAGAAAGAGAGAGTGGGAGTCAAAAGAGCAATAAAAACCAGGACAGGCACAACAGCATTTCCCCCTCCTACCTGAAGAGCTGTCTGCCTTCCGATCCTCCCCTCCCTACCTGAAGAGCTGTCTGCCTTCCCATTCTCCCTTCCTACCTGAAGAGCTGTCTGCCTTCCCATTCTCCCCTCCTACCTGAAGAGCTGTCTGCCTTCCGATCCTCCCCTCCCTACCTGAAGAGCTGTCTGCCTTCCCATTCTCCCTTCCTACCTGAAGAGCTGTCTGCCCTCTCATCCTCAGCATCTTCCCTGAACATCTGCAGTTCACTAGACCCAAGGTTAAGATGCAAGAAAATGTGATGGCTACCATGTGGCCCTCATCTACTTGTATTCTTTTCCTCTCTCTTGCTTTATATGTGTCTCCATGGTTTCTGACATAATGCGGGCCACCCATGGGACGTGAGTGTGTACACTGGTGTGTCTGTGTTTTCAAGTTCATAGTTACTAATTTCTATTGGTATTTCATCTGTTATAAGAACTTGATTGAACATTAAGAATAAACTCCTTTCTGGGTGTGGTCGTATAATACTGTAATCCATCTACTAGAAGGTAGAGACAAGATCATGTTCAAGGCCATCCTACCGAGTCTATGGAGACCGTGTCTCAATGTGTTTTATGAAATGACTGGTTTTATAGCTTAGATCATATGAGACTGTGAGGCCCTCTGCCTTCCTGAGGGTTCAGGAAAGGACTTTAAAATTAGATGCTGGTTTGTTGTTGTTGTTGTTTGGTATTAGTAGTTATTGTGAACAGATGTTGCTTTTGAAAGTAAGAACTAGGAGAAATAATTCATGCTGTTATTCTCTCCTTAAATAAAAGAAAGAAAATGCCTTGGAGGGGAAATAAGTTGGCTTTGGAAAGCTCTAGGTCTCTGAGATTGTACATTTTGTGTACCCTTAGCATTCCAAAAACCACTTATACTGAGAGTTGAAACTGAAAGTTTAAGTATTGAAATCAAGAACACCCTTTCCAATTAAAATATGTGAACGTACTGTCGCAAGAAAGTATTGACATCCATAGATGGAGCCTTGGGCAATAAACAAAACGGAATAGGACTGGGAATTTGGCCACCTGGTACTTAATGAGTCAACACCAGAAAGGAAGTGAAGGCAGCACCGTCAGTCACTCTCTGAACAGCAAGATCAGGTTGTCGGTGGCTGAGCAGTGAGAGGTGCCCAGACTGGGACGTTCTACCACAGGATAGCAGAAGCCTCGTAACAAAGTTTGTTTCAGCCATGAGGCTAACTTTTAAATTAAAACTAATATTTAATTGGTAAAATATGCACATAGCACAAAATTCAAAGGGCACAGAACCATATACAATGGAAGTTAGTCTTCTATCCTGTTCCACTCTCTGAAGTCCACCCCTCAGAGCCACAGTGATGAGCCATCTTTTATGTCTATGCACAAACAAGGAAGTGGTATTAGAATATATCTACTTGCATTTTACACGCACAAATTCATGTTCATATTATTTTATGATTCACATGGTATTTCAGTATAACACATCTTAAGCAATTCTCTGTCCTGAGAGTTTGGTCATTTTCAATCTTTTGTTTCCATTAGAAACAATGATAGATTCAATAACTTTGTATGCACCATTTCACTCTGGGATTACCAGATTAAAAAGACAAATTCCTAATAGTGGGGTTGTTGGGTCAGTGGGTATATTTAGTTCTGAATCTTTATGATAAAATGCATTAATTTTCACGTTTATTGTAATGTTGAGCATTCTCTTGCTTCATCCCGGCATTTTCCAGAACATTTCTACCAGCAAAACTGAAACTTGGCGTTCATTAAATAGTAACCCACTTCCCCTTTCTGAAGTCCCTGGCAACCACCTCCCCACTCTCCATCTCTGTGTATGTGGCCACTACACATTATTCCTGTAAGTGGAGTCACACGTCAGTGCTCTGTCTGTAGCTGACTGATTTTGCATAGCATAGTGTTGTAAAGGTTCAGCCATGCTGTAGCCTCTGTCAGAATTTCACCCACTCTCATGTCAGTGAACACCTCGGTGCTGTTCATTTCTCACCTTCTCCAAACATGATATACAAATATCTCTTCCAGGTCCCGTTTTAAAAACATTGTTACATATCCAGAAATGCAATTGCCGGATAATATAGTCTGTGTATTTAAACTGTGTCTTCACTGTTAGGTTGCCTTCCCTAGAAATTGTAACAATTGGCAACCATATATGGGTCTCCCTTTATTCCAACCAGCACTGCCTGCCATGTAATGTTTTTTTAATTATGTTTTTATTTTCGAGATTGCAATATAATTAAATCCTTCCTCCCTTCCCTTCCTCCAAACCCTCCTCTACATCCTTCCTTGCTCTCTTTCCAATTCATGGCTTCTCTCATTAAGAGTTGTATGTCCTGGGATGTTTTGTTACTTGGGGGGTGGTGGTGACATTTTATCATACCCTTGTATTTACCCTGTAGTGAGTGGGGCTTCTGTTTCTATATCAGACTATCCTGAAAGATAGTGTATTGGATTAGGGGGAGGTAGCTCAGTTGGCAGAGTGGTTGCCTAACACACACAAAACCCTGGGTTCAGGGTTCTCAGACTGGCACAGTGGCACATACCTGTTCAATCCCAGCATTTGGGAGGTGGAGACAGGCAGTCAGGAATTCAAGATGTCATCTGCTACATAGAAAACCTAAAGCCAGGCACACACACACACACACACACACACACACACACACACACACACACCATGATAATAGAAAATTTGAAGTTCGGGAAGGCCGACAAGTCAGGAGATGATCACACAGTAATAACTATTTACTACTTGCTCCTAAGCAGATGGATGTCATGCGGTGGAAGGGGCGGGGCAAAGTACTAGAGTAGATTGGGAGGTGGACAGAAAGGAAGACTGGGGAAAGAAACCTTACTGTGGTGTCTGAGCTAAAGAGCAGGCGATACAAGGTGAGAGCAGGCTTTTTAGGAACAGCCCATCTAAATAATTCCCCTGGTTTTCCGGGATGTTATGTGCTCTGAGGTGCTTAGAGCAGCTGAGGTGTGCGCTCCGCACTGATTACCTTGTATTTGAGAAGTGCGGCTGGGGAGGTCAAAGGAAGGATGAGATGAGAAGCAGGAAGCCGAAGGCTGGGTGACTCACACATGCCCCATTATCGCCTTGTACAGAGCAAGGTGTGGCCAGCTCATGCGTGCAGGGCTCTGGAATGCACCAGCTCGTAGGAGCTAGACATGCGGTTAAAGCCGAGGCCCGTCTGTGCTTCCTTTGTGTGTGTCTTGTCTGAACATTCTACTTTCCACTGGGGGGCTTGAGTTTTTTCTTATAAATTCGTAGGAATTCTCTACACATTATTCTTTCTAAAGGCCTTTGTGTAGAGTGTGCGTTCTTTTAGTTTATAGTTCTATTAGTTTTCATTTGCTCCTGGCGCTTTATTCCCTATATGGAAATGCATCGTCTATGCTTGAATCAGTTGTTTCTTTGCAGCTCCAGGATTTTGTCATACTTTGAAAGACCTTTGTTACTCTGAGGCTATAAACTTGTTTCCTGTGCTTTCTCATAGTACCTTGACGATCTGAGTCACATTTGAACCTTTGCTCCATCTGTGGTAGTTAGTGTGAAGGAAAAGGAAGGAGACACCAGCAACACGTTAGAGCCCAGTGTCAAATCCATTGTCTTGGGACACAAAGTACTTTTCACAGTCTCACCCACGTGAACCAAACTGAAGCCAACAGGCTCACCTGGGTAGAGTCATTAATATAAATGGGGGGGGGACAAGAATTAGCTGGCATTAATCCTCAGAATTAGAAGACAGTTTTGCTCCCTGTAATGGGTATGGACTGTCTTTGAATAGCCTAAATTTTAGATGGGAAAAGATCAGTAGGTGGTGTGGGAATGATTGGATAAAGTAGTTCCTGGTTCTGCTCTGTGTGCTAGCTGCCAGCGAGGCTTTTGGGTTCCCCGAGTCTTGTTAGATTACTGGAGCATTTTTTTCTTTGTCTCACGTTCCTTCTTCACAGCTGCCACACTGTATCATTTCAGGGTTATGTCAGTCTTTCTCTCCTCCTCCCAGGATCCACACACAGGTACTCTTGCAGTCACATAAACATCAGCCCCCGCCCTCACTCCAGAGGGACCACAGGGGGAGCCTTTGAACAGGCTACTTACCAGTGGGCAAAATAAAACAGCGGTTCACTCCCTGGCCTTGACCCTCGCCCAGCACAGTAGGAAGGAAATGCAGATTCACTGCAGAAAGCCTGGGAAGCCACAGGCGCTGCTAAAGTGTCCCCTCAGGAAAAGGAGGCCTGAGTTCCATGGCTCACCCAGTGCAAAACTGGCTAAAATTCCTCCTGAGCCTTTCGTACCCTAAAGAGCAGCAGCCTAAAGAGGTCCAGCCACTCCTGCCTCGCCCTCCGGCTGTGCTTTTCTTGGTAGCTCCACCAACGTTCTCCTTGCTGTCTTTTGCTGGTTTTTATTTATTTATTTTTTTTGAAGCAGTTTTTAAACTTCTTTCCAGAACCTTCCCACCCAACATCCTATGGTCCTCTCCAGGCCCAGGCAGGAGGAGCTGACAGGCGGCAGGAGAAGATTACAAATAGTTATATTTGAAGTTTCCCTTGCTTGATCATTGCCACTTCCTTGTCTTCAACAGTCAAATCCCTCAGCAGGCATCTGAGCCACCATCTTTTGTTCCCGCTCCCTGCCAGCACAGCCTGCTGCAGCCAAATTAGTTCCTACTTCCTAAAGCTCTGGACTATCCACTCCGCTGGTGCCTCTGCTCCTGACCCCGGAGGGCGGAGGGCGTGCCGCGCTTCAGAGTTGGAGCCGTTTCTCACTCTCATTTTGGACCAGCTGGGGCCCAAGATCTTCCCCAAGTGTCTCCCTTGCACGGAGCTGCTCACTTCTCCTGTAACCTCGCCCTGCTGCTGTACTGATCTCTCGCTTCTTTCCTTTCCCGTTTAAAGCGAATATGAAGTGGCTTCAGGAAGCGCTGAGGGCAGGAAGCGATGCTCCTTGCAGACTGATCGGCTCCCTGTTCTGTGTGTAGCTGCCCTGGGTTCCCGAGAGAGAATACACATAATCACCACTCCTGAAGCAAATGTCCAAAGGAGGCGTCTTCGTTTCTGAGTGCAGTTTTCATATAGAGTCAACCTGAGTTCTCGGTGATTTATATATTTTCATATTACATATTTATGTGTGTGAACCACCATACAACTATCCCATTTTATTTCACAACCGAACCCCTCAGGAATATGTGACAGAGAAGAAGTGATTATCGAATGTTTTATTTCAGTAAAATTAAAGATCCCAAGCTCTAGAAAAGCTGAGCTGTTATAGTCGGGACAATGTTTCAGGCTACAGATGGTCCGAATTTCTCAATCCTGCCTTCTTTGACAGCCCTGACATGTCTGCAGGGGTGTGTGGCCACTGCAAACACGGTGAGAATCTCTACCCACAGTTCAGCATGTTAAACACCAACCCTGTGTTCACAGTGAAGGTATCTGTCCTGTTCTGCTTCTGCAACTCCCCATGGTCTGGGTCCCTGGGGGAGGGGAGCTTCTAATAGTTGACTCAGTTGGGTTTTAAAACTTGTCCAAATGGCTGAAACAATGACTCAGCAGTTAAGACCAGGGCTGCTCTTCCAGAGGACCTGGTCCAGTTCCTGGCACCCATGTACAGGCTCACAGACATCTGTAATTCCAGTCCCAGGAGACCTAATGCACTCTTCTGGCTGTCTGGAGCACTGCATGCATGTTGTACACACCACACACACACACACACACACACACACACACACACACACACTCAAGCAAACACTCATACACATAAAACACAAATAATTGAAATCTCAAAAAATTTTAAATATTTCCTCAAATCAGAATTTTTTTTTATAAAATAACCCTTACTGATCCCATTGATTTTCAAGTGAATTGCTTTATAAAATTGTTTTCTTTAATAGATGAAAATAAGAACTTTGGCGTTTGCATGAGACGTCCTCCAGCTTTCAGATAACTTGCAAAGCGCTTTGTGTTGGAGCAGAACGCACCCACCAGTGAATCCTGCCATGTAACCATGGAGTGCAGTGTTTGGACAGCGTGGGGATTTGTTTGCCCCTTCTGTCAGCACCATTATAAATGTGACTTAGCTTCAGGAAGACAGTTCTTAAACACTAGGTTAAGTAGGGACATTGACACCCTTGAAAATACATTAATTTAAAACTGTCTCCTGTCCAAAAAATTATATAATGGTTTTGATTGGATACAAATGATCTCGGCTCTAACAAGATGTAATGTGGAAAAGTCAGAGGAGGAACGATACTGAGGGCCACTGTGTGAGCTTTTCTGTAGAAAATTAGTCACTTTTTAAGAAATACACCAAGAACGTCCGGAAAACTGAAGATGGATGGATGATGGCTCACACGTGATTGGCAGTTGGTAGTTAACGTCCCTCCCAGGGAAGGTTCTCCGTGTGAGAGGGGGAAGCACTCGCTGCCTCCTGGAACAGCATTCACCACAGCAAACAGAAGACGCTGCAGTGCCCCTGGGGCCGTGTCCGGTGTCCAGTGCGGTGCTGGTGAACGTGACCGGCCAGACTCATCCTCAGCCAGGCTCAGTGCTAAGAGGGTGGCTAGGAATTTGAGTTTAGCTACCTCTCGCTTTGGGTAAAAAATAGCTCAGTATCACTGATGTCTCTGATGACTCTCAAATGTGCCAGCTGCTCTCCAGACTCCAAACGGTGATGCTTCTTGCTCCCTTGGCTTGGAACTTGCTCTTTTCAGATCCTTTCCCCGCTTTCTTACTCCTTTCTTTCCATCTCTGTTAATATGTGGTCTGTCGAGGTCTGGGACCAGCCCGGACCTAACTTATTTTTTGTTTCCAGAGTGGAGGGGTGGGAATGAAAAGATAGCTCACCTGACTATATCAGGAGGGAGCTTTATGAAATCCTGAATTTACATCCTGAAAATCACCCGCGTTTATTCTCCAAACAGCTTTTACATCAAACCGTAAACTAAAGGGGAAGTTCATTAGCATTCTGTTTCCTAGGTATCAGAGAGAATGACTTAAGTCCACACCTATGCCTGCTCTGTCACCTAGACTGAAAAGCACCTCTTCCCCAGGCGACCTAAATTACAATAGAAGGAGCAGAGCAGCATTAGCGCATCCTTAGGATGGGGCGGTTGTCTCACTGTCAAAAGGCCAGGCGACCATTTTCTGTGTGGAAGGTGCAAATTGTGCCTTGCCAGGTCCCATACATATAGGGATATGGCCTGTATAGTCTGGCCTCTGATGGTCACGACAGAGAGGTCTTCCCTCTCTCTGCACCGTTGGCTCAGTTAGCACCGCCTTCTCTAGTCCTCACACATGTGCTGCTTTGTTGCCATGAACGCTTCTCCTGCTTTACACTGGGAGGCAGGGTTATCTGTGTTGGTCAGTGGTACCCTCTATCCTCCAAGGAGACTTTCTGGGACATATGCAGGTATCTGTGAAATGAGTTAAGACAAGCTCCACACAGACTTCTAACCTCCAAAAGGCTTTGAGTTTGAAGACATTTCTGGCTTCTCGGCTTTATTAACATAAGCTGCTAGTGAATGTAGGTTTATGTTAATTAGGTAGGTCAACTATTAGAGAAAATTCTCCTTGACTCATCTTGGCATGGATAAGTTTTGGAGAAAGTACATATGCCAACAAACTCAATCACTTCTAACATTTACTCTTCTCTGTCACGCTGCCTCCAAATCTGTCTGCATATGTCTTCCTTGGCGCTCTTGCTAAGCTGGCAAGGATGTGCAGAGACTCCTCCCCTCCCCCCGTGTGATGTTACTCTTGATAATCAGAACACGCCCTTGTGGGTTCTGGTGAACAGAATAGAGCAGCCTGGAGAAATCAAACCATTCCTTCAGCAAAAAAAGCAGCGGTGTCTTCCAGGCAGACAAACAGAGCCTCTACAGGCATTGAGGGAGGAAAGTCCTCAAACTATAAGAGAGCCCTGTTTACGGAGTGGAGTGTTCTGGGTTCTCCACGTGGACCTGTTCTCTCATTTCTCGGTCTTCACAGCCGCAGCGAAGACCTTGGCAAGGCTCTGCATCCACAAGGAGAGGCGCGCTAACCCCACCTGTAACACTGATGATGGCAAAGGAAGGGAGAGCTGAACACCACAGGAAAGGGGAAATTCCGTATTGAGGATGTGTCGACAACATCCCAAAAGGAAACAGATAAGGGTGTTCTTCTGTCAATATTGCTTCCTTTTAAAGAAATAATACTCAGTGTTGTTAAAGATTCAGGGATATTATCTAGATCATGTAAATACAGTTCAACATTTCAGATTAATAATAAATATATAAATATTATTTTACAGTGTTTCCACATTGAAGGATAGATATGAAGTTTAAATATTTTATTTTACCAGGCCTTAAAGAGACATGAAACATAACCTTAATTATACATCAATGAAAAAAACTTTAAAATGAGTTTATTGTAACAATATACATCCATTTATCTTTAAAACTTTTTGAGGGGTAAGGGGAAACTACTGAAAATCAAGGACCAGCCAATGTTGGGGTTCAAATGTTTCTTATGTTTTGCATATGCACGCTCTATTCATCAGATACAGGGATATATTTGGTGCGTTACTGCTTATCAGCAAAATGACCTTTTCATTAGTGATAGGCAAATCAGCCAAATTCCTAGGAAATTACTTTCACTCAGCATTTTAAAGGATAATAATGCTCAATAATAAAGTAATAATTAAAATCAATGTTAGTCACCCAAAGGAAACCAAGACTCTAAAATATATATTTGCAAATATGAGCATTGGCATATGTTAGTAAATAGTTAAGACAAAGGACTATTTCAATGAACATGTTAAAGATTATCAAAGTCCACAATATATTTTTAAATAAGTGACAGAAAATGATTTAAAAAATAAATTTCTGTGTTAAAGAGTTTATTAGAAAACTATCATAAGAGTATAATAGAAAATAACATTTTGATCCATTGACTGTGCAAAGATAATTTACATGTATTCATTGTTATTCACCAAACTTCCCTGAAAAAGACACACTAAAAATGAGTGTATACTTTTCTTTGCTATGAGCAGCCCATTTTTATGACTGAAATTCTTTAGACTTACATATTATATATAGTTATATATGGTAGACAGGATTTAAAACATGTATATTATATAATATAAAAATCTTCTTCGTCTTTTTTTTGTTCTGGTTTTTTTTTTTGAGACAGGGTTTTTCTATAGCTTTGAAGCCTGTCCTAGAACTAGCTCTTGTAGATCAGGCTGTCCTGGAACTCACTCTGTAGATCAAGCTGGACTCGAACTCACAGAGACCGCCTGCCTCTGCCTCCCGAGTGCTGGGATTAAAGGGTGAGGCACCACCTCATCAATTATGTCATTTACATCCAATATTCTACAAAGTATGTAAACAGCCTTTGGAATCTATAGTTTACATTTTGGTCACTTAATTCAGCATGTATTTACTTTACTCTGGTAATTTAATTGTATTAATAATAGATTAATTTTCATTGTATTTACCTGTAAGCTTCATGTTTCATATTTTTAAAATAACATCTCACACCTTTTAATGATTTTTCGACAATGGCTGCGTATCTGAAAGTTTAAGTAGTAAAGTCAGTAACTGTCCTCCCTAGTTGTCTTCAGAGAATGAGTGGCGCTGAATCTTTATGAATGTGTTTTAAAGCTTGGTCAATATATTGAAAACCACACCAAAATTTTCTGTGCAGCTCCTTCAGGTGCCTGGCTACACACAGCGCTCACTGGGGCGTTTCAAGTGTGCGGCCGGTTGTCTCTCTCTGCACAGGTCCTCTTGCACAATGATAAAACGAAACTGCTCCTAAAGCCTTTTGATGTGGTCCTTGGCGTTCCACAATTAGGACATTCTAAAAGCCCCAGGAACTTATGTTTGGCATAAAACATACGTTTTATGAGAGTGAAATAAGCAATTGACTATTTAGGATTAAAATGCATAACATTTGAACTATTTCAAAACTCATCTTAATAAATAAATTTATTCTAGAAAAGTCAGCTTCCTAGGAAGTTGATCCTGCAACAATAGTATTGCTTTGGGTATAGGACTGGCTTTCAAAGTATAGATACACTTTTTTTTCCTCCACCGTGCCTTTCCCCAAGGAAGCCTTACAGTAGCCTAGCACCTTCCATTAAAAACTATTGTGCATATGGAGCAGGGGTTGGCAACAGTGTAGCTTTTGCATCAGGTACTAAGGGGCTCTAAACAGTGAATGAAGAACCACTAAACCAAAGTCTCCAGGCGATGTTCTTTCCCAGTGTGGATAGGGAAGGGACACACTATGCTACCACACTCTAAGGTATTTTAGTGCCTTATTATATATCTCATGAGTATCACACCAATAAGTTTAGCTATACATATTATGCCCCTGTTTCTTTGTTGAGAACTAAAATGCTTTAAGGTCTTCTTGGCTCAAAGAAAGTACTACAGTTCTTGGCTACAAATATATGAATAGCTTGGGCCCGAAAAGACTGATGTATTTGCAAATATACATGTTTAGCCCTAGTGAAAATAAAAGTTGCTTATATAGATATTTAGCTTGCTGAATAATTTAGTTTTTTAATCGAAAAAATAATAAATCTAGTAGGGAACTTTTAACTAATAAAAATTCAAGGGTTTGCAAATATAATGTATGATTGTCAATACCTCCAGGGCTTTCAAGCATTCATGTATAATAGCAACAAAGTAGTCTTTTTAGATACTTCTAGCTTTATTTTAAAAGCTGTGAAGTTTAAAAGGAAATGTGTTAGCCAAAGCAAAGGAATATAAACTCAGGCCTATCACAAAGTGCAGAAGGAACTCAATGCCTTTAGACAAGCACCTGGAGAGATGAACACTGGCAATTTATGGTTTGAAATTCTTGGGTCTCATCATCATCTTGGCCTGCTTAAAGGAGGACTTGTAGCCACCTGGCTGTGCCTGACTTACCCCCGGCCAGGTGCCCCAGAAAATCCCATTGCGGACACCTTTGTATTTCTGGTGATAATATTTGCCGTTTAAGTTTGCAGAGAGACAGGCATCGAACCACCAGCCTGAGCTGTAGTAGAACCCACAGTTCCCAGAGGGATAGCGGTCATTGTCTCTGTCTGGGGTGGTGAAAAACTTCAGGTCGTGGTTGTAATGTTTGCTGAAACGTAAGGCGTCTCCTGCTGTGCCGTTATAGTTACCAATATGTAATCGGTATTTTAGAAATTCATTAGCCACATAAAACTGATCGTACAAGGCATACAGTGTGACACCATTAAAGTCTTCAAGGTCTATTCTCAAAATCATTTCCTTACTCTTGGTCAGCAGATGAATCTTATCGTTACCCAGCCAAAACTCTCGGTCAAGGTTTCCAAAGCCTGCTTTGTAGTCTTTCCAGTCCCTGGTGAAGTTGGTACTTCCATCAAGGCGAGCCTGTAGCACCGTCCAGCCTCCCCCCATGGTCTCCATGTCACAGTAGACCTCAAAGCTACTGTGTCTGGGATCCGGTGTAACTCTGTAGGTCTCGCTGCTTCTTTTTCCTATTACGTAGTAGTCAGAACAATCTTTGTATATTAGATGTTGAACTAAAAGAAGGAAGAGAGAAAAGCATGGAATTTTGTTAATAACAGCTATGCATCTGAAGAATTCTTAGACTCCAGAGCAATTTGGTAAGTTAGTTAATGGTGACCATGGAACCTGGCTCTGGCACGCTCTCCTGGACCTGGTTACTGGGACTGTCGTGTTTGGTAACAGTAGTGAAAACACTAACAGCAAGCAAGGATAGAGTAGGTGTAAGCAAGGTTTAGGGAGGGCCAACTCCCTCCAGAAACTCAGCCAAGCTCTGTAACATTTCCAGGTTGAATCCACACATCATCCTGGTGAGGCAGAATCACTGCCAGCTTGCTTATAAAGTCATTTAGTCTCAAAGAAGGGCAATGATCTCCCCTGCTTGGAACAGTGGCAGGGGCTAGGACGTAGGGTCAAATCTGCCTGGCAGAGAGCTTGCTCTCATAACCATGCTTTCCTCTGTCCTGAAGCTGAGATGAGCCCAAGTCTCCTAGGACCACATCCTAGGCACAGTCAGCAAAGCTTACAGGCTATGTCCCGAGTGAAGCGTCAACCTTCATTGCACAGCATTGCGCCATAACTCACTCACATTTTACCTGACAGCTGTAGAGGGTTCAGGTTGAATAAAGGCTTTCCCCAATAATATACCAATATTACTCTGGCTTTATTATTCAGGATGGGATAGTCAACCAGGATTTTACAGTTTGATTTCTAGGAGAAGCACCAGGGTGATTATGCTCAGTGTAATCAGCCAACAGGGTTTTGTAGAGATCAGAGGCCAACTATTTGTTCCCAGTTAATTTTTATTAAAATTTGAGTCAAGTAAAGCAAGTTCAATATAAGGTACTGTGGGCCACAAAAACCTATTTGTGTCTATTTAGAACTCATAATATTTCATTTCCTAAAAGTTTTAGGAGAAAAGGTAAATAATAGAATATTTTTGTATCATTACAAGTTACTGTGCAGTGCCACATCTAATATACATCTTGTGATGTCACCTAAAACATCAGTATCTGCCTGGTGATAAGGGTCATTGGTGACAGTGGTCCTTGACGCCATGACCTATCACCTCCAGGAGACTCCAAATGAAGTGCTCTCTACTGTCTCACCAACCTCACAGTCAGGATGAGCACAGATCCTAACAGAGGGGTGGCCTTCTGGAGTGTGGCAACACCATCAGCAGTGGCCGTGAGAACTCAGGAATGGCGGGAAACAGTGCACAGTAGGCAGTTAGTCTGTGGTCTTTAAAAACAGTATCACCATTAACTAATTGAGATGGTGAGGATGGATATGCCCCTCAGTCTTAAACCAAAAGCCTGGCACACACACGAAGCTGCTTTTGTTCTATATATAAAATCTCCCTTTCTCACTAGATATTCGAGAATCAAGCCTAGCAGATTGTTTGTAAAAGCCTTTCAAAGACCACTTGCTGCTCTGAGAAGCGGCCCGCCCACCCAAGACCTGATTTCCGTGCCCTTAGTAAGCACAGCCAGGAAGTTTGCTGTATCTATCCCGAGACACTGAGACAGCGAAATGCACCAGTCTGGCAGGAATCTGCTTCTGCTTGTGGTGTGTAGGTCGGCTAGCATAGAAGGTCTAGGGACAGACGGCAAGTGTCTCCTATCGAATACGGCTAATAGGATTTTTGTAATTAGATCCTTTACCGCGTCTCATTTGAGCAAATATTTGTTTCTCCTGCTATTACCAACAGATGAAAGGCTTATTAACTCACTCTCCCAGGTTAATGTTTATGGCCACTATCTCGCTATACAGCTTTTCCCGAACAAATGGTAAGAACCTCGTTACACCTACCCGGCTGTGACTGGATGTATTCTTGGCTGGGACATTTGGCGCATTTGCCGTCCAAACTGTTGACCACAAATGTGAGATTTGCCACTTTGTCGTCAACGTAGGTTTCGATGTTGTTCATATTTACAAGATGGAGCGTCTCCAGGCGCCCTTGCAGCCCCTGGATCTCGTCTTTTGCATTCTTCAGCTCGGAAGTCAGTTTGTTCACCTGACTCTCCAGTTCCTGGACTCGGTTGTCCGGGGCCGTCCCTGCTACATTCCCGCCCGGGTCTCCATGGTCGTCAGCCTGCAGCTTGCAGTCCTGGCAGGATTTCTTCAGGTTGTTGACAGCTTCCTTGAGGGTCCGCACTTCTTTGAGCACCTCCTCCATGCTGCCAAGCTGCCACGGAAGCTGGAGGGTCAGCGTGGGCAGGGTTAGCTGGAAGGGGCACTGGCTCCCCTCGCACTCCCCGCTGCCCTCCAGCCTCGCCGGGCAAGCGGCCTGGGCGCTCGCATCCTCCAGCCCCTCGGTCAGGTTGTGCGCCGGCCCCGCTGCTCTGCAGGCAGCGAGGACGGCGGCGGAGCTCAGCCAGAACCAGCAGGGAAGCCTCATCCTCGAAGTGCCTGCAGCTGCCCTACCCAGCGCTTTAATAGCCGCTGCCGCCTGACTCAGGCTTTCTGAAAAGGGCGGGCACGTTTGCATCACCACTCACAGCCAGCTCACCGGAGGAGAGGGTCCTCAGCAAGGGCTGCTGGCCAAACGCAGTCCAAACCACACACAATAGAATGCATGCCTGCCGTGGGTGGCACGCATGCTACTCAAGATTCACTAGCTTGGTTTTTAATAAAGCACAAGGAAAGCCTTTTGTTTAAAAAGCAATTGTTAATACTAATGCTCCAAGTATAGTACTTAATTCTACGCACCTCCACTAGCTCTAGCCGGGAAAGAGTTTAAAAGTCTAAATTTAGTCTGTGAGCGTCTTCCCACTGAATGGTCTCAAATGGAAAAGATTCTCTTTCCTCTGCAGTTTGAGGCATCGAAGACCTCCTATCCTTGAAGGCTAGACTTTCTGTCAATCTTAAGTCCTTTAAGGGCTTCTAATCAGAACAAAGAGCAGCTCACATGCAGACTTTTTTCCTTTCCCTTTTTCATCTGTTTGTGAAAGGGAAGAAGACTGGAAGAGGAAAATGAGGCTGTGTTTTTTTTTTTTCTCCTCTGACAGCACAGGACATAAAGTTGTCAGTGCTAAAACACAGGAAAATACACCACAGCCGCTGCTGTCTTCTTCCTCGTTCTGCCCAAGAGCTGGGGCAGAAGACCTCCTGCCTCCTTTAAGTTAAGTGTGCATATTGACCTCTCAGATTTCCTTCTAAAAAGAATTTTATTGCTTAAAAATTATTTCAACATCACTGACACAGATGAGCCCAAATTCTTTATCTATGCTAGTTACGGCACCCTGTAATACAGCTCTTAGTATTTAGACCGGGGCACATGGAGCTGGGTGGCTGTAAACTTCCTGCCTCTTCCTGCTAAAAGCTGGGGTCACAGGGGTTGCACCACCACGCCCAGCTCTCATTTATTCCTCTAGCCAGATTTCCTAAGACTTTTCTGTCCTCTTAATTCTAGCTAAACTACCCTGTTCAACTTCTCAGGACATGGCAGCCTCACACTCTGCGTCCGAGACTGTGCTTGCTTCTGAATATTCAGAGGCCCCGGTCGCCAGGCCTGGCACCACCCCCAGCTGGGCATAATGATCACTAGCTTTGCTGAGCCCCCATTCCTGTTACAGAGCCAGAGGAATTTATATGTTCTCTCCTCATACAGAAATAGCACATACAAGGGGGAAATGGGGCGTATAAAAAATTGTCAAATACACCTTTTGCCTCATTGTCTTCCAACCTTCAGTTTCTCTCCTTTTCGTTCTATTTGATTTATTCAAACCAATTTTCAACAAAGTTTAACTCCCCCTAAAAAGTAACTCGTTTCATTTCACCCTCCTCATCCACTCAAGTTATGACATTCCCTTATCGCAAGGGAGAAACAAATAAATGGGTGATTTTAAAGAGGAAGAATAACATATTAAAAATCACCTTGTAAAGAGGCCCTATATAGGGTGAGATTCTGACTTATTATTAATAAGCTAGAGCCAAGAACTCATTCTAATCATTGTATAGTCAACACCATGCTAGGACATATAGATGACATGCTTGCCAACAGCTCATCCAGCTATCCATTTATTTACCATGTTCTCGTGATACTCTCCAAATACACAGCCCTTCTGAGTACTTGGGCTACACTAATAAATCAAAACAACAACAAAAACACCTTCCCTTTATTAGAGATACTGAAGCCTCTTATTTTCTTCATGTCTTCTCCCAGCGTGCACTTAGACTTTCTAATGACATCCTAAACATTTCACTTCCTAAGCGTGACGAAAGCTTTCTGACTCTTGGCATGGCTCATGGGCCATCTGTTCGGATGAGGAATTCCTCTCTGGGGGTTGCAGATGACTGGTTCTCAACACACCATCATTCAAGGCCTAATGTATATCTCTACCTAAGAAACTTGTGTGCCTTTGGAAACAGGTTGCTGTCTGCCCAGAGGCCACTTAAAATTCTCAAAGTCCAAGTAGGAAGTCACTTTGTTTATCAGTTTTCTTGGCACTGATGTGGGATTTTCAGGATTCTCAACTTAAAAAAAAAAATTGTTCCCAAATGGATGTGGTGACATTTCCCTCTAATCTCCACACTTTGGAGGCTGAGGCAGGAAGATCATGAATTCAAGGAGAGCCTGAAAGACTCTATCTCAAAACAGAGCAAATTACCAGTCCCTGATGACAAGGCAGACACTAGGCAACTACCCCAAGAGTGTGGCTCAGTCCACCCTGGAGTCTGTCACCCCGGGGCAGAAGCCGTGCCCCAGCTGTGCCAGACCCTTTCACAGACACGGTCTCCCTGTGGCCACCTGCCCACAAAGTGAAACACAGGAGGGACTCAAGCGGTAAGTGATGAACCAGTGGTTTTATGGTTTTGAGAAGGCAGAGCTGGAAATCCATCCCAGGTCTGACTCCAAAGTCTGTGTCCTTTCTCCTGTGCGGCACAGAGAGAAGGAGCCGGGAACCCTAATGAGAGCAGCCTGCGGCTGTGTCAAAGCTGGGGTCAGCTGGGAGCCAGGCGAGATTTCTGAGCAAAGAAATAGATTCCTCCTCTTCTGGGATCATTTTAAGGTTTCTTTGTCCTCCCTCCTTCCCTCTCTCCCTCTTTCCCTCTCTCCCTCCTCTCTCTCTCTCTCTTGAGAAGAGAGGAACTGATATTTATGGACAACCTCAAATGCTAATGTACTAGCTTCCTTGATTGCTGCAAAGAAATTTTCCACAAATTTAGCAGCTCGTGTCAACGTGAGTTTTCTCTCAGTTTTGAAAGTCAGAGGTGTGAAGTTAGCATGTTTCTGTTCCTCCTAGGAGCTCTAGGGCACAATTCGCTCCCTCGTCTTCTCCCCGTTCCAGAAGTTTCCCATGTGCCTCGGCTGTGGCCTGTTGTTCCTTGACGTTTGGTTTCTCCGGTGGCATCGGATCCTCCGACTCTGGCACTCCGCCCTGCTACAGTCGCTCTCACGGTGGCACCGTGCCCACCTGGCGATCCGTCCGAGGTCACATCAGCGAAGTCCCTCGCTGTCTCAGGTAGCTCTCACAAGTTCAGGGACTGAGACTGTGCCAACTGAAGGCTCCGTACTATTCCCGGTGCTTCCTAAGTGATGCGTTTAGTCTTTGGAAGATCCTCTGAGGTGGACGTGTGAGTCGTGTCGTGGATGCAGAGACGAGGCGGCTCTAGTGAAGGATCGGGGATGGGAGGCCCATGGGACATCCACTCTGCCTTCCTGAAACCCTGTTTGAGTTTCGCGTCTCCACACAGCCGTGTAGTTAGGGTGAACGGGCAATCTTTGAATTATTCGTCAAGTTAGGATTTTTCCACTTTATGATAGTTTAAGGGAAGGGCCTATTCAGTGGAACTGAGGCTTTGGATCTTTTCGTGGGCTCGCCATGCGCAGGAAAGCCTCCCCTTTGAGGCTAGGCCACATCAGCAGCCATGGCTTCAGATGGCTGCGCTGTGGGAGGAAGCAGCCAGCTCTTGACTGGAGTGTTGCTGAGCTAGGCTGCTCAGCCATTCTCTTGTATTTTGTTTGTTTGTTTGCTTTGTTTTGTTTAGATTTTTTCTCATTGTGTTGTTTGGATAGACGTGCTATGCATTTTCCCCACTCCCCTTCCTTCCTCCCCTCTTCCCTTCCACTCTCCCTCCTGCCTTCCACACTCCCAGTTTACTCAGGAGATCTTGTCTTTTCCCCTTCCTAGGCAGATCCATGTGTGTCTCTCTAGGGACCTCTGTTACGTAGGTTCTCTGGGTTGTAGCCTGTAGGCTGGATGTCCTTTGTGTTATGTTATCTGCTGATGAGTGAGTACATTGTATTTGTCTTTCTTGGTCTGGGTTACCTCTCTCAGGATGGTTTTTTGTTTTGTTTTTTGTTCTGTCCATTTTCCTGCAAATTTTAAGATGTTATTGTTTTTTATTGCTGAGTAGTACTCCACTGTATAAATGTACCACATTTTTCTTAACCATTCATTCTTCAGTTGAGGGGCATCTAGGTTGTTTCCAGGTTCTGGCTATGACATACAACTTCTATGAACATAGCTGAGCAAGTGTCCTTATGGCACGATTGAGCATCCTTTGGGAATATTCCCAAAAGTGGCATTGCTGGGTATTGAAGGAAGTTGATGCCTAATTTTCTGATAAACTGCCACGCTGATTTCCAAAGCTGCTGTACAAGTTTGTGCTCCCACCAGCAGTGGAGGAGTGCTCCCCTTGCCCCACATGATCACCAGCATAGGCTGTCAGCAGTGGAGGAGTGCTCCCCTTGCCCCACATGATCACCAGCATAGGCTGTCAGCAGTGGAGGAGTGCTCCCCTTGCCCCACATGATCACCAGCATAGGCTGTCAGCAGTGGAGGAGTGCTCCCCTTGCCCCACATGATCGCCAGCATAGGCTGTCAGCAGTGGAGGAGTGCTCCCCTGAGTGCTCCCCTTGCCCCACATGATCGCCAGCATAGGCTGTCAGCAGTGGAGGAGTGCTCCCCTGCGTGCTCCCCTTGCCCCACATGATCGCCAGCATAGGCTGTCAGCAGTGGAGGAGTGCTCCCCTGAGTGCTCCCCTTACCCCACATGATCACCAGCATAAGCGGTCATCAGAGCATTTTCAGGTTTCTGAACAACAAGAAAAAGTATAGGCTAGAAACAGCCAAAGATTTGCTGTTCAATAGCCTACAGGACATAAATATATTTATCTACTCATTCATTTAACCTGAATCTCAGGTTAGATGTTAACAGAACTGGAATATACCACGGGAGCCTTGAGACTTCCATTAGCCAGCATGTATCACTACAATGCCTTCTCAGCTCTACACCAAACCACGACACTTGGAGGCTCTAGAAGATTCATGGGCTACGCCATCTCATTTTGTTGTCATGCAGGTAAATTTCCAGAGACTCAGAAAAGTTGATGTCACCAATACTGATGAAACAAGACATACGTATGTCTTATATTGGAGACTAATATTAGTTTCTTTTTATATTCTTGAAAGAAGACAAACAATAAAATATAATAAAGAAATTGCCAGCAGTGAAGTGTGGTCTTTGTCCCCGTCTCCATTTCCTGTTAGTTGTGGTAGCTAAAGTCATGACAAGTGCTGAATTAGCAAATGTTGTGTTGAACCAGTGCCTTGAGGTTTAGGTTTCCGGAAGCTTGGCCACATAATTTTTCTCAACCAATCAAAGCATAACTTTGTTTTTATTGTGTTTCTCTTTAAAGACACCTTATTAAGCTTATATCGTTGATGGGCTCATGACTAAGAGAGAGAACTATATGATAAACTCCTGACAGAAGCTTCCAGCACTCCTTATACTCCCCATCAGCAGACCACACACAACCCTCAGCACTGTGCCATCAGCAAAACCCACACAAGTGTTAAAAGCATGGCGTTAGCCCAGAAGAAGGCAGAGTTGTCCTTCGCTTGAGCTAGGAATGGCGTATTGGGCAACAGTAGCATCTGCAAGAAATGTGCTTCTCTGTGCCCTAGATGACCCCATAGACTCCAGAGTAGCTTTACGGTAGATGTGAAATGCCATGTGTTATCTGCTTGATCCTCAGACTGGTACTTTTGGGATGATGTGGGTGGCCCTGGGCAAAGGCCTATCTTCAGGTGATTGAAGGTTTGCTGTTGATGGGGATCGTGGGACCCCAAGCCTTTCACTCTCCCTTTCATTTCCAGCTATGAGGTGGATTGTTTTCTCCACCCAATACTCCATCAGTGAAGGGACTGAAGCCCCAAAATGTCAAGTTGATTATCTCAGGGATTTTTCATAGTTATGGAACACCAACTAACAAACTGCAAATAAATTTTGTTTATTTTATGTGTTATGAGTGTTTTGCCTGCATGTATGTCTGTGCGTGAGTGTACCTGATGCCCTTGGAGGCCAGAAGTGGGCATCAGATCCCCTGGAACTGGAGTTATGGATGGTATGAGCCTCCCTGTGGGTGCTGGGAATTGAACCCAGGTCCCCTGGAAGAGCAGCCCCTGCTCTTAACCACTGAGTCACCCTCTAGTCTCACAGGTAAATTTTGGTGAGTGGACAAACCTTCAAAGTGGGAATCTATGAATGACTAAAGACTATACATTTTTATAAAATACATGACTTTAAATTTTTGGGAAGTTCTTTACATTTTAAGCCAAGGTGATTAAATTGGTTTTACCTGTTTTATCACTTTCATTCCTTAGAGGCTTATTTCGTCTACAATTGGCATTTTGAATAATATATTAACATGAATTTATATAGTATATAATATATAGGCACATTGTATGTTATATACAATATGCAATGTGTTTGTTACATAATCTATGTGACATCAATTGTAGACTTTAGCTTAAAACATTATTTCAGTATTTTAGTTCATTGCTTAGTTATGGAAAAATGAAAATCCCGAACTAATTTTGTACCAGTGGATAATTTATACAACATAAACCTTTAATAAGTTGGAAAGGTCACACCCACTGTTGCTGACAGCTAAGGAAATATCTAAACTAGAATAGATAATGTATTTCTAATAATTAATGTTGAAAACAGATTGATGGTGCCTCTCTGCAGTCCTTCACTGGAAATCATTTTTAAATGTTCCGTTCTGAGGTGGAGCATTAAGCGCTCTGTTTCTGCTTTGATGTTATCTGTGACTGGGGCGATTTCCTGTTAGTTAGGGTGGTGGAGAAGAGAAGCCACTGGTGGTGTCCTCAGAAGCTGTGAAGCAGCCCAGCTCTCAGCTGCTGTTACTCAGCCCCTCTCTGCTCCCGTATTTAACATGGAATTGTTTTGATGTTTGCGTGGGTAAGGGCATGCATCTTCATAGTTGATGCAAAGCAGTTGCAATGGTAGGTGATGGAGTACACACAAGTTTTATCAGTCACATAGAATTTTAAAGTAAATATTCAATTTGTTGCTATGATCGTCTCAAATGATAACAAGAAGGGGAAGAGCCTTGGTGAGGAGCCTTCTGCTGACTCTCAGGCCCTTAGGCAGTTAGGGCTTGAAGTCGTCTTCTGACTGTGGAGGTCAGAGGAGAGCTCTGTGCAGTCCTTTACAGGTGCAGCCTTTGTGATTCTGAATGTTAGCCCAATCACTGATTTCAACAGAAATGAGGAAGGCCTGTGGATTTTGTCCTGGTCATCCCCTCCACTTCCACCAGGCTCTGTGTACCAATCTTGGAGATAATAAGGACTTTGAAAAATAAGACAAAACAAACAAAAATGGACTCGGTGCTGATTTCACAGGGTGGGGGCTTGAAGTTGGGAGCAATTATTTTTCAAGCCTAGGCGACCTTGGGCAAAAGTTATTTGACTTTTACGTCCTTTCACTGTGCACACTGTCCCTGAATGCCTCTGGTCCCACCCACCCTGTCACTGTCTTGGCCCCAGTGCTTGCAAGAGAGAGAGAGAGAGAGAGAGAGAGAGAGAGAGAAAGAGAGAGAGGGAGAGGGAGAGGGAGAGGGAGGATATGCACAGGTGAATGCAGGTACTCTTGGAATCCAGAAGACACTATCCAGACTAACCCTCTGGAGCTGGAGTTACAGGTACTTGTTAGCCACCTGTTGTGGGTGCTGGGACCTGAACTCTGGTCCTCTGCAGGAGCGGTATATACTCTTACCCACTGTGCCAGCCCAGTTATGTTTGACAGGGTTTTTCTACGTAGACCAGGCCGTCTTTGAACTCAAAGAAATCTACCTGCCTTGGACTCCTGAGCATGGGGATCAAAGGATTTGGCTTTTTTTTCCTGCATGAAATGGGAAATTTTAGAGTCATAAGGTTGATAGCAGCAGGTGTTTATAGTTGTTTATAGTTGCCACTGGGTCAGATTCTTATTGCCTGAGCAGAACCCTGTTCACTCCTGAACTAGCTTCATCAACCTCTCCAAAGCAGAAGGAAAGTGTTTAGAGGAGACTTTAGAAGGAGAGGGTTCTTCTTTAAGATTTATTTATTTTTATTAAGTATACAGTGGTCTGCTTGCATATGTCCCTGCAGGCCAGAAGAGGGCACCGTATCTCATTACAGATGGTTGTGAGCCACCACATGTGGTTGCTGGGAATTGAACTCAGGACCTTTGGAAGAGCAGCCAGTGCTCTTAACCTCTGAGCCATCTCTCCAGCCCCAACAAGAGGGTTCTTAGAAGAGCCGCTTCCCATCCGAAGAGCGTGTTAAAGGTCTAAGGGTGAAGGAGTACAAGGCTTAAGTGTGTAACCGGAAGATTCTGCAGAACACACAGCCACTTGGTTCGCTGATGTCATTTCCTGTGGCTGTAAACCCGGGTAACCTTTGGATACTTAGTTTCTCTTCCTGGTGCCAAAATAAAATACTCCAACAAAGGGAACTTAAAGGAGACACAGGCTATTCATTCTGGCTCAGTGTTCAAGGCCGCACAGTCCCTCACGTAGGGAATCAAAGCAGTGGCAGCCTGGAGCAGCTGGCCACACAGCACTCACAGGCGGGAAGCACAGGGTAAAAAAGGCTGCTGCTCAGCTTCCTCCCGCTCCAGGATGGCTGCCAAGAGGAGTAACCCTCCCAGTGGGTCGGTCTCCGCCCCAGTTGGCAGAGGGAAGGTAATTCCCCAGCGACTTGCTGGGGGCCCATTTCCTAGATGCTATTTGTCACACTGAGATCTCAGACATCTAGTTTGACTGCATGGTAGCCGGACATATTTTTAGTTTTTGAGGGTCCCCTGTGCTTTTAGCCGTAGTGGCTACACCCATTTACACGTCCTGCAAGAGCATATAATGGTTCCTCTTTTTTGAATCCTCTAACATTTGCCGTTTGGAGTTTGCTTTGCATTCCCTGATGTTTAATGATATTGAGTACCTTTTCATATATTCAGCTTTGAGAAGCATATATTCAAATCGCCTGCTCGGTTTTATTGGATCATATATTTTTGTTGCTCCTTTAGTTTCTTATGTATTCTGGATATTAGCCATTTATCAGATGAGTACTGTAAGTATTTTCTGCCATTCTGTAGCTTATCCTGTAGATTGTTTTCTTCATAATACAGTTTTACCTTGAAGTAACCCAACTACAAGACTTGCTTTTGTTTCTGTTCTTGTGTGGATGGGGAAAGGGGTGCTTAACCAGAAAAATCATTGGAGCAGCATCTTTAAATGTTTCTCCTGGTTTCTTCCAATAGTTTCAGGGTTTACATTGTTTCTATCTGTTCCGAATGGGCTTTCTATAGGGGTACCAAGAGTTTGTGCAGAAGTGCTTGACAGAGACCAGTCTCAGCCTTCTGAACGGAGCTCTTTATCCATTTAGTGATTGACAGTCACTTGGCATTCTTTTCTCTTTTAAAAACATACTGTTGTGACTAAGACTGCTCAGACCCTTAGTGTACAACCGTATGTTCAAGTCTCTACTTTTAATGCTTTTGTATACAGTATATACTCAGAAGTAAAATTTTTAGTTATTATAGTGATCCCAAGTTTTATTTAAAAAAAACCTGTCATACTACCACACTGTTGCCACAATTGGTTCATTAGTATTCGTGTGTGGCAGAGGTTGATATCCCGTGTTCTCCTCTGTCGCTCTCCACATTGTTTTTGAGTTTCTCTCACCAGCTGGCTAGACTGAATTTTCTGGGGTGCTGGGATCTTAACTCAGGTCCTGATGCTCTTTCAGAAGGCACTTGACCAACCAGGCCATCTCTCTGTGTTTCAGTACAGTGTTGATGATGGCACTGCTTTCCGCTTTAGCTTCAAATAACAGATTTTATTATTATCGAATTATTCATAAGCGAGATGTGGTGATAGGCACACTGACGCTTCTCTCGTCATCATGCAGTTAAATAAGCATCACGTACGTCTAACATACCTTAAATCTAGATGGGAGTGCACAGCTTTTTATATGTTCAGTAATTCATTATTGAAACTGCTCATAAATTTTGTACTGAAAAGTCTCAGTGACTAATTTGAGAGTTTTCTTTTTTTGATATATTTTAAATGGTTATCAAACTACAGGAATAACGTTTATTTTTATTATTTCATAGAAGGCATTTGTCTAGGTTCAGCTCGGTCTTTTGTTCTTCTTAGGTCATTTTCTTGTTTAAATACTTTGTAAACATTTCCTGAATTCCTTCTGTCCAGTGAGCTCTGATTATGATGACCCTTTCATATTCTGTTATTAATGGGAATCTTTTTAGATTTCCTTGATTTCGTAGGCGCTGGCTGACTGAAATTAGCATGTGAAATAGTAAATTCTCAGTGCTTAGCCCCCAAACCTCCACAGTAGCATAGTAACACAGCAAGTCGACTTAGCCTCTTCCGTCTCAGAGTTATGGCTTTTTACACATCAAACCCTTATTTTACAATGACCCGCAAGTCGACTTAGCCTCTTCCGTCTCAGAGTTATGGCTTTTTACACATCAAACCCTTATTTTACAATGACCCGCAAGTCGACTTAGCCTCTTCCGTCTCAGAGTTATGGCTTTTTACACATCAAACCCTTATTTTACAATGACCCGCAAGTTGACTTAGCCTCTTCCGTCTCAGAGTTATGGCTTTTTACACATCAAACCCTTATTTTACAATGATCCGCTGCTTCTTTTAGGGGGGTTCTATTTGTAGACAGGAATCTGTCGGCCAGAGACATTTGTTGCTGCTAGATTGACTTGTTTCTTTGCTTTTTAGTAGAAAGAACTGGGAAAGATAAATATTTTAGGATAAAATACATCATATTACTATAAATTCTAAGTCAGTGCCGCAGCAAATTTATGCAACCTCTTCATTCTTATAGATAGATCTTTTTATCCACCTAAACCCCATTTTACAATTACCCTGCTTTAATTACTCATTCAGCCTCCCACAACGGAGCATCATTGTTTCAGATTAACTCTACCAACAAGGTGGCTATAGAAAACAGATGTGGGTCTTTTCCTTCGGGAACCACCTAGACACGGTTTCTACTAGAATTGCAAAGGTCTCTGCACCGACTCAAAACACTTAGTTCGTTTTTTTTTAAATTTCAGTGACAGTGATCACTTTTAAATTTTATAGTTAACCTATTGTGTTATATATCATACCCATAAAACAGAAAGTATTGTACGAATTAAGCGTCTGCCTGAAGCTCATCCATCCTGTTCCCTGCATTTCCTTTTGTAACTATTTTCAGGGCTTTCTTCTTTCTTTCATATGTGTAAATGCCTTTCTGTTATTCATAAGATAGCTTCAGAATTTTATATTTTTCTTGTAATGGTTATTTTTATTCATAGGACCATTCAATGCCTTTGTCTACTGTTTCCTCTCCCACCTTTTTTTATATCTAAAATTAATTAGATGACCCTGTGCATCCTTAGTGGTCTTCACACCGCTCCTCCTGGACACCACTGTTTCTCTGCCTTGTGTCGTCTCCATGACATCACAAGGTTATTCATTCCTGTGCTTTCCTGTCCCACAGAGTAGAATTGTGGTTCAGTCCCCAGAAAGCTTCTCACCAACTCTGTGACCCCACTCAGGGTTTTCAACCATCCTTTGAGTTTTCTTTGTATAAATTTTGGGTTATAATGTCAATTTCATAATGATGTTATAAGTGTGTACATAGTCAATACTTAGAGCATAATATGCGACTTGCAGCAATATTTCAGTAAATAAAATGTTGATCACTTTAAACAATATGTAAGAGGTGATAATTCATAATTTTTATGTTTGTGTTCATTTCCTAAATATTTATTAAATCCATTTTCATTATTCATTTAATTGGTGAATATTTAGGAATATTATTTCTGAAGCACTTGTGTGTATTCTTGCTTATCTTTATTCAACAAGAATTTGAGTCCACATGAATTAGGCCTTAGTGAGCAGTGGTGGGAAAATGGGCATGGTCCCAACCTCAACAGGATTTTCTATCTTCTGTCTTACCAAAAGTCATTTCTAAGCCAGCAGTTCTGCTCCAAAAAGTCCCCTTTGGTGTCCCCAGGTCACTGGTGTTTGACACCTGAAAAGGATGATCTCACTTGACTGCCTTGCTGGGCCTCATTTCCTATTTTATTCCAACCTCTACTAAAATGAAAACCGCTAGGGTAATTGTCCAGAACTTCTCTGCACTTCCCTTACGAGCTACAGTGTGGTTCTAAAATCCATAAACGATAGCACCCAAAGGCTCATCCGCTCCAAGGATAACATTTACAACAGAGATAAGTTCTTTATGTCAACTGAATGTTTCCTGTTTTTCAGCCCCAACAAAATTTAGCTAACACATCTGCTCCCCATGTCTTTGTAACCCTTTTGAGGTTTTTCCCATTGTTTTATGCTGTATGTTTTATTCCACTGGAACTAAACAACAAGGTCCACATCAAAAACTATGTTAAATATAAGTATATATAACTTTTTAAATGTTATATAACTAATTTAAGTTATAAAATGTTATTTATAACGTTTTATTCATCAACAAAGTTTCAGGCTTGTGATTTTTTTCATAAAGTTATAGAAAAGCAACAAGAAAATCTCTGCAAGTATAAAGTGTTAGATCCGAAGCCTGGGGAGATGCAGTCATACCTGCCTTACCCTCAGGTAGGTCCAACACTGAGCAAGGGAGACAAGGACAATCCTAAGGAATAGCCCCCCAAAGCTCCCACACCAGTCTTAGAAACCGGACCCCTTTTTCAATCAGTTGGTGACATTTTAAAGGTAACTGGGTGGGTGGATGGGTGGGTAGACGGATGGTTCCCATATCAAATATCTACATGGTCCAAAAGAATAACCAAATGATAGCAATGACCCGAGACTTAGTGCATGGCACATATGTTGGACAAAAGGAGCAGACTGTATGCCTTATAAACGGGCAGCCTCATCTAGCACCCACCAAGTCATCTTCTTTTAAATAGCAATTGTTACGATATTGAAGTGTGAGCCCAGCGTCATCAAACTTAATAAAATTCTCACTTACAGCTGAAAACTCAGGGTTTGATGGCAAAATCTAGAATTTTTTTATGTTGACAATTTTCTCGTTTTTCAAAAGCACCATGAAAATGAAAAATATGTGCAGTGGCTGAGGAGATGGCTGAGCCATCTATAAAGGACTTGCTCCACAGCATGAGGACCTGAGTTCACATCCCCAGGACCTACTTAAAAAGTAGGGCCTAGAGCATACCTATAACCATAGCACTGCAGACGGGGAGACAGGAAGATCCCCCGGGCCAGACAGTCTAGCCAAACTGGTGAGCTGCGGCTTCAGTGAAAGACTCTGTCTCAAAAAAATAAGGTGGAAATAGAGGAAGACACAGCTGTCAACCTTTGGTCTACACACACACACACACACACACACACACACCCCTCCAGAGTGTTCATACTGTTGGCTGCTACTTTGCCATCTCTGGTACAAATCATACCATTGTGACATGGATTAAGGTCTACCTTAATTATTTTGAAAGCCATTGATGCCGTTCACCTTTCTTTTTCTGATATGGGCATTTATAGAATTAATTAATTTATCCTTAAACTTAAAACCAGTTTGTAATAACTGGAAATATGCTACTTTCTTAAGTAAGGCTATTTATGTTTGCCAGAAAACACATCAAAATTTTTGTAATAGTCAACTTAGTGAACTAGAAACAGATGTCTTTGGATAAGTGTTCACTAGAACCTATTTATTTTTATTGCGTTGTTTCTGAAAGTTGGCATTAACTGAGGACAATTATGGCTATTTTGGTGATGTGATATGAGTTTCTCTGCTTTTTCAAAAGCTAAGACAAGCTAAAGAACTAAGTCTCTATCATAAAAACTGGATTTCTTGGAAAATTGTGTTAATTTTTTAATATCCACCCTTTTCCAGGGACATTCCAGGGTAATCTGTTATGAAATTGCCAGGAATTATAGTCACTTTCAGTCACAAGTTAACTGTGGCTTTTAAAGAAATTTATAAAGCAGCTAACTGGTTCATGTTAGTATAGTATAAAAGTTTTTAACTTCTTAACATCCATTGAGTTGGTAAAGACTTATTTTCATTTTGCCTGGCACCCCCATCCCAAGAGTTTTTTTTTTTAAATACAAACATTCAGTTATTGCATTGTGTGATTTATTTGTTTGGTTCACTGGTTTACAGAAGTTGTTTGTTTCAATAACACTTAGCCATATGTCCTGGATCATGTTGAGTTGAGGACTTGCCCTGGGTGGCAAGCTGTCAGGATAAAATGTTTGCTAAGTTTGTATTCAAAGGCTCTTCCATTCTGAGCTATGTGAGAGTACACATTCTACATATAATCAGCTAATTCATAGCTGATAACAAGTTAATAGCCTTTTTTCCTTTGCATACAAACATACACGCACGCACACATGCATGCACACATGCACGCACACATGTTCACGCGCGTGTGTGCACGCGTACACACACACACACAATGCTCCTTTTGGCCCATCTCACATGTACATGTGGAAAGAGGAAGCCACACATAGTATGGCTTGACCCCCAAGCCATCCCACAACCCCTAAGCGTTCCAACAGGCTCTGCGGACATGTGCTGAACATGCGCTGTGGGTCCTAGACGGCACAGAATCCCTGCCTTCACAGAGCTTCCTCTCCGTTAGCATGGATTCAGCACATGGGCTAAGAGCTCTCCCTGAGAATGTATGTGATGTGCAGGCCTCACCTCTTAAACACTTCCAGAACTTTTAGTGTCAGGCAGTGTTCTAAAACTCAGCACATACCAAATACACGAAAGCGCCAAATCCATTCTGACCTGAACATCTGTAGAACCCATGAAAAACCTCATCCTGGGGCCATGAGTTTAGGCCCCTGTTTAGGTATCAAATATAGTGACCAAAACTGACCAGCTTCTATACAATATAAGCTAACAAAAGCTGAAATGGAGGGGAAAATTGCATTCACAGTAGATTCAAAATGAACACGATATTTGAGAATAAATTTAATTACAATAAATTGCGTGTCCAGCTAGTTCCAGCAAGAACTGGACTCGCGTGTCCCCCACAGTCCCTTCCCAGGTTCCATTTTACGGTGTCAGTGCCAAAGACGAAGCTGCAACTTTGAGGGTTTTGTTCTTTATAAAGAGCATGCCTGTAGTTAGCCATTAAAAGCATCATTGTCCATCCCAATCCGCCTTCCGGGAGGGGAAGTGTGGGTGCTCCAAGTTGCCTTCCAGGCCAAACTCATTGCTGTGGAGGAACTCTGGGCAAAACCATTTTCCCGACACGAAGGTGGGCAGCAGAAGACTGGATTTCCTCTGTGGTGTAAAGCTCCTCCACCCTCCCCTCTCCCCTGAGCCCTCCCAATCTAGAGCTGATTGACAGGCAGCTAAGAGAGGAGGCTCCCAGGTTACTCCACAGCACAGGAAGCAACCTCCTGCAGAGATAGTCTGTTTTCGTCTGGGCTCCTTCATGTTTACAGGATAGTCCCTGAGTACAGAGTCTGGACAGTGGCTTCCATCTGAGAACAACACAGTGAAGGGAGCAAACAGCCAGCTGTGCACATCGTCACGTGTCCGTCCTTTCGTGAGCAGCGCTCTGTCAACCAAGAGAGCAGCTCCCTAGCAAGGTTTTGCTGCCCACATCCCTCAAGGCCTTTGCAGGTGCAGAGGGGAGGCCCCAGTGTGCACAGTACTCAGAGCGGAGGGGTCAGAGTCACGTAAACAGAATTCCTCCAGGGACGCCTGCTGTCGCCTGCCTCTTCCGTGGTCTTGTTTTAATCTAACTCTGTCTCCTGACTTGACTTATTATAGTCTGACCCGGCGTGATTGTTTTTGGAGATGTGCGACCTTTTGAGTTCTTCGCTGGTAGTCACTGGTTCAGGCCATGAAAGTTTTCCAGAAGCATCTGGGTTGTCTCATTTCCCGCTTCTCACAGCCACTGTTCCTGCTGCCACCAACACCGACCCCCCCACCCAGGATCCTGGGAGGCGTATGGGTCTTTTAAACAGCTTCTACACACTAGCAATAACATATCCATAAGGAAATTCAGAAGAAAATTCCATTCATAATAGATTAGAATATCTGGAAATAAATTTAATAAAAATACATGACTTGTCCATTCCGATCCAGTGGAATTATTAGAATCCCAAATAATTACGATTTCACCAGGACAGTCACCAGCACTCATTGGCACGTGTGTGCTTACATATGCGTTTAGTTTTTTGCCATGTGTTTATCTTTAGATGTTTTCCATTTAACTGTGAGACCATGCATATAGCTAGGCACCTAAGTTATCCAATGTCCATTGCATTTGATACCTTAACGCCTGGGAGGTCCTGTTTGTGTCTTCTGCTCTCCCCCTCACATTCCTGTGGCAGGCCACCAAAGGAGAAAGGAGACAGCTGGGTGAATGCAGTCCAGGCTCTCCTTCTTCTCTGAGCCTTGCCAGCCACAGAAAGGGAGAAAGAGAAGCCTAGGCAAGCCAGTTTTGTCCAGTACATCTCTGCTCTTCCTCATCCCATTTCAGGGCAAATTCCTTAGCTCTGTGTCTCCCTACATTTGCCTTCTGCAACAGGGAAGATGGAGTAGAAGCGAATGGAAGAACCCTAGGTCTCCCAAGTATATCGCTGTTTTAAGAAAAACTTGAGTCAACAAAAGTTTAACCAAAATTAATGAGGCATGCACAGTCTGAGACGTGATTGACATTGTGTTGATCACAGTGGCTGATGTGTACAATCACAGGTGTGCCTGAACATGTAGGAGCAGTGGAAAGAAAGAAGTAATTTTGCCTAGAAGTTTTACCACAAAGTCACCACAGATCACGGTGACTGCTGAGATTGATTTATTTACTCTTTTAGCTGCTGGTTTCCTGAGACAGGGTCTCATGCAGACTAGGTTGGCCTTAAACTCCTGGTCTTTCTGTCTACACCTTCCAAGTAGGTGTGTGCCTTGCCTTGGCTCCTGGGGTATTTTAAGTGTGCTGAGATTAGAAAAGAGAAGAAATCACATATGAGAGAATCCAGCCATTTGGGAACTGTACTGATTTTCTCTTACCATCCTAACAAATTACCATATATTTACCTACATGGAATTCTAAAGGTCATAAATCCAACTTGGGTCACAGTTGTCAAAACTGGATAGTTTCTCAGGCTGTGTTCTCTAAGGGATACTTAGGGGAGTGTCTAGCCACTCCTACTATTTGGCTCTGACCACCTTCCTCCATGTTCAAAGTCAGCAGCAATGGGGTAAAGGCCTGCCTACTATCCAAATGTTCCTTCCCCCTTCCTTTTCATCTTTCTAACCTGACCAGGAAAGATTATCTGCTTCTGAAGGCTCTGGCGAGGAAATTGGGTGCCCTTGGCTAATCCTCAGTACCCTTCTCCCTCAAGGTCCATGTTCTTACTCCATCTGCAGAATGGCTCAGCTCTGGAAGGTAACAGATATGCCTGTAGCAGGATTTAAGGCACAGACATCTTGGTGGGAGCCTTAATCTACATTAGAGATGCAGGAGGGAAGATTAGAGGAGCCGCTGTGTAGACAGAAGTTTCTGTCCCACTGGTCCCACAGCCGTGCAGTCCCAAAGAAACACACAGAGGCTTATATTAATTATAAACTGGTTGGCCTGTTGCTCAGACTTATTACTAACTATCTCTTACAACTTAAATTAACCCATAATTCTTATCTATGTTCAGCCATGTGGCTTGGTACTTTTTCTCATTAAGCAATGCTCATCTTGCTTCCTCTGCTTCTGGATGACGACTGCGTCTCTGCCTTTCTCTTCTCAGAGTTCTCCTGGTCTGGATGCCCCACCTATACTTCCTGCCTGGCTACTGGCCAATCAGCGTTTATTGAACTAATATGAGCATTGTCCCACAGCATGGCAGCTGCTGGGTAATGAAGGCCCAGGACAGCAAATGGTCTGTAAACCTATCTAGAAGAACTAATTCAACACAGTCTGCAGAATAAATGTCCATAATACCAGATGTCATAGTTTTCTATAGAATGAGGGCCAAATCCTGAAGAAAACCAATTATTTTATTGTTTTTATTGAGCTATATATTATTCTCTTTTCCCCTTCCTTCCTCCCCCTCCCCTTTCTATCCTTTCCCATGATCCCCATGATCCCAATTTACTCAGGAGATCTTGTCTTTTTCTATTTCCCATTTAGATTAGATCCATGTATGTCTCTCTTAGGTTCCTCATTGTTATTTAGTTTCTCTAGGATTGTGAATTGTAGGGTGGTTTTTCTTTGCTTTATGTCTAAAAACCACTTATGGGTCAGTACATGTGATATTTGTATTTCTGGGTCTGGGTTACCTCACTCAATGTGATGTTTTCTAGATCCATCCATTTGCCTGCAAAATTCAAGATGTCGTTATTTTTTCTGGTGTGTAGTACTCCATTGTGTAAATGTACCACATTTTCCTTATCCATTATCAGTCCTCTGATGTGGGGCTGGTGAAGATCTTTTCCCATTCATTAGGCTGCCATTTTATCTTGTTAACCAAGAACACTAACTTTTAAAGTGAGGACCCCTGAAGGAAGCAAGATTAACACAAGGCTCAGGGAACATCCAGGAAATGGGGGTGGAAAGACTGTAAGAGCCAGGAGACCGGGGGGGGGGGATTGCAATGAGATAGTGTCTTCTAGACATGACATGAGCTCTCAACAAAATGATAGCCTGCACGAGACCACACCAGCTGACATTCCAGCAGGGTGGGGAGAAGATCATGAGGTCCCATTCCCAGCTGAGGTGCTCCAGGTAGTTGATGGCTGCTGAGGAAGGGGTTGTCAACCTTTATCAAGGACAAGCCCCCCGACCATTGGCCAGCCCTACATCCATGGACATCTTGGCAGTGCTAATTGAACTCAGTAATTATGTATGAAGAGTATATGAATGTGAGAAAGGGATGTGGGGAGACATAGGAGGAGTTGGTGAGGCAGGGAGGGGCAGATAGTCAAAATTCATTGTGTTTATATATGAAATTCTCAAAATAAAAATGAAAGTCTGTCTACTCCCCCCCACACACAAAATTTCCAGGCATTCAAAACACAAGAAAATTTTAACGATCACAAGATAAAGCAACCAATGGAAGAGACACAGAAGTAGATGCGGTAGCTAAGGATTTTAGAACCGCTATTATAAATATTTTATATATTGGGGGAAAGGTAGAAGAAAGTCTAGGTATAACAAGGGAAGTAACAGTTTTTAAAATTCCCAGTCAAACTTGTAAAGACAACAAAACAGTCTCTGAATGAAGAAGTCACTGAACAGGATTAGCAAATAAGACAGAGAGGAAGAGGTGAATGAACAGCAAATTATAGTAAGTATTGTCCCAATCTTACCACCAAAAAGTAGAGAAAGAAAGATCTTTAACAGCCAGAAGAGTGAGCAGTCCCAGTCAGGGGACTGATATGCTGAGCAGGTGGTATGTCCAGTATGTAGAAGGCGAGAGACTAGAGAGAGAGAGCAGAAGAGATAAAAACAGAAGAAGAGAAGGTTCATTACATGGGGGCGGAACATCTATGGTGTTTGCTCTTGTTTATTTCTATGTGAGGATGGGAACAGATTTGGGAGTTGAAGACAATGACAATCAAATGGCTGCCACTGATTAAACATTGACTTGTGAACAGAAATACTAAATAGTATGTGATATCTCGATCCATTCAGTCTTGGCCTTACCGTCTGATAAGATCAGAACGATTCCAGTTTGCTTTCTGTTGCTGTGATAAACATCGTGACCGTAAGCACCTTGGGGGCAGGGAGGGTTCAGTTCACATTACAGGTCACCCTTCACCATGAAGGGAAGTCAGGGCAAGAATTTAAGGGGAACCCAGAGGCAGGAAAAGAAGCAGAACCCACAGAGAATTGCTTACGGGCGCGTTCAGCTATCTTTCTTGTACAGTGCAGGCCCACCTGCATAGGGATTTGCACCACCTACTGTGGGCGATGCCCTCCTATATCAATTAGTACAAGTCAGTCTGATTCTGGAAGGTTCTTCAGTTGAGGTTTTCTCTTTCCAGGTCTCTCTAGGTCTTTGACAAGTTGACAAGAACACAAGGACCACGTGTTTCTGTCTTTTACACTTGAACAAAGTGAGTTGTGCACTGACTAAACACTATTCCACGTTGCATACTTTAAAAGCAACTGACCAGAATTCAAGCCAAGGCCCGTGTGTTGTGTATGCAGTGCTGAGCCTACACGAAGGGAAAGCGGAGGTTGTTAAGGAGAGACAGATGCCCTAGCTGATGGCTTCATGCCCAGGAAGACCTGGGAAGCATGCAACAGCCCAGAGAGGGAGATAGACTGGACTTGGCCAAGAGAAAAAATTTTCAACTTTGAAGATGTAGGGGGAAATCAGTGAGGCGTGGTACTGGATGATTAACCTGTTGATGCAGAAGATGAGCTCGGGCAGGTGGGAAACGGAATGTTTCGGAATCTAACGAACGTCTAGCTGGAAATGTAGGCCAAAGGGGTGGTGAAGCAGTGTGACTGAGGACGTGGGTGTGTTTGGAAATCACTTCAGTGAGCTAGAGATGAGCAAGAGATGTAGAGGAGTGCAAAGAGGGACACTTTCGAGCTCGGGTGACATCCAGAAGCATGCTAGACATTTCTGCAGGAAGCCAGCTACTGTCCGCAAGGCCAGAACACCTTGGACAACACCCACACAAACCCTGATTGTCTCCTCGTGCTGACCCCTTCCAGATGGGGTCACTTGGTACCAGTTCTGACCGAGCCGTTTCTTTGCTCGGAATGCTCTAACATCTTGAATTTTTTCCATATTAATCCATGTCAGCCACAAGTCATGAACTCTTGTTAAACTTTCAGCTGCAGAGCAAATGTTCCCTTCGAGTCCCAGTCCCTGGCGAGGCAGCTGAGTAATATGGTCCCTACTGTGAAGACACATTTGTGAACGGTGACATTCTACTAACCTTTCATGTGTACACTCTTGAGCAGCTTCGCATTGCCCTTCTGGCTGTGTTGCTTTGATTCTGCATTTCTAAGACGTGACACACTTGGGTCTTGGGCCCACTCCTGCTGTGCAGTGTGAAAATACAGCTATTTTTTTCCACATCGGATACTGTGGATGAATAAACCATTTTTATCTGCTAGAACTGCGTCCAAAGTTCCCAGCCCTGGAGGGAGGTCCTCAAAAGAAACAGTCTTCACCTCCATAGAGAAGGAGTGTAACCTTCCAGGTTGTGAATTGTTTACTCTGTGTGTGCAAGTGTATATGTGCGCACGTGTGTGTATGTGTGCGTGTGTGTATATGCGTGCGTGTGTGTATGTGTTGCATATGTGTGTATGCATGCATGGGTGTATATGCATGCATGTGTTTGTATGTATGTGTGCATGTGTGTACATGTGTGTACACTTGCATATGTGTGCATATATGTGTGTATGTGTGTACACGTGTGTGTGTGCGTGTGTGCACATATGCATGTGAAGACCACACATCATTATCATTTGTCTTCCTTAATCACCCTCCTCTTTATTTTTTGAGACAGAGTCTTACCTGAACCCGGAGCTTGCTGGTCTGGCTACGCCGGTTAGCCAGAGAGCTCCAAGGTTCCCTGTGTCTCAGCCTCCTCAGCTCTGGGATTGCAGGTGCATGCTGCCATGTGACTTTTACATGGAAACTGGGTCTAAACTCAAGTTTTCATACCTGTGTGCTGCCTAGAACCTTACTAAGTGAGCCATTTTCTCAGCCCTGACATCTTAATTTGAAGGAAGTACACACATACATACACACACACACAAATACACACACACATACATACACACACACATACACACACATACATACACACACACACACACACACACATATTGGTTTTTCGAGACAGGGTTTCTCTGTAGCTTTTGGAGCCTGTCCTGGAACTAGCTTTTGTAGACCAGGCTGGCCTCGAACTCACAGAAATCCTCCTGCCTCTGCCTCCCAAGTGCTGGGATTAAAGGCGTGAGCCACCACTGCCCAGCTACAACTAGCATATTTTAATAGCCTTTAATTATTAAAAATGTACTTGTGCATTGCAGGAAAGAAAAGAAAGAAGGGAGGAAGGGAAAAGAGGGTACAGACAGACAGAGAATGAATATGGGAAAACAGAGACAAAAATAGGAAAGTGGTATATACTTATAGCCAGAAGAACATTTCAGCATCTCGGTTCAGATCTCCTGGTCTCTATCCCACCCTCAAATGTAAAATCAGATCCTGTTCAACATGAAGAACTTACTTTCTGGCTAAGATGTCCTGACTTCACTTTGCATGTGCCCCCCCCACTCCCCAACACACACACACACACACACACACACACACACACACACACACACACACACACCAGGTCTGAAAGTGGACGTTTTCTTGACATTTACTGGCTTCTTTTAGTGGGAAATAACGTTAAAGAGTATGGGTGTTAGGAAGTACTTGTTGCGATTGTGGCATTGAAAGTAGACCCTGTTAATGGACAAAATTGGTATTTAAAGAATAATAGTAATGAATTTATATTTGATCTTTAATTAAACTGTACTAATTTCTTGGCTTTTCCAGTTGCAAATCTTCCTTTCATATTGGAAATCTTGAATTTATACTTGTATTTCTGTTTTATTGAGTCAGAATACACAGAGCATAAAATGCACCCCAGTGAATTTTAGTATATACACCAGTTGGGTTATCAGCGTGTTCTAATTTTAGAATATTTTCACGATACAAAAAAGCAAGTTGCACCTCTTTCTTCTTACACTGCCCCTCTTGGCTGCCGTATCTACGCAGCCACTAAACCCGTTTTATTTGAAAAGGTTTGCCTGTGCAGGCCAAACATAAAATGCGGCCTTTGTGTCTGGTCTTTTCATGGTTTTCATGAGCGCAGGCTCACGCTCGCTGGAACAGGTATCAGGACCCTTTCTTTAAATTGTAGACTGATGATGCCACCCGGTATAAACGTTCATTTTGTTTTTCCATTCATTCATCAATTGATGGACTAAGTGTTTTTTGAGATCTTTTTAAATTTCCTGTGTATGAGTATTTGCCTGCATGTGTATGTGTGTACCACATGTGTGCGATGCCCACGGAGGCCAGAAAAGAATCTTTGGTTTCCAGGAACTGGGGTTACAGCTTATTGTGTGTGGGGCTGGAGGTGCTGGGAACCGAGTCTGAGTCCTCTTGCAAGAGCAGCAAGGGTTTTTAACCGCTAAGACATCTTCCCAGCCCCTAAACTGTTTCTTCTAAAACTACCATAGATGCTGCTGTAAACATTGGTGTTCACGTTTCCGCACAAGCCCATGTTTGCAGTTGGACCCTTTCCTGCGCATTTGAGTTACTGTCTGACAGCATGACCTCTTCAGCCTGGAGAGAGCGTTAGTATCTCATATGAGGCAGGGCTCCTACAGCTTTCTCTCTATTTTGGGTCATCTTGTGATGCCTTTGTGCCCTTCCCTTCTGACAGAGAGCTTCTTGGTCAGCAGACAACCATCTTCTTGCTTTCATCTTTAAAATCACTCTGAATATGTCATCTCTGCTATTCGCTGGCTTCTGTTGTTCTGGTGAGAAGCCACTTGTTCATAACGAGCTACATTTAAATTTTGTTTGCTTTTCTTGTTGCTTTCAAGACTTTTCTCTTTATCTTTGACTTTTAGCAGCCTCATGATATGTCTGGATGTGAGTATCGGTATCCATTGTAATTCTGGCAGAGCCCTTTTCCCACCTCTCGCCTTGCCTTGGTTTTTCTGTTACTCTTTTGCTCGTCTGCCTCTGCTGATACCACAGGGCCCTCAGCCTCCTCCTGTAGTTCTCATAGTACCTATCATTGTTGACAGCACTGCAGGGCAAGGATATGTAAAATCAGGACTGTACTATATTTAAGGTGGCCCTTAAATATATCTTAGGATGTTTAGTGTAGTGAGGAAAGATCGTCCTAAAGCCTGTTCAGCACATTCCGCCTCCTGGTTTAACAAACAAGGGCCATGAGTACTGGAACCCAGGCTGAGCCCTCATGAAAGACCCCCCAACGCTTCCACAAGGAGCTGATCATGGCGTGTTCTGGATTAGAAAGACCAGGAAGTCTCTGTGTGGACTCAGATCCCTGTGTTTTGCCAGTGATTCCATTCACTTGCTGATGACCGCAAACATTACTGAGCATCAGTGGCATTGCCTGGAATTCTTTGGTGAGGAGCATAGTGAAGAACAAGGCTGCTTCCGTGTGGGGCTCACACACTGGTTAGGGGAGACCAAAGTCAGCCACATAGATACATTACAGGTTACGCTGTGCTGTATTTTATCAAGGACAACGTTCTGGGAGCAGGAGCATTGGGAAGCCAGAGAGCGCCTTTCATAAAGTATTGTTTAGAACAAGGTATGAGGAAGGGGCCAAAGAGACAGCATGGAGAAGAAAAGAGATGTGTGAGGCCGTGGTGGTTTGAATGTAAGTGGCCCCAATGGGCTCATATGTACATGCGTGCCTTGTCACCAGCTGATGAACCGTTTGGGAAGGATTAGGAGGAGGTGGGTCACTAGGGCTTTGCTTTGAGGCTTTGAAAGCCCATGCCAGACTTAGTCTCTCTGTCTCTGTCTCTGTCTTTCTCTCTGCCTGCTTCCTGAGGATCGGGATATAAAGTTCTGAGCTTCTGCTATAACACCATCCTTGTCTGCTTCCCACTGTGACAATAGGGGACTCACCTTCTGAAACTAAGTAACGCCCCAAGTAAATGCTTTCCTTTGCAAGAGCTGCTGTGGTCATGGAGTCTCTTCACACCAACAGGACAGTGATTCAGAGACACTGGAAGTTAAGGGTAACCAGTGTGACAGAAAACAAGAAGCTTGGAAAGATGCTGAGGAACCACCTGGGAGAGAAGCAGGGTCATGCAGGGCCCCAGGGTGCTGAATCCCACGGGTCCTGAGTTTTATTCCGTGTGCTGGCTAATTTCATGTCAACTGGACACAGGCTAGACTCATCTGAGAGGAAGTAGCCCCAGCTGAGAAAATTCTGTAGGCGACCCTGTAGGGCAGTGGTTCTTAACCTTCCCAGTTAGTACAGTTCCTCATGTTGTAGCAACCCCAGCCATATTTTGCTGCTGCATTGTAACTGTAAGTTTGCTATGTCATTGTAATAAGGATATCTGTGTTTTCCAATGATCTTAGGAGACCCCTGTGCAAGAGTCATTTGACTCCCCCCTGCCCCCACCCAGCCAGGGTGTTGTGACCCACAGGTTGAGAACTGATGCAGTGGGGCATTTTAAACTAGCGGTTTGCAGGGGGAGGGGGTAGGAAGGGGAGGGGGGAGGGGAGACTGAAGCAGCAACCACAGAGCCTGCACAGGTCTATGCTAGGTTCTCTGCATATTCGTTGTGGTTGTTTAGCTTGTGGGGCTCCTCACAGGAGGGAAGCAGCTGACAAAACTGACTCTTTGCCTGCTCCTGGGACCCTTTTCCTCCTCCGGGTTGCCGTGTCCAATCTTGATGTAAGAGTGTGCGCCCAGTCTTATTGCATCTTGTTATGCCATGTTCAGCTGATATCACTGGGAGGCCTGCTCTTGTCTGAAAGGAAACAGAGCAGGAGGATCTGGGGAAAGGGGAGATGTGGGGGTGGTCATGGGAGGAGTGGAGAAAGGAGGTGTGGTCAGACTGAATTGTATGAGAGAATCATCAAAAGAAAGAGAGAAAGGAAGAAGGAAAGAGAGAAAGAATGGAAGGAAGGAAGGAAGGAAGGGGGGAAGAGAGGAGGGAAGGAAGGGGGAAGAGAGGAGGGAAGGACCTATCTGCATAGATAGGAAAGAAGGTAAAACTCAAGTGACTTATGTGTGTTCACAGAAATTGTAAGAGAAGTTATGCTGCTGGCTTTAACAAGAGAGTTCATTGGGATTACAACATGAAAACACAAGTGAACGCATTTCTATGTTTTGTACTTGTTTATTGTACATGTATGTATTTGTATACGTGCATATTTAGACATTTAAAAATAGCTTGCAGGAGAAAGAAAACAAATAATACCTCATTATATAAATAGTAAACTTTGCCTTCAAAGACATTAGGCAAGGGGTGTGACCTTGGATTGTTTTTTAAACTGGAGTGCAGAAGTTTAAGTCCTGATGGTTTTAACTAAAACCTTGGAGAGGCTTTCTCTAAGCTTTGGTTTCAGATGGAGCAGCCCCCCCCCCGGCCGTTAGGGCATCTCTGAGAATGATTGACTGATGCATGGCCCTTGCTCAGAAGATGCACAGTGATCTTCTCTCAACTTACAAGCGGCTGTTCTGGAAGTCCACACAATTCAAAATGTTTAACCAGAAAAATCTTTTTAGAACGAGAAGACATTTAATTCCTTGAGTTTCCGGATGAAGAAATCATAGCCTAACGAGGTTTAGAGACTCGTCCAAGAGCAAAGAGCTTACGAGAGGCAGACTGGTGCTACTCTGAATACGCAGCAGCGTTCTGATGTCCCACCGTGATGCACTTGTAACCGTTCTAATGCTCAGCTGAGAGGCTGTAGACCACATGAGACCCTTTTATCTCCTTCACAGGCGTAAGGACAGTGATGGCTAACAGTAACCTATGTTCTCTTTCCTAGCTGCATTCTATAGGAAAACTTCCCGGGACCAGAATGGCAGAGTTGAAAGCCAAGTACACCATGCTCCATGACATGGTGGTGAGGTAAGCTATACGCCAGCATGGAGGTGCCTTCTGTCACCTCTGTTCTTCTTACTCATAACGAACAGGACTTGTCTTCATTCTTGTTCCCTCTAAATGTAGAGTCTGAGACAAGGGGCAGAGTTAAAGTGGGTTTAGAAATTGCCGAGAAGACTTTGTGAGTGGGCGGGGAGATGAGGCTGAAATGGAAGAACGGAAGAACGCAGATGGGGTGGGGTCCTCTGTGGTCTGTGCTGCGGGCAGCCGGGGCTGGGTCTCGTGGATTTTCTGACTGAGTGTCTAGAGCAGTCTTAGCTCTGCCACCAAGAAGTGACAAAACAGGGCTGTTTGCCTGCTCAGAAAATAGCTCTTGAACACGGGATGACAGGCATGCACGCAGGACAAGGAGGTCTCTGGCAGAGGTCCATGTATGCATGGTGACTAGCTATTGAAAGCTCTCGTTCAGATGTGTAGATTCTCCGACAGTTCAGACTTAGGCCTGCTAAGACGTCCACCCGGACTCCTCACCGCTTCCTGCTACCCCAGCCTACTCTGCAGCTAAGTCCAGGGCAGCAGACTAGGTGTCCAGAGGAGTCAGCAGCTTTGCCCAGAGCTGGTTTGCCCCTGGGAGTTGAAGCTCTCTGAGGACCCCTTATCTATTCATATCAGTGCGGGGCTAAAACTGTGCAGTGTTGCTGCTTCCAGACTCCAGGTTGTGTTGTGAAGGAGCTGCTTCCGTCCCGCTGACTCCACACTTCCTTCTCTACCCACCACAAAGCCCACCACTCTCTCTCAGACCCACCGGGAAAGCCCAATGGAGCACGTCCATCCTTCCGCTGCCGGGGCTGCAGGCAGGCAGACGTGGGCTGGAAGTTCTGAGCTGACACCCATTGTGTTTTTCACAAAGACTAGATCAGAAGCTGAACTCTCTTCTACTGACACTATCTGTCAAAGGCATTTGTGTGAACTGCCGCTTATGTCCTGACTTCGGCTAACGGCCGAGCTGCCTGCCTCCTTTCTGTGTGAGGATCCACGGCGGCCAGATCCAGCTCAGGCAGTTGGTGCCGGATAGCGGGGAGTCTGTTAACACACAAGAACACGGAGCGTAAGAGAGAAACTCCCGTTTCCACTCCTGGCAATTGGAGGTGTGCTCATCGGCACTGCTCGGCTTGTTCCCTGGCGCCTACCATAGTTCCTGGAACGCGTCATGTTCCAGTAAATGTGTGGCCGGGTGCCACTGAACACATGACACAACAGTAAAGCCTGGGAAGGCAGGGGGAGCCAGTCACCTCAGCTGAGATATGGGGCACCTCTGCAGATGAGCTGAAACCCAGAGGTTTTTCTTGGTTAGGAAATCCGATGGAGCACACATTGAGTTTTGCCTTTAAAACAGAAAATAGCAAAGGCCCTGCCTCTGAACTCAGGGCAGGGGTCACAAGTACGAGCAGGCGCGTCTGGGACAGATAAGTCACGGCTAGGAGACATCTGACGCCAATCCTAGCTTGTAGCATGCATGAGTTCTAGAATATTCTTGGGAATATATCAAGTACAGTTTCTCTGTCTATCCAGTTCTGCCTGTAGCCGATGCTCAGCCCCTTGTGGGGCAAGGCCACAGGATACAACCAGAGCTGTAGGAATCCTCTTCTCTGTGGTGGACCAACCTAGTTCTAGTCAGGCATCACGGCAGTGTTAAAAACTAATTAATATGTCCATAATTTTATAGGAGGGTTTTCATGGTTTCCCAGTGATGGCCATCAGATGAAAGCTTAATGTCTTAGCTCAGTAAAGGGAGAAAGATTTTAAAGCTCAGTCACCTTTAGAAAATTAAAGACACCAAGAAAAATGGGTTGCTGGGGCAGCTGAGGGACCTGCTTGCCTCTTCATTTCCTCTTCCTTGGGAGTCCTGGTCTTTCTTCAAGGTCAGAGGGAATACACTGCTCCTTTGGAATTACACGCTGTCTCCTTTGTCCCCACTCTCTGGATCTAAACACCTACGGAAGTCCTTATGACCAAGCGCTGCGGTTGACTCTGTACGTCCTGTCTTCCTGCTGGAGGGTGGGCAGCTCGGGCTAGGGCGCAGGCAGTTTGGGCTAGGGGGCCAGCCTCGTTCTCAACAGCGCTGGCCTCATGCACGGCTGCCGTGAACTAAATCCAGGAATGGGGACCAGCTGTGACATGCTCCCACCCTAGCCCCACGCAGGAATCGGGAAGGGTCCTGAGGACGGGCACTTTCTCACTGTCAGTGTCCTTCCCTTTAACCCAGCACCCAGCAGTCGGAGCTGCAGCTGCTGGAGAATGCCAAGCGCTTCACCGAGCAGATCCAGCAGCAGCTGGTGCATCTGCAGCAAGCGGACGACTTCCCCAACGCCTTCTCCACCGAGGTCTGCAAGCTGAGGGAGCAGCTGCTCAAGTACCAGAACGAATACAATGCGGCTCAAGAGAGGGAGTACCACAACCAGTACAGACTGAACAGGTGAGACCAACGCCGGAGACGGCCAGCGGCGCTGCGGGCTGACTGTGTGAGTCCCACGGTGCTGCGGGCTGACTGTGTGTGAGTCCCGCGGTGCCGCGGGCTGACTGTGTGAGTCCCGCGGTGCCGCGGGCTGACTGTGTGAGTCCCGCGGTGCCGCGGGCTGACTGTGTGAGTCCCCCCAATGGTGCTGCGGGCTGACTGTGTGAGTCCCCCCAATGGTGCTGCGGGCTGACTGTGTGAGTCCCCCCAATGGTGCTGCGGGCTGACTGTGTGAGTCCCCCCAATGGTGCTGCGGGCTGACTGTGTGAGTCCCCCGCAACGGTGCTGCGGGCTGACTGTGTGAGTCCCGCGGTGCCACGGGCTGACTGTGTGAGTCCCCCTAATGGTGCTGCGGGCTGACTGTGTGAGTCCCACGGTGGTGCAGGTTAACTAGGTGAGTTCCCGCATGTTGGCGGCTGGCTGTTTCCACATAAGCAGTTAAGTTGGGAAGGTGTTCGGGTACACGGAGTTTGAGCTAACAACTACAACCCCGGCTAGTTTTCCCCTTTATTCCCTGCACTGAAAGATCACACAAGTGCTCGGAAAGTAACTCCGGTGACAGAAATTCCTGCCGTGTTTTCTGGGTGTCAAGGACTCCAGAGCTTTGGAAGCTGCTGTCAAAAGACACACTAAACAGAGCAAGGACTTGGTGGCCTCTTCTGCTCTCCTGTCCTTACCCTTCTGCCTGTCTCACCCCCCCCTCTTCTCTCTGGCTGTAGTTGCTGACAGCACCCCATCGTGTTGCCTGGCACCCGGGTCACATTCCCTTTACTTCTTTCCTTGAGCACAGCGAGAACAGACCATGTATTCAACCTTTGTCCCCTCTTACTAAAGAAAAAGTTGCAAATATTCTTTCTCTTATTCATGAGTCACTTAGTGAACCAAAACAGGTAGGTCCTGGCAGAAGGGAGCACCGTTTCCCTGTCTCTGCTGTCCCTGTGGGAGTTCAGCATGCCCTGCTGTGTCTGGGACGGCATCTGACTGCAGTTTTGAGTTGTGTGCTGTGTCTGGGTCCTGGGAAAAAAGCCAAACCTGCCCTATAGACTCTGCTACCATTTAAGGCGGCAGAGCTTCGGCGTTTTTTAGCAGTGTGTAGAATTCAGACTGTACAAACGTGATTCAGTCCTGCCCAGAGACAACAAATGCCAGGGCGGCCTCCGGAAAATTGTGCAGTCCCTGGGTCTTGAGGTCTCCCCTTGTCGCTTGTTTTTTTCGGCTGAGGGATGGATAATGGAGGCAGTTTGATGAAGAGAATTCTATTCAGAGAGAAGAAAAGTTAGGCGGCTTTTTCCGTGTGTCTTTCAGCCTAAACTCATTTCAGACTCTCCAGAGAGCTATAAAAAGAAAGAAAGCCCAGTTATTTCTGTAAGCACTCGCTCTTTCAGCTGAAAACAATAACGAAATTAAGACAATTGGTGGCTGTTCATTAGTGTCGCAAATAGGAATTCGTGACATTTTGTGAAAGGGTACGAAGCACATAAGTCAGCTGATTTTTAGATTGTTTAAAATTTCCAAGTACTCCTGCCAAGAAAAGATGTTGGGGGGGGGTGGCTCTTGCCTTTTAGGTGTAGACAGGCGCATTGTTCACTAGGCTCCTCGGGATAGGGAAGGGACGGTGTGTGGTGACTTACAGTGAAGGAGAACAGTCAAAGCACGTGACACTTTACACTGACAGGCCCTCTGTATCCTCAAATATCAACAGTTCAGGAAATAATACACTAATTTCTATTAAAATTAATTTTTCTACCAAAGGGATTCCAGGGAGGAGTGATGGGTTTCACATTTTATTGCCTTTGGGCATTTGATATGACATGGTTCAGAGATAAAGGCACTCACTACTCCCAGGGGGATAAGCAGGCATTTCCATCCACAGATAAAAATAAACGAAGTCAGTGAGAGAAAGCTATTCATCCAAATATACAGACGATATTTGTCAGTACTGCACAGTAATCTCTCATTGTACCCAGTGCCTAAATAATAGAAGCCCCAACTGCCAACAGCCTCCACCCCAGCGCCTTCAGGAACTTCTGAATCACCGCTGGCTGGGAAGAAGAGCATCAAGTCACTTGTAACGTGACTGGTCTCCTCTTGGCTGCTGCCACTACACTAGCTGATTCTTCCTCCCCATCAGAGACCTGCCGCTGCCCCTGCCTCCCAGGAGACTAAGTTAAACTAAAGTGTGTGCCCCCATGCCCAGCAACTGCTGTTTCACACAAAATATGATTTTAAATAGATGCTTATGGTCGATAAAACTATTCGATTAGTTAATAACTAAATCTGTGTTATAGTTTCAGTTTAGGGCTTGTAATCACTGATGATCTCTTGATAAATATACACTTTAGGAAGAAAATGTGGGACATATTTAAGTAACTGAAGTAACTATAGATTAAATAATGAAGTAGTTACATACATACACAGGGAACTTATTTTGTAACCAAGGAAGTTATTGTTTTTCTGAAAGCTTTCTTTGATAAAGGCTTTTCAATGTTTTCTTCACCATTTGCCTTTCCTGTAACCTTTTTGTGGTCTCCGTTTTCCACTAATTACTAAAATTTGGGCGGCAAGTACACTGTGTCTGTTGGGCTAACTGATGTGTTCTGACGAGGAAGCAAGGCCATGGTTAGTCATGGTATGGACACGGGGAGTGGAAACACGACCTGGGCACATGCAGGGATGTCTTTGTCAGCTCTCCAGGACTGGTTCTTCTAATCCCTGTTGCTGCCCACACAGGCTTTTTACACATTTTCTGTTCTTCGTCCAGTAAAGACATCAAAGTAGAAACTCAGGAACAAACCCATCGATAGGAATGTGATACAGGAATGGGGGAGTGTCTTCAGGAATGGAGGAGTGTCTTCAGGAATGGGGGAGTGTCTTCCGGAGTGCTTGAGCCTCTGGGCTCTTAAGTGGGCTCAGCTCAGAAGTCAGGGGATCCGGGTTCACAGCCACATGGACTTCAGTGGTCGGCGGCCTGTGGGGTTTTGTCTCACAATCCGGGGATTAAATTCATAGATCATAGGTGGGGATTTAGAGGGCAGAGCAGAGCTCGTGGCCCTAGGAAAGGAGAAGCCATCGAACTGCCAATGGGAGGCTTTGCAGAGACCTGAGGGAGCTGTGTATGTGATCTCCCTGAAGCCCTGTGGATGTGGTCCCCGCTGCCACCGATGGCTATGGACAGGGAAGCTTTTTTTGTATCCATGATTGCAGACTCATAACTGAGAATGGGAGAATTGAAGGTGTCTGTGCCAACCTATCCCTCTTCCCCACCCAAAGAAAAAGAAAGAGTCCAGGCATTAAGCTATTGAAGAGAGTCCCTAAAAGTTGTGATGAAGATGCTGAAGTACGGCACTTCACAGTTGGTGGCTTCTGATGGAGGTGGGGCAGGGGACCTCGGTCTCTTTAAGGGGCTGGCTACTGGAAGTGTTACCGTGCTCCAGTGAGTCCATGGGCATCACAACTAACACTTGGTGTTTCTTTTCTTTTCTTTTTTTATGCCTTGGGAAAGCACAAAGGTGGGAGATGAACCTGAGAGGACTGGTTCATTGGATGAAATTCCCAAATAATAAAAATATTATGTTGGGAAAAAATAAAAATAAAAGCACTTTATACCATCCAAAAAAAGCAAAAGCATTTGGTCTCAAAGTTAGTCTCAGCCCTAGCTGTGTGCTAGACTGACCCAAGGATTCCCTCAAGATCAAGCCATCAATATTTGAACACCCCAGGCCAGGCCTCCCACATCACCCACTGCAGCTTTGGAAAGCTTACACAGTGAGGTAGCTATGGGACCAGTTCAGAAACCTGCCTTCTCATAGTTCCTTCCAGCTCGTGTCTACCCTTCCTCAGTGGGTGATGCTCCTTGTGGGCAGAGGCTGTTAACTCATTTCCCAACTGCTCAGACCCAAATAATCACACAGAAACTATATTAATTACAACACTGTTTGGCCAACAGCTTAGGCGTGTTCCTACCTAGCTCTTACATCTTAAATCAACCCATTTCTATTAATCTGTGTATCTCCATGAGGCTGTAGCTTACCAGGTAAGGTTCTCCAGTGTCTGTCTCCTTCAGCAGCTACATGACGTCTCCTTGACTCTGCTTACTCTCTCTCTCTCTCTCTCTCTCTCTCTCTCTGTCTCTTCCAGCCTAACTATATTCTTCCCTGCCCTAGGCCAATGCAGCTTCTTTATGAGCCAATGGTAATAAAACATATTCACAGTATACAGAGGGGAATCCCACATCATCTCCCCTTTTTTGTCTAAATAAAAAGGAAGGTTTTAACTTTAACATAGTAATACTACATATAATAAAACAGGTATCAAGCAACTTTTACAATTACAGTATTTCTTTATGAGTCTAAAGTTTCATATCTAATTTATCTTTTATCATAACTAAGGAAAACTATAACTGTTTTCAACTCTTAAAAGGCTCCAGAGGGATATAATATTACCTAAGTAAATAGGAGGTGCATTGTAAGCAAATTCCAATATTCTAGAATTGACAGAGACATCTTGCTGCCTGGACAGTCACCCAGAGTTGTAATGTTGGGGCATCCATCTTCAGCCTCCAGGCCCATAGTATCAGACAGACTTTTCCATGAAGCAGGAAATTTGAAAGGCTGTCCCACCTATATTGGTAGTTTGTCAGTCACTTTCTTCTGTGTCCTGCAGAATGTCTGGCAGACTCTTTCATGAAGCAGGAACCCCGAAGGCCTATTTCACCTCTTTTGGCAAGTTCAGCAGTCATTTTTCTGTGGATCCTGCATGTGCAGTTCATACAGCATACCATCAAGCAATCCAGGCAAGAGCAGTTTCTTGCCCAAATGGCTAGCCTTGTCACATTGAAGGCAAATTCCATAATGAATTTCTTCAATGCCCATCAACCTCTCTGAAGTAATTGGTGCTGCCAGAAGCAGACATGTCTCACTGTCTAGAAAAGTCTAAGTTCTGAAAACATTTAAAATGCCATATTCTGTAGGTCTTTGAAGTGTTGAAGATTCTCTATCTAACTGAAATATATCTCTGTATATCTAGAAAATCTAACTAACATGACTACATTATAGATGACTATCTATTAATCTGTATTTCTTAATTATACATTATATTTTTAGATGAGCTGCATAAACACATAATACCTTAAACAAAAGTAGAAATAAACATATAACAAAATTGACCTTAAATTTGTATCAATAAACCAAAATCCAAACCAATGTATAGTATTCATTTCTATATCATATCCCCTTTAAATGAAACAAACATTTATAATCAATCATTTTGGGAATATGGGCATTGTTTTCTCCAAACTGCTGCCTGCTGTTTGTTTGGCAAAGTATTTTTAGGGTTCATGGAAACCTTTTGAGGGTTCTTGTCCCATCAAATCACGTTAGCCTGGAAGGAATCCACAGGTTACCATCCTCTGTGGAAACAAAAGCAGAACCTGTTTTCCAAAGCAACATATCCTTAGACTCAAATTTTGAAGTCAAGAAAACTTTAAAATATATATGTTGGTTTAGCTTAGCAGACCCCAGAATCAAATGTCTCTCTGCAGTCAAAAAATTCAAAGAAAACACAAAATATACATAATCCACACTCTTTGTGTATTTTCCATCTTTACGTGATTTATTTTTCTTTACTCCTTTAATCTATGACTGTCTGTACTCTCTATGTTACTTTTACTGTCTCTTTAAAGACTTTACTTCTTTTTATAACTGTCTATGCTCTTTTTCCTCTCTCTCCCAAGCCTACATACATTATTAAACACACTGTGTTTCCTTTAGAGGTCTTTTTTTTTTTGTCTGAATCTGTCTTATTGTGTATCTATAATCATTTTCTAACAAGGAACATTTTAAAATAGCAAGCAATGTGGTCGCCGCAGCCACAGATGCTGACTCTGCCTCTCTCGGCCTTTTGATACGGTGGAGGTACCTTCGCTGCCAGCTCTGGGACTGCCGGGTGGGAACTGTGCTCACGCCTCAACTCTGGGAAGCTCTGTGCAGCACATAAACCCTTTGCGTCCGCACGCAGTGTGCTGCACGGCCTGGAAATGTCTCCGCGTGTGGCAATGGGAATCCACCATGCTCTCCTGCCTGTGCTGGCCTAGCAGACCCAATCCAGCTGCTTGCCCAGGCAGGGTGCTAAGCGGCAGGCATGCTCTCAGCTACTTTCCTCCTAACCCCGAGCAGGCGTACAAGCACCTGGACCTGAAATGTGTGGCTGGCCACACAAGTTAGCCCCAAATGTATCTGCACCACTTTGTAGGTAGAGGCTGCTCGCTTGTTTCCCAACCACTCAGAAACTATATTAGTTACTGTTTGGTCAACAGCTTAGGTGTGTTCCTACACTAGCTCTTACATCTTAAATCAACCCATTTCTATTAATCTGTGCATCTCCATGAGGCTGTGGCTTACCAGGTGAGGTTTTCTGGCATCTGTCTTTTTTGGCAGCTGCATGGCATCTCCTTGACTCCACCTACACTCTCTCTATATATCCCTTCCAGCCTGGCTATATTCTGACCTGCCATAGATTGATGCGGCTTCTTTATGAATCAATGGTAATAAAACACATTCACAGAATACAGAGTGGAACCCTCATCAGCCCCTCACTCACTGCCTGCAGTGTCAAGCACCCTACTTTGTCTCTGTGTTTGTACCCCTTGAAGCCACAAACCTCTATGACACGGTTTCTGTTATTTTGATGCTGAATGAACACTAACTCTAAAGAGCTTTGCTGCTGAAGCCTCCTTCAGTGGGGAAGCCTAGAAAAAAATGAGATTGAGATTTGAATCTGAGTGTAAAAGGCTAGAGTTAATACGTACCATCAAATATGGCGTACATTGCCCTACCCAAAGTGTCTTTCCCACTAATGCCATGCAAAAATGAACATTTAAAAGGAGAAAAACAGGTGAAATACACTTTTCTCAACATCGTAACATTATTTACAAATGTGAATAAATGGAAGTCACCTGAGTTTTTGAAAAATGGTAGTCTTTTGGCAGATGGTGTTAGAAGTGCCTGGCACCAAAAAGCTCTGGCATCCCAGCGACTGTTATAGCCGTGACTGGACTTGGGAAAGAGTTGTTATCTCCATTTCTCCATTTGTTCAACACACAGAATACCGTCATAACAAGACCGTGGGGTGTAGAAATGTGTGTAAAGATTTCTGCATGTGGTAGGCCCAGTGTGTGAAAAATAATATTCAGAATTATTTTATTGTATCTCCTTCCAAGAAATTACCTGGAAAATAATTATTTAATTATTAGTTGTGGGATCTGTTTAGTAACTAGGAAAACATAGTAATTTAGATAAAAATAAACTCAGTCATGCCATATAGTTAATATAATTTTACTAAGGTTGTTTGGAAAAATGAAGCAACCATCCATGGTATGAAACATTAAGGTTATGATCTCTGAAAATAGACGCCTATATCTTTTAAACAAAATAAAAGTCCATGGTACTTAATGGGGGAATTCCATATTATAAGTACAATTAGTTTTAACAGTCCTAGAAAAAAAATTAACTCTGTGTTTGTTCAAAGAAAATGCCATTTTAAATTTATCTGGAAAGAAGACCACAAGCCTTTCTCTTAAGTCAGCATTATTGCCTTTGTCAGCAACAGCCAGCAGCGCGCGACCACCCCCTGGTGGCAGCCCGCCCGAGGTGTAGTAACAACATAGGGAGAGGAACTTCTAGGAGCCAAGCCATCCATACTGAAAACTGAAAAGTTCAGCTTGAATCTGTGCTCAGAACTACTGATTTATATTAGGTTCAGTGTGACATGCCTTGAGAAACTATCATTAATTTATATCATTGCAAATGATATCTCCTGGAAATAAACCCTGAGGCACTGACGTGTGCCTCCTTGATCTACTGACTGGTAGGATCTGCTTGATGCAGCAGGACCAGTGGTCATAATTCTCCATCACCCCCAAGCCTCATCAGATAGTTAAGCCTTCTGTGTTTTAAAGTTCGTGCTGAGCAAATTTGGAAAATCTTGAGGCAAAGAAACTTGATCACTAAATGCAGAAAAATAAAAGAATCTGTGTAAAATAGAGCTCAAAATATGGTTGTTGAGAGAAAAGTAAGCAAATGGTTGTATCACACCTGCTAGTGTTGTCTGATTTAGAATGCTTGGGCTAACCCTAATTGGAGCAATTTCCAAAACCAAACCATCGTACCTTGTCATCTCACCCCAATGCTTAAACTAAAAATACAGGTACTCCCATTTTCTGTATCATTCTTATCGACAGGACAAGCAACTGCTTGTTCCCACTTGCCATCTGTACTCTTTATTGTTTTTATTGCTTTATTTGTTCATCTCTAGACAGGTCAGTTATGTCCTATTGGAATTCAGCGAGGTCCTTGCTGACTCTCTGCTTTTGTCTGTCAATTTTGAAGAGAGGAGTGTCTGGCCTTCAACTGTAATCGGGGCTTTTCTCTTTGAATCCAAAATCTCGAGTTGGAAACTGTTGGGTGTCTTGCCAGCTCTCAGAGAGTTTCTATCTTTGGAACACTGCAAGGTTGGAGTTTCAGATAAAAGACTCACATTTGTGTGGTGGCCACTGCCTTTTACTAGCTTTGGTGTGGTCTGTCCGCCATTTCATTTTCATTTATAGGTCTGTAGAATGGGTTTCTGTGGCCGAAGAGTACTTTCTGGTTAAGAGTACAGGCTGCTCTCCCAGAGGACCCAAGCTGAGTTCCCAGTGCCCATGTTGGGTGGCTCACAACTGCCTGTGACTTCAGATCTAGGGGTCTTACACCCTCTCCTTGCTTCCATGGGCACCCATGCACACACACGTGTGCTCACACCCAGACACACGTACATATACGTAAATTAAAATGAATATTTAAAGTAAGTTTCTTAAAGACAACCTATAGCAGGATATAATTTTTTATCCTCTCTTACAATCTGTGTTTGTCATTAAAGCAACTGTTGATATGACTGAGCTAACATTTGTGATGATTAAACTCTATTGTCAGATTGATGGTGCTCAGACCCGCCCAGGATATACAGCGTGGCCCTGGACGTACCCACATGCGTCGTTTGTAAAGGGGTTGGATGTTGTTCTGGCCCTTGCTTCACTACAGATACCACAAGCTCTTCTCCCATTTTATACAATCTTATTTCCCTCTTACCTTTAATTTTTCTGTAATTTATGTCTGGTAGTCTTGGAGGGCATTTATGTTACCTGGTGGATCCTCCTAGCTTCCTGGGTCTATAATTTGGCTTCTGACATTAATATAAAGTAGTTCTAAGTCATTATTGCTTGGACTACTTGCTTTTTTTCTTTCTTTTCTTTTTGATATCCCTTCTTTAGTTCCAAAGTCTTTTGATATTCTGGATTTAGGCTTTTTCAATCCTTTTTTCTCTGTGCTTTTGACTCTTGGAGGTTTCTATCGAGATGTCTTCAAACCCAGGGGTTCCTATTCAGCTGCATCCATCCTGCCAGCCTCTCATGACAGGCAATTTTTGTTTCTGTCACAGTGTTCTTGATCCCAGAATTTCCTTTTATTTTTTTCCTAGACTCCCCAGTTCTCTGCTTGTATCATCCATCTAGTCTTGTATTCTATATTATTTATCAATTAGAATCCCTAATTTATTAATTAAAAGTTGTTTTAAACAGCAAGCTTGGTAATTCAGGAATTCTTTTGCCATAGCCAATTCTAGGTGCTTTAAATACAGCTGTGTTTTCTAGCTGACCAGACACGATATACCTTGGGGAAGGAGCTACAATCGAAGGACTGTCGCAAGGTGATGGACAAGTCTGGAGGAGGGGATGCATTATGTAGTCCTGTCTCGGTTTTTAAGTGAGTCTAACAGCCCCGGACTGTGGACTTCACGGTGCTCTTCCTGTCCGCTTCAACTCACCTTAGGAGAAGCAGGACAATAGTCTTTGGGATTTTTTTTTCCCCTTCTTTCACCCAGAAGGTCAGAGGCAACTGAAATTGGGTGTTTCACTTCTTCAGGGCTGGTTAGACTCTGGTAAAAGACTACAAGATTACTCTGAAGATTAACAGGAGAAAGCACTGATGAGGGTTCAGAGGAAGCCTGTAAGTGTAAACCCATCACGTGTCTTATGAACCTCCCAGCCCAGGCTGCACATTTGTGCCTGATCCCTCACAGCTTGCCAAACCCTTTGAGAACGAGCTAAGGTCCCAACAGGAAAGCTCCAAGTTGCAATGCAAAGGTGCTGAAGATTAAACTAATCTTCAAGCTATACCTGCCAGCATGTTTGCTGCATCTTCTGATCTGAACTGAACCGTGTCTACTAAAGTCAAAATACCAACGGTTTTCCTGGGCCTGAGTAACACCGAGAGCCCCATAACATGACAATCAAGGGTTTCGCATATAAAGAAAAGGTTTCACATAAAAACCAGACAAACATCAGCTTGCCTGAGAAGAGACAACAGATGTCAGCACCGCATCGTAGTGGTTCCAGAATCATGTGACAGACCTTCCAGTAGCTTTTACATGCACACACCAACAAACAACTCCAAACACTGAGACCAATGGGAAAACGGGAGCCTCAGAAGTCACAACATACAAAGAACATCATTTGATCAGTGTTTCTAGCTGAGTCAGTTTTTCACTAAAAAAGCAATCCCTGAAATATATATTCTGAGATACAGCCAAGTAGAATGTCTCTAAGGTGTTCCATGTGTGAACTTTAGAACAAAGATACAGTAACCAAAGATTGAAAGTTAGAAGAGTCAGTGGCTAAAGGATAAATAGAAAATACTCTGTCTGGAAAACAGAAAAGATAAAAATGAACAAGGTCTTAGAATTCCATGGGACAAAAGCAAAAACTCTAACGTGGCAAGGAAAACATCTCTGAAGCAATAGTATCTGAAATCTTCCAAAATTTGGTAAAAGACGTAAGAATATTTAATAAACTCAGCGAACCCCAAACATAACAAACCTGAAAAATTCATTTCAAATCCACCACAGTGAAAGTTCTGAAAGTTAGAAGCCAAACGCTGTGAAAGAGACACAGCGCGGAGAGGAATTGAGAGTTACTCCCACTTGGAAACGAGAAGGGGCAGGGACTGTGAGGCTGCAGAGAGGGAATAAATGAACTTTAATTGGAAAAGTCTGGCTTTGGCTAACAAGGAATTGAAAAGTGAAAAATTGGCGTTTCAAGTAAATTCCAGGCTGGAGAGACTGAGTTGGAGGTCATTGTTTATCACTGCGAATGTGGAACCAGAAAGGGGGATAAAAAAGTTAGGCTCCCGTGAGGCCATGCAGAAACAGCAAATAAGTCTTACTCTGTCTGTGGAGTAACATGAAAATGTGTTTCTGCCTTGGTGTGCTGGCGCAAAACTATAATCCCAGCAGCACTGAGGAGGTGAAGGCAGGAAGATCTCTGTGAGTTCAAGACCAGCCTGGCCTGTGTGGCACATTCCAGGACAGCCGGCTTTATACGGAGATCCTATCTTTAAAAAAAAAAAGGAAAATGCATCATCCCTGGGCTCCACACTAGGACCCACAGCCATAGCAGCTTTACCTGAGGCCAGAGTGGTCCTAGAGACCCTAGGAAAAACAACACACTTTCAACTATAGCCCTTTAAGCCCCCAAACTGCATCCCTACCCCTGGGCTCCATATCCCTGCCTACTACTTTGGAAGAAGTCTTTGGCTTTACCAGAGGTCAAAATCTAGGGACCCCATGCCTACAACCTCAGACACAGACTTCAGATTTACCAGAGCTCAGGCCGGATCTAGGGACTCCAGTCCTGGCAGCTGTACTTGAGACCGGACCAGATGTAGGAACCACAGGCTGCACCCATCCCCTGGGCTCCATATCCTGGTCTACAACTTTGGAAAATGACTTCAGCTTTACCAGAGGCCAGAAGAGCAAAGAGGAAACAGAAACCAAAGAACAAAACCCCCATCCAGTGAAGAGAAAGACAGGATCAACACCTAGAGCTACAGCCACCCCACATCCAGTGTAAGAAGACGTAACAGGAAGAGCAAGATGGCACCACCAGAGCCCAGCGAGCCTACGACAGCAAGACCTGAACATCCAGCACAACTGAAGCACAAGAAAACAACCTTAAAAAATGAATTGATGAAGATGATAGAGGTCCTTAAAGAGGATATGAAAAAAATCCCTTAAAGAAATTAAGGAAAACACAAAAATTGGAAGAAATCAATAAATCCCAAAAAGCCAAGACAAAACAAACAGATGAAGAAAATGCTTCAAGACCTGAAAATGGAAATTGAAGCAATAAAGAAAACACAAACAGAGGGAATTCTGAAATGGAAAATCTGGGTAAGTGAACAGAAAATGCAGATGCAAGCATCACCTACAGAATACAAGAGAGGGAAGAAAGAATCTCAAGCTTTGAAGCCACAATAGAGGAAATAGATTCATCAGTCAAAAAAAATGTTGAATCAAAAATTCCAGGAAATCTGGAACACCATGAAAAGACCAAACATAAGAATAATAGGAATAGAAGAAGGAGAAGAAACCCTGCTCAAAACCACAAAGAATATATTTAACAAAACCATAGAAGAAAATTTTCCCAACCTAAAATATGAACATGGCTAATAAGGGTACAAGAAGCTTACAGAATCCCAAATAGATTGGATCAGAAAAGAAAATCCCCTCACCACATAATAATCAAAACACTAAACATGCAGAACAAAGAAAGAATATTAAAAGTGGCAAGAGAAAAAGGCTAAGTAATATATAAAAGTAGACTATTAGAACCACACCTGACTTCTCAATGAAGATCCTAAAATGCAGAAGGGACTGGGCTAATATCTTGCAGACTGTATGAGACCAAGGGTGCCAGCCCAGATTACTATACCCAACAAAACTGTCAATAACCATAGACGGAGAAAATAAGATATTTCATGTCAAAGTCAAGCTTAATATCTGTCCACAAAACCAGCCCTACAAAAGGTACTAGAAGGAAAAATCCAACCCCAGGAAGTTAACTACACTCACAAAAACATAGACAGTAGTTAATTTCATATCAGCAAAACCCAAAGAAGAGAAACACATAAACACACACAGAGACACACAAGGGAAACACCCACACACTCACCCACACACACCCACACTACCACCTCTAACAATAAAATAACAGGAATAATCAATGGCCATTAATATCCCTCAATATCAATGGACTCAACTTGCAGACACGGGCTAATGGAATGTATATGAAAACAGGATCCATCATACAAGAAATACACCTCAACATCAAAGACATTACTTCAGAGTAAAGGGTTGTAAAAAGATCTTCCAATCAAATGGACCTAAGAAGCAAGCTGGTGTAGTTATCCTAATATCTAAGAAAATAGATTACCAACCAAAATTAAGCAAAGGGATATAGAACGGCATTTCATATTCATCAAAGGAAAAAAAATCTACCAAGATGGTGTCTTGATTCTGTACATTTATGCCCCCAAATGTAAGGGTACCCACATTTGTAAAAGAAATATCTCTAAAGCTTAAATCACACATAGAACTGCACACAATAATAGTGTGAGACTTTAATACCCCACTTTTATCAATGGAGAGGCCATCTGGACAGAAACTAAACAGAAAAATAATGAAGCTAACAGACATTATGACTCAAATGTACCTAACAGGTATTTACAGAACATTTCATCCAAACACAAAGGAATATACCTGCTTCTCAACACTGCATGGAACCTTCTCTAAAATTGACCACATACTTGGTCACAAAGCAAATCTCAACAAATACAAAAAGATTCAAATAATCCCCTGTATCTTATCAGACCACCATTGATTAAAAACTGGATTTCAACAACAGAAAGTCTACAAACTCATGGAAACTGAGCAACTCTCTACTGAGTTAAAGACTTCTTAGAAGTCAATGAAAATGAATGCACAGCTCACCCTTATTATGGGACACAATGAATGCGGTGCTAAGAAGAAAGTTCATAACACTAAGTGCCTGTATAAGGAATTTGGAGAAATCTCACACTAGTGACTTAATAGCACACCTGAAAGCTCTAAAATGAAAAGAAGCAGACACACTTAAGAGGAGTAGGTGGCAGAAAATGCTCAAACTGAGGGCTGAAATCAATAAAATAGAACCAAAGAGCAATACAAAGAGTCAATGAAACAAAGAGTTGATTCTTTGAGAAAATTGACAAAGTAGATAAATTTAAAGTAATTACACCTTAAAATAACTAACTAACCTTTATCCAAATTAACTAAAAGACAAAGAAAGAATAACCAAATCAACAAAATCAGAAACAAAAAGAGGAGCTTTAACAACAGACTCCAAGGAAATCCAGAGAATCATTAGGTTATACTTCAAAAACCTGCACTCCACAAAATTGGAAAATCTAAAAGAAATGGACACATTTCTTAATAGATACCACTTACTATGGTTAAATCTAGATGAGATAAACAACTTAAATAGACCAATAACCCCTAAGAAAATAGAAGCAGTCCTGAAAAGTCTCCCAACCACAAAAAGCCCAGGGCCAGGCGGTTTTATCACAAAATTCTACCAGACTTTTAAAGAAGAGTTAATACCAACATTCCTCAAATTATTCCACAAAATAGAAACAGAGGGAATATTTCCAAATTCTTTCTATGAGGCCACAATCACCCAGATACCCAAACCACACAAAGACTCAACAAAGAAAGAAAACTACAGACCAGTTTCACTCATGAACATTGATGCAAAAATATTCAATAAAATACTGGCAAACCGGATCCAAGAACACATCAAAAAGATCATCCACCATGACCAAGTAGGCTTCACCCCAGAGATTCAGGGATGGTTCAACACATAAAAATATGTCAATGTAATCCACCATATAAACTAACTGAAAGAAAGAAACCACATGATCATCTCATTAGATTCTAGAAATGCCTTTGACAAAATCCAACACTCCCTCATGATAAAAATCTTGGAGAGATCAGGAATACAAAGGACACGCTTAAACATACTAAAAGCAATATACAGCAAGCTGATTGCCAACATCAAAATAAATGGAAAGAAACTCAAAGCAAATTCACTAAAATCAGGAACAAGACAATGTTGTCCACTCCCTCCATAGCTATTCAATATAGTACTTGCAGTTCTAGATAGAGCAATAAAACAACTAAAGGAAATCAAGGGGATACAAATTGGAAAGGAAGGAGCCAAAGTACCATTATTTGCAGATTATATGGTGGTATTTATAAGCAACCCCAAAAACTCTACCAGGGAATTCCTACAGCTGATAAATACCTTTAATCAAGTAGCTGGATACAAGAACTAAAAAAAAATCAGTAGCCCTTTATATTCAAACAATAAACAAGCTAAGAATCAATACCCTTTACAATAGCCTCAAATAATACAAAACGTCTTGGTATAACTCTAACCAAGCAAGTAAAAGAGAACAATTCTTTAAAGAAATTGGAGATCTCAGAAGATGGAAAGATCTCCGATGCTTATTTATCAATAGGATTAACATAGTAAAAATGGTCATCTTACCAAAAGCAATCTACAAATTCAGTGCAATTCTTATTAAAACCCAATACAATTCTTTACAGACCTTGAAAGAACAATACTCAGCTTCCTATAGAGAAACAAAAGCCCAGGATAGCTAAAACAATTCTGTACAATAAAAGAACTTCTAGAGGAATCACCATTCCTGATGTTAAACTCTACTACTGAGCTACAGTAATAAAAACTACATGGCATTGGTATAAAACAGACAGGTGGGTCAATGGAATCAAATCGAAGACCCAGATATAAATCCACACACCTATGGACACCTGACTTTTGACAAAGAAGCCAAAATTATACAATGGAAAAAAAGAAAGTATCTTCAGCAAATAGTGCTGTTTATAACCAGACGTTGGCAGGTAGAAGAATGCAAATAGATCCATATCCATTATCCTGCAAAAAACTCAAGTCCAAGTTGATCAAAGACTTCAAAATAAATCCAAACACACTGAATCTGATAGAAAAGAAAGTGAGAAATAATCTTTAATGCATTGACACGGGAGAAAACTTCCTAAACAGAACACCATTGACACAGGCACTAAGATCAACAATTAATAAGTGGAACCTCATGAAGCCGAAAAGTTCTTGTAAGTCAAAGGACACCATCAATAGGACCAAACAGCAGCCTACAGAATGGGAATAGATCTTCACTAACCCAGACCCAACAGAGGGCTGATTTCCAAAACATATAAAGAACTCGAGAAACTAGATATCAACAAACCAAATAATCCAGTTAAAAATGGGGTACAGATCTAAACAGAAAATTCTCAACAGGAGAATCTCAAATCACCAAGAAATACTTAAGGAGATGGCCAACATCCTTAGCCATCAAGGAATTACAAATCAAAATGATTCTGAGATTCCATCTTACACCTGTCAGAATTCTAAGATCAAAACCACAAGTGACATCTCCTGCTGGAGAGGATGTGGAGCAAGGAGAACACTCCTCCACTGCTGGTGGGAGTGCAAACCTGTACAGCTACTTTGAAAGACAGTGTTGTGGTTTCTCAGAAAACTGGAATCAATCTACCACAAGACTCAGCTATACCACTCTTGGGCATATACCCAAAGGATGCTCAGTCATAGCACAAGGACACTTGCTCAACTGTGTTCGTTTATTTGTAATAGCCAGAACCTGGGAACAACTTAGATGTCCCTCAACTGAGGAATGAATAAAGAAAATGTAGTACATTTACACAATGGAGCACTACTCAGCGGTTAAAAACAAGGGCACCAGAAAATATAAAGGCAAATGGATGGAAGCAGAAAAAAAAATTATCTTGATGAGGTAACTCAGATCCAGAAAGACACACATGGTATGTACCCACTCATAGTGGATGTTAGCTGTAAAACAAGGGATAACCGTGCTACAGCCCACACACCCAGCGAGACTGGTAACAAGGAGGATTCACGGAAGGACACCCAGATCTCCCTGGGAAGGGGAAATAGAGGAGATTTTGCCAGCGGACTGAGAGTAGGCGGGGATGAAAACATGAGCGATCAGGTTGGGTAGGGCGAAGGGGGAGAATACTGAAAGGGACTCCTGGAAAAGGGGACATTTCTGGGTCAGGTAAGAGCCTGGTGCAAAGCAGTCTCCCAGAAATCTACAAGGAAGACCCTAGCTTAACAGGTACGTAGCCTAAAGTGGCCATCTCCTGTGACCAGATTGGTGCTCAGCCCAATTGTCATTAGAGAGGCTTCATCTGGAAACAGAGGCAGACCACACCCACAGCCAGACTTTAGGATGAGTTCAGGGAATCCTGCAGAAGGGGAGGAAGGGACTGTAGGAGCTAGAGGGGTCAAGGACACCAGAAGAAAACTCGCAGAATCAACTAACCTGGGCTCCTAGGAGCTCACAGAGGCTGACCTGACAACCAGGGAGCCTGCATGGGATTGAATTAGGCACTCTACATACATGTGACAGTTGTGTGGCTCTATCCTCTTATGGGACTCCTAACAGTGTGAACGGGTGCTGTCTTCAGCTCTTTTGCGACCCTACTCCTCATATTGGGTCACCTTATCCAGCAGCCTTAATGGGGAAATGCTTAGTTTTACTGCAACTTGATATGCCATGTTTTCTTGATATCCATGGGAGCCCTATCCTTTCTAAACAGAAATGAAGGAGGAGTGGATGGGGTGGTGCAGAGGGAGTGTTGGGAGGAGAGAGGGGAAACTGCAGCCCAGATGTAAAATGAATAAATTTATTTATTTAAAGAGAGAGAGGGAGTAAAAAGTGTGTTTCTGGTTGACATAGGTCAGTGGAAGTCACACGGCCTCCATCCTGTGTGTTCGCCAACTGGCTTCCATTCAGTGTGGCTGTGGTGACAAGTGGCCCTTCCTTCTGCTCACTTTCCGTTGTCCCCAGTCCAATTGCAAGGGAAGCTATGAAATGCAGTCTTCCCATGCATCCAGGAAGGGGAGAGGAGATGACAGATTCAAGTGTGTTGGTCACAGTGCCTACAGGCAGAGTCTGAACTCGGCTGAACGACCGTGACTGTGACTGTGAGACCTCAGTGTAGATGAGCAGGCCCTACTGAACACCAGATTCTCAACAGAGCGAGGAGATGTCTGCAATGGCTATCTGGAAGATCCCCCGGCTTTCTCAGTGACAGTCCTGAAAGGATGTAAATTATAAGTTTTAAATAAACTTTTAAGTTCAGCAGGGTGGTGGTGATAGATGCCTTTAATCACAGCCTTTCTCCTCCCTCCCTCCCTTCCTCCCTCCCTCCCCCTCCTTCCCTCCCTCCTTCCTCCCTCCCTTCCTTCTCTTCCTCTCTCCCTTCCTTCCTCCCTCCCTTTCTCCCTCCCTCCCCTCTCCCCTCCCTCCCTTCCTCCCCTCCTTCTTTCCTTCCTTCCTTCCTGAGCATTCATGTTCCTAGGATCTCTGCTAAGTTCCTCCTGCTCCAGTGTTGTATGACTCTTTCTGTGGTGCTCTTCTTTAATACCATCCCTGAGGAATGAAAATGTCATGTAAAATTTGGGAGTTCTTGGAACAGCCCTTTCCCCCACCTGTGAACATCTGCAGGCTCTTCCATTCGTGATTTCTGTGGAAAATTTCCAATTTGGGTATAAATAAAGTGAGGCATGGGTCGCTCTAAGGGTAGCCATATTTCTTTACCTCTTTATCTTCATTTAGTATACAAACTATGTATTTCAAGTCATGAAAATAGGAATTAAGCCCACTCGAGTCATCCAGTGTGTTCCTGCTACTAGTAGAGCGCCAGCTATGTGCCCGCAGTGGTAGTGCAGTGTGAACAGAGCAGCCTCTCTCCTTGCTGACTAAAGCACAGCAAAATGCCAGGCAGCGAACAGCGCTATATGAAAAAGTTAGACAAAACTGGTGGGAAATGTTGGTACTATTTAAGTAGCATGACCCAGAGGCCCTGAGACTGGAACAGCGAGAAGGCCAAGGGGGCCAGGGTCGAGAGTGGCATGCAGTGAGACTGGAGAGGTTGAGGACACAGAGTTTTAGGTTGGTCCAGGTTTAATGGGATGCCCGTGAGCAGCAAAGCAATGGGACCGTCTGTACGTTGCTAAAAATCTTTGCACTGAAAGGAGAAGGTCAACTATCGGGGCAAGGATGGAGGTAGACAAGGCAGATCCTTCAGGAAGACCTGGCAGTAATTTAGCATAGAGAGAAAAAGACCCTGACCTTTCCTGGAAGGAGCCTCAGTCCTCAGGGAGGTCCGTGCCCTAGGACAGTTATAAGCAACGTGCCCAGAGAGTTGCTGTATTAGGCACGAGCACATAAGGCTGCTGGAATGCTGAACAGGGGAAGTACCCACGTGGGCCAGTGAGAACCAGAGCCACCATCAAGAGGGGACAATGGGACATAGTAGGCGAGCCTGGGGATGGAGAAAAGAGACAATAGGAAGGTGCTGGTGCAGGAGGCCCTTGCGCTTTTGTGCTTTTTGTCAAATATGATATTTTCTTTTGGCAGCCTAACCGAAGAAAAGAGTCTCATACTAAAGGAATTTGAGAAGATACCTAAGCCAGGCGTAAGTATTAGAATTTATTAAATGCAGCTGGATTCAAACATCCCTTTTAAAATAACAACCCACCCTGAAACATTTGAAACACCAAAAATCCACTATCCCTGCAGAGGCAGGAAGAAGATCTACACACTCATGAGTCAGGCAGGTGGCAAGCTTTCTGTGTTGACAGCTGCTTTAGGCTGTGTAGTCAGACGGTGTCTGCTTTGTTTACAGCAGGGAGGAAGTTTCTGTGGTTGCCACTTAAAAGCAGCTCCCCTGTATGTGTGGTGCTTGAGCTCTCTGAGCCTCTCAGAGTTTGCATAAGGAAAATGCATCACTGTCACACCGTGATCAGGCAATGGATGAAAGAAGGCATTTAATTCAGAGCTCACGGTTACACAGGGTGAAACGGTCTGGCCATCACGGTGGGGAGCATGGTGGCAGGCAGGCAGGTGTCTGCTGTAGCTGTAGCTGAGAGCTCACGTGGATTCAGAAACACAAGGCTGAGTGAGTGTGAGGGGGAGGGAGGGAGAGAGAGAGAGGGGGGAGAGAGAGAGAGAGAGAGAGAGAGAGAGAGAGAGAGAGAGAGGGAGGGAGGGAGAGGGAGTTAACAGAATGGTGTGAGCTTTTGCAAGCTCAAAGCCCACCCCAGCGACACACCTCCTACAATAAGATCACACCTCCTAATCCTTCCCAAACAGTTCCACCAACTGGGGATTGGCTTTCAAACTTATGAGCCTATGGGGCCATTCTCATTCAGACCCCACAATTGCTTGCCTATCCCTGCGTAGCAAACCGTCTCAAAAGCGAGTGACTTAAGACATCAAGTATTTCTACTATAGTTCTGCATTCCTTAGATCTGAGCTGGCTTAGTTGGGGGAGGGTGAGCTGCAGGGCAGGTTAGTTGATCTAAGGTCCCATGCCACTTGTTGGTCACATGAAAGTGGGAGGGTTTCCAGTCTGAAGACATGCACATCACAATATACAAGAACTTCTAAAACCTCTATTTAAGTAATTTTTGGTACTATTCTGTTAGTCAAGACAGTGGACAGGGCCATGTCCACAGAAGATTCACCTGCCCTCTACATGGAAAGGTTGACAAAGGCACATTACAGAGAGCCAGGAATACCCTGGGAAACAGGAAGAAATTATGGCCAAGTTTTAAGACCTGCAACAGAAAACATGGCTTCCACTTTCAGGATGGTGTTTTTAAAATGTGTTGTCAATGGTTTAATAGCCAACTCACAAATCTGTTGAGCATTTAGTAAGATATTGTTAATTCTGTATAAGTATACCTGCAATGGTTAATATTGATTGTAAACTTGACCAGAGCTAGAATCCCCTAGCAGACAGGTTTCTGCATGCTTCTGGGGACATCATCTAGATTAGTCTTTGGGCATGACTGTGAGGAACTGGTCTCACAGAGGTGAGAGGAGCCATCCTAACTTGGGTGGCATAGTTCCATGGGTGGGGTCCTGCGCCGGATAAAAAGGAGAATGGGACTGAGCACTGGCGTTCATTGTCCCATGCTCTCTGACGGGGCGAGCAGCCACCGCAAGCTCACACCGCCAGGGCTTTCCTACCACAGCCAACTAGACCAAAGCAACCCCTTCCCGAAGTTCCTCTTGTCGGGGTTTAATCCCAGCAACAAGGCAGCATCTAACCATCATTTATAACAGACACACATTTACACACACACACACACCCATTCACACACACTCACACACACATTTACAAACATATACACTCATTCACACACACAGTCTCTCTCTCTCTCTCTCTCTCTCTCTCTTTCTCACACACACACACACACACACACACACACACACGGGAAAAAGAGGGAGAGGAGAGAGAGCGTGAATTTTAAGTGACTTATTTTACTTTCTTCCAGCAGTAGAAGGGAATTTCCAAGATAATTCAGCGCAGGCTGATAAATCTATGTGCTTAGCCATTCTCGGCAGATGGTCTTTCTGAGTACAGTAATAAGGCATAGGAAACACAGCCTCCTAGGAGCCTGGTGGAGGACACCGAGGAAGGAATTGTACAGATGTGATATTAACAAGTGTGGGTGCCACCGTGTGGAAACATGACCCTCCTCGTGACGGGTCGCCATGTATGACTCATGTTAACTACAAGATAATTTGCATCAGATTTTGTCGAATCCCAATGCTACAGGAAAACAATGTACATTTTCACAGTGCTTTTTAAGATGAAATAAAAATTAACATAGGAAAGAACACGTTTAAAACATGAACCACTGGGTTAAAAACCAGTTACTTCAAAACTGCCACATGCTTGGTCACTGCAGTATAACTGGCAAGCTTTGCAGGCGCCAGACATAGTAGGTTACCCACTGTCAGGGACTCACTTACGTGTCTCCAAGCCTGTACAAACAATAGGGTGAGTGGAATGATTTTCACCTTTTAAGTAGACAAGAATCCCCTGGACAATCTCACTGGCCATTCTCATGGTTTCTAAAGGAATTGGAGAAGAAGATGAGAATCCTAAGGGAAAGCACTGAAGAGCTACGCAAGGAAGTAATTCAGAAAAGACTAGAAATCAAAATCCTCCGGGAAGACCTGGCGTCCAAGCAGAAGCAGCTGACGAAGGAGCAGAAGGAGCTGGAGGAGGTGCTGGAGTGTCAGGTTGGCCTGAAGGTACACTGTGGGCAATCCGTGGGTATTTCAACACTGTGCCCGTGTGGGCACGTGTGGGCGACAAGCTTCAAAGAAAATACCATTTGCCAGGGTAGGGGCATGGGATTAGAAACATCATGCCTGTGTGAGTACATGTCAGAGACCAGCTTCAACAAAAATACTGCTTACCAGGGTAGGGCATGGGATTAGAAAAGTTAGCAAAGGGTACTAGGACACGAGTGAAAATAATGAAACAGAAAGCATAGGATAGCACCGGGAAGGAGCTCCAGGGAATACTGACATCCCTCACATTGAATTTCCATTTGCTTAAAATACCCTGACCCAAAAGGTAGGAGTAAGATTTAAAAAAAAAATGCATTAACATGATACAAGGAAATGAATATACCAATTGAGGTTACAGGCTACATTCTTAGTTAAACATTCTGTTGCTAGGACAAAACAAGTCACATCACACCCTAGACCAAAGCATTCTGTAAGCAAACCACGCCCTGGGTGGAATCCAGTGTTATCTCCTTAAGGGAGTAGGAGCTTAGTTGGATCCTTAGAGTTTTGTTTGGGGTTGAAACATATCTACTTCTCTGTTTCTGAAATACAATGTCTGGATATTAACCACACCTGATGATAATAACCTTGAGGGAGCAGAACTCTCTAATCTCAATCTAGGTAGGACCTTTGAGGTAGAAACATAATAACCTTGAAAGGACAGAAGTAAGCTCCAACCCTCTGACCTTTGGTCAGGGTGGAAATAGGCTCACATTTTTGGGCCTCCACAGGCCTAAAAACACATGGGATGAGGTTAGCTACTTGCATGTGACCAAAAGAGCTATCACACTAACTGCAAGGTTGTGTATCATGAAGGACTCTGCCAAAGGCAACCTCAGTTCTGGGAATTTACAAAGACTATGAGGGTGTTTGGTAGGAAAAGACATGCAAATGCTTGATAATATTGTCCCAAGGTGAAGGCCGACCCCTGCAGCGCTGGCCTCCAATATTTGAAGTGAGTGTCACAAGCACACATGATTCCTTGCAGGAAATGCCACTCGAGTCCCCATCTATCTGTTTGCATTGCCTTCCCCTTGTGTACCTGATTCCATTCTTCCTTTTACTGTAAAGTGATGAGGAGCCCATATTAATGTTTTAGGGGAAAAAATGGATTGAAATTAATTTCATCTTGAAAAATACATAATCATTCTCAAGAATCTAGAATTAGTTAAGGGACAGCTCCCAGCAATCATTGGCTTAGAAGGTGCTTGCAGTTTACTTTGGCCTGTCCCTAAGCCCTCGCAGCAGGCCCTCACTGCTCGCCCATCTTCTCCGGGAAACAGTGTCTGAGGAGTGTCCTTTGCCCAGAGCCCCGTGAAGCTCTGTCAGCTCCAGCCCCATCACCTGCATGGATTCCTCCCATGGGTTTAGACCTGAATTAGCAGTTATAACCTTCTTACTTGAAGAGGGACTCCCAAATTGCTAAGCTGCAACCCTGTGAAGCCTGGCTAGGAAGCCCCAGGACTGAGCAAGATCCTGCGGAGAAGCACTCCATCCCCTCAGGGCTGTGTTTAACTTCACGCGTGGTTCCAGACCTGGGAATCCCGTCAATACCCTGGATACAAAGGGTCTTGTTCATCCCGTTTTTCCTGTCAGTCTCAGGCGGGGCTCCCCAGAAGCAGCATCCAAGGTCGTTAATGCGGGAGAAGCCTCCAGGGCTGTGAGGGAGGCAGCACAGCTGGGAGAGAAGACAGGCTGGGTCCAGGTCCTGCTGTAGAGCTCTGGTCTCAGAGAACCCTGGATCTTGAACCACCAGGCTGTGCTCTCAAGGAGCCTAGGGCACTGTCTCATTGCATGAGCAGTGAGGACAGCCCCCCCGCCTCTCCCACCGCAGGGGAAGGGGGGCTCTTAGCAGGGCACAGCTGTACTTTTCTCACTCTGTCGTCGTCTTTTTGAGATTGTGACAAGTGTAGTGACCTTATAAGGTCAGTGCGAATATTGGGAGAAATAAAATACACAGGGTAAATGGTAAGAGTTCTGCAAGTTTTAATTTCCCTCTCATTTAATTTGCTCGCTTAATTGACGAATACATAGCTTAACATGATTGTATTTCTTTCCTAGGATGACGTGGTCCACCATCAAACTATTCCTGTACAAATTACAAAGGAGATAGAAAAAATGACATGCAAAAAAATGTACGGTTTAATACTTTTGTTCTGAATCCCTTCTAAGCAACCCTCTTCCAAATAATGTGTGTGTGTGTGTGTTATAATTTTTGGAAATTATAATCTCCAAACTATCTGACCCTGGTGCCACCTAGGCTCTATGTATTGGGTATTTTAAAAGGAAGCAATACAGCAAATGATAACCACTATTTCTGCTCCAACTTATAAATCATATTTCTATGGAGGCCTTCAGCAACTTCTCCAGGATTGGAGGTTAACCACTTGAACTTAGACTGCCATAGTCCAGCAGCCCAAAAGACAGCGGCTCCTCACCATGCACCCGCTCACCCTCAGGCCTTCAGAGTAGATTTAGATGTGAAAATCATTGAGAAATTCTTGGGATTTCAATGATCAAAGAGAAAATAAAAGGTTGGTGTAGCAAGCTTTGTTGTCAGCCGCCAGCTCACAAATAATAGCATGAGACTTATCATTAATTATGGAAGCCCGACCTTAGCTTAGGCTTGCCCCACTAGTTCTTATAACTTAAATTAACCCATTGATATTAATCTAAGTTTTGCCTTGGGGCTCTTTACCTTTCTTTATTTATTATGTATACAAAATTCTGTTTGTGTGTATGCCTGCAGGCCAGAAGAGGGCTCCAGACCTCATTACAGATGGTTGTGAGCCACCATGTGGTTGCTGGGAATTGAACTCAGGACCTTTGAAAGAGCAGTCAGTGCTCTTAACCACTAAGCCATCTCTCCAGCCCCCCTTTCTTTCATTCTGCGTGTGTACCTCCCTTCATGTCACCCTGGTGCCTGACGAGTGCCTGGGGTCTCCTTCCTCTCTCAGCCAGGAAGTCCCACCCACGTCTCCTGCCTCGCCATTGGCAGTTCAGCTCTTTAACAAGCCAATAAAATAATGTATCTTCACCCAGTGTGCAAACATGCCACAACATTTAACATAGATTAATATAAATGGGTTAATTTCAGTTATTCAAGCTAGTTGAGCCTAGCCTAAGATCAAGGCCAAGCTTCCATAATTAATGTAAGTCTCATGCCATTATTTGGGTGCTGGCTGCTGGGACAGGTTAGTGCATATAAAAATATTCTAGAGAAATAATACGATTACTCTAGTAATCAATCTTAAAAGAATACAAGAAAATGAAGCAGTATGATTCTAAAACCCAAGGTCACCAGAAGCAGAGTTAGGAAAGTCAGACCTGGTCCAGGAAGCTAGTCAGGATGAGAGGAGACTCTACAGGTGACAGAGATTAGGGCATGAGGAGAAAATAGAGTGAGCAAATGCCTGCCCTCAGGCATTCTGGGAAGTTATCCCCTGCCCTGGTTTCATTCTGTTTATGTGATAAAAAAACGGACAGAACACAATGCAGGGAAGAAAGCAGTTTATTTCAGCCTACAACTCCAGGTTATGGCCCCTCAGCATGTGGCAGCCAAAGCAGGGATTTACAGCAGCTCAATCACAGCACATCCAGAGTCAAGAGTAGAGAAAAAATGAAAGCATGTGTACTCACTAGCTTGCCTGAACTCAGCCCCGTTTCTTCCCTCTTACACAGTATGGGACCTCCCTTCCTAAAGAACGGTGCCGCCCACAGTGAACTGTGTCTTCCCACGCCAATTTACTTAATTAAGACAATCTCCCACAGACATGCCTGTGGGTCAGATAGCCTACGTATTAGATATTTACATTGTGATTAATAGCAGCAAAATCACAGTTATGAAGTATCAATGAAATAATTTTATGGTTGGGGTTCACCACACCATGAGGAACCGTAGTAAAGGGTTGCAGCATTGAAAAGGTTGAGAACCACCACCATAGGTTAGTCCAGTGTAGACTTTTCCTCATCCAGACTCTCTTCCCAAGTGATTCAAGCTGATGAAGAAAGTTAACGTCACACCTCCCAAGTCCCTCTCGGCTTTGACCTTCGCATCTTTCTGTGATCAGTGACTGATGACGAGTGTATTTTTGCTTGATAATAATGGGCAGAGATAGCATGGACTCAAAAATAAACCCTCTTACTTCTGTCTGTGTGTTCCTGCAGAGATATGGAAAAGAAAAATATTGTCTTGGAATACGAAGTCAAAGAGCTAAATGGGTCCTTAAAGAAGCTTGAGAACAAGGTCAATGCTCTGGTGGCAGAGAAGGATGACATCATGAAGGAAGTGGAGGGCAAGCGAGCCTTACTGGAAGTGAAGGAACGAGAGTATAACCAACTGCTTAAGCTGTTGGAGTTAACCAAAGAGACCGAAGCTTCCTCACTAGCTGAAAGGTTACCTCTGCTTCTGTCATCTTCATTTCAGTCCTGTCCTGTCATCTGCATTTTAATCAATGCAGTCTTGAAGGGTCAAAGCATTGTCAACTGATTGTATGCAATTCAATAGCAAGTTGTAGAATTTTAAATCAATTTTTCGCATTAAGGTACCGTCAAAACATTTTGAAGCACATTGTTCTACTCTTTAATAACAATTTTCCTCATTTCTATGTGTAGTATAATTAAGGAAGTCCACGAGATCCTGTAATAAAAGATAATTCTTATTGTGAGTGTCACAATAAGAGAGCCCTGCGGTCCTCTGCTCTGTGGGTGCTGGGAGCTGCAGCCCGAACTCCGACCACCAACCAAGCAATAGGGACAAAAGGACCAAGCACACTTCCTGTCTGTGCTTATAGTTCCTCAGACCATGCCCTAATGGACTGGTATCCAAGTGGCTATTGGCTGAATGAATTCCCACAACACCCCCCCCCTTTTGTCTAAATAAGAAAGTGCTAAACCTCAAACAAAACTATATGCAATAAGAACAAATATTAAGTATTATCCAGGAAAAAGAAAAGGCAAAAACATACACAAAAATAGAACTACAACCATCAAATACCTGTGACTATCCGTCTCCAGCCCCATCAGAGGCCTATCTCGAGCAGTCTGTAGCCCCAAGCCGATCTTACAGTGATGCTACCAGCTGAATGGCATCCTATGAACCAGGCAGAACCGCTGTTGTGGGGCCCCATCTTCTTCCTGGAGACGTCAGAGATTGCTGTAGGAAAATTTATTGTTCATTGTGGAAAACTTAAACATCATTCCTATCAAAACGGAAAGTTTAATCAAAACATTTTAAATCACAATTTTCCTCAATTCCATGGTTCCAGATTTAAGAATAAAATCTATTGTTTGCTATAAGTGTGGGGAATTAGGTCACTGGTCCGGGCTATGGAATCCAGAGTTTTGCCTGCCAATAAGTGGTGTTTCTGACTTAATCCCAGCCTTTTCTGGATGAGGGAGATTTCCTGGTGGGATTCCCTACCGGAGCACTTTACTTTTTAAGTGTGCATGCACATGTATTCACTAGAGCGTAGGGACCAGAAGGCACAACCTCTGTCATCCCTCCTGTATTTGAGACAGTCTCTCATCGGGTTGGGACCTTAGACTACCTGACCAGGCTACACTGGCTGGCGAGTGAGCTCCCGGGAACTGACTGTCTTCACCTCTCCACACTGGGATTACAAATGGGCGCTACCAATCACAGCTAGTTACAAGGATACAGGGCCCCAACCCCTATGTTTGTGAGGCAGGGCACCTTACCAACTCCCTAGCCCCGTCTTTCCTTAAGTGCAGGGTTTGCACCCAGGGCTTCATTCCTGGGATATAAATGCTCTACCACTGAACTTTTCTCTCGGCCTTGCTTCTTACATTTAAGGAAAATTTAAGGAAACTTGAGACCTGTGTCTCCAAGCCTATCATTACTTTGGGGGAGTTTATAGGATTATATACCCAAAACTGGCTACCTTGGGCATCGTTCAGGATTTATGGTTGTTATATAAGAAAAGGTCTCTGTATACCCTTGAGTGTGCTGCCTTTGATAAGCTTAGAGAACCGTGTAAGACAGTGGGGGACATTACTTTCATCTTTGCCCTTGACCTGGACAGAGGGATCTTGGATCTCAATCTCCGAAACTGCCTCATTGACAAGCAGAACTACCATGACGAACTTTCTCGCAAGCAAAGGGAGAAAGAAAGAGATTTTCGAAACCTGAAGAAGACGGAGCTACTCCTGAAAGTGTCCTTGGAGACGCTGGCTCAGACACAAGCCCTGAACCAAAGGCTTCTGCTCGAGGTAGGTGTGAGGAACAGCATCTAGGATTTTAAGCCTAGGGCTCTCTTTCAAGGAGCACTAGGATTTTGCTATAAATAGAAAGAGGAGAAAGGTGACGGTGGGTGGCAGTTTGAGGGTGCACTATCCTGTTAGGCTGCTGGTGGTCCTGTAATGTTCCCCGCCTCTTTTTTTAACCCAAGACTGGCCAAATGTTTTGTTTTGATTGGGTAGGGAAGTAACTGAACCTGCCAATTTGGGAAGGGCCTAGATTCTAGGCCTTTCAGTATATAGTATACAGCATACAGTATACAGAGGGTGCAGTAGACACTAGGGCTAAGCTAGGTGGGGTTTTTTTTCCCAGTTTTTTTTTTTTACAAGAGCAATATGTGCTCTTTTTTTCTTCCTTTCCTTTTTTTATTGAGAATTTCACACATAAATACCATGCGATACGATCACATCCATTCTGTCCCTATTTTTTTTCTTTTTTGATTTCCCCATTTCCCTGGTTCTTCCTTTCTTTTTTAAATTTGTTTTTACTGAGCTCTACAATTTTTTTCTTTGCTCCCTTCCCTGCCTCTCCCCTCCCCCCTTCAGCCCTCTCCTATGGTCCCCATGCTCCCAGTTTACTCAGGAGATCTTGTCTTTTTCTACTTCCCATGTAGGTTAGATCCATGTATGTCTCTCTTGGGGTCCTCATTGTTGTCTAGGTTCTCTGGGATTGTGAATTATAGTCTGGTTTTCTTTTCTTTATGTCTAAAAACCACTTATGAGTGAGTACATGTGATAATTGTCTTTCTGGGTCTGCGTTAACTCACTCAAAATAATGTTTTCCAGCTCCATCCATTTGCCTGCAAATTTCAAGATGTCATTGTTTTTTCCACTGTGTAATACTCCACTGTGTAAATGTATCACATTTTCCTTATCTGTTCTTTGGTCTAGGGGCATTTAGGTTGTTTCCAGGTTCTGGCAATTACAAATAATGCTGCTATGAACATAGCTGAGCACATGTCCTTGTGGTATGATTGAGCATCCTTTGGATATATACCAAAAGTGGTATTGCTGGGTCTTGAGGAAGGTTGTTTCCTAATTTTCTGAAAAATCACCATACTGATATCCAAAGTGGTTGTACCACCTTGCATTCCCACCAGCAATGCAGAAGTGTTCCCTTTGCCCCACAACCTCTCCAGCATAAGTTGTCATCAGTGTTTTTGAACTTGGTCATTCTTACAGGTGCAAGATGGGATCTCAGAGTTGTTTTGATTTGCATTTCTCTGATGGCTAAGGATGTTGAACATTTCCTTAAGTGTCTTTAGGACATTTTAGATTTGTCTGTTGAGAGTTACCTGTGTAGGTCTTTACTCCATTTTTTATTGGATTATTTGTTCTTTTGATGATCAATTTCTTGAGTTCTTTGTATATTTTGGAGATGAGCCTTCTGCCTGACGTGGGGTTAGTGAAGATCTTTTCCCATTCTGTAGGCCATCGTTTTGTCTTGTTGACTGTGTCCTTTGCTTTACAAAAGCTTCTCAGTTTCAGGAGGTCCCATTTATTAATTGTTTCTCTCAGTGTCTGTGTTACTGGGGTCATATTTAGGAAGTGGTCTCCTGTGCCCATGCATTCATGTGTACTTTCCACTTTCTCTTCTATGAGGTTCAGTATGGTTGGTTTTATGTTGAGGTCTTTGATCCATTTGAACTTGAGTTTTGTGTATGGTGATAGATATGGGTCTGTTTTCATTCTTCTACACGTTGTTATCCAGTTATGCCAGCACCATTTGTTGAATATGCTTTCTTTTCTCCATTTGATATTTTTTTTTGCTTCTTTGTCAAAACTCAGGTGTTCGTATTTGTGTAGATTGATATCTGGGTCTTCAGTTCGGTTCCATTGGTTCTCCTGTCTGTTTTTATGCCAATACCAGGCTGTTTTCAGTACTGTAGTAGAGTTTAAAGTCAGGAATTGTGATGCTCCAGAAGTTCCTTTATTGTACAGGATTGTTTTAGCTATCCTGGGGTTTTGGTTTTTCCATATGAAGTTGAATATTGTTCTTTCAAGGTCTGTGAACAATTTTTCTGGGATTTTGGCGGGCATTGCATTGAATCTGTAGATTGCTTTTGGTAAGATTGCCATTTTTACTATGTTAATTCTACCTACCACAGAGCAGGGGAGATTTTCCATTTTCTGGTGTCTTCTTCAATTTCTTTCTTCAAAGATTTAAAGTTCTTGTCATACAGGTTTTCCACTTGTTTGGTTAGAGTTACTTCAAGATATTTTATGTTATTTGTGGCTATAGTGAAGGGTGATGTTTCTCTGATTTCTTTCTCAGCCCATTTATCATCTGTGTGAAGGAAGGCTTCTGATTTTTTCAAGTTAATCTTGTATTCTGCTACATTAATGAAGGTGTTTATGAGCTGTATAATTTTTGGGGTCACTTATGTAACTATCATATCATCATCAAATAGTGAGAGTTTGACTTCTTCTCCTATGTGTATCCCCTTGATCTCCTTTTGTTGTCTTATTGCTCTAGCTAGAACCCCAAGTACATATTGAATAGATATGGAGAGAGTGGACAGCCTTGTCTTGTTCCTGATTTCAGTGAGATCACTTTGAGTTTCTCTCCATTTAGTTTGATGTTGGCTGTTGGCTGGCTGTCTATTGCCTTCATTATGTTTAGGTGTGTCCCTTGTGTCACTGCTCTCTCCAAGACATTGAAGGGATGTTGCATTTTGTCGCAGGCTTTTTCAGCATCTAATGGGATGATCATGTGGTTTGTTTGTTTTTTTCAGTTTTTCATTTTGTTTGTTGGTGGATTACATTGACAGATTTTCGTAAATTGAAACATCCCTGTATCTCTGGGATAAACCCGACTTGATCATGGTGGATGATGGTTCTGATGTGTTTTTGAATTCGGTTTGCCAGTATTTCATTGAGTATTTTTGCATCAATGATGATGAATGAGGTTGGTCTGTATTCTCTTTACTAGTAATATCTTTGTGTGGTTTGGATATCAGGGTAATTGTAGCCTCATTAAAAGAGGCTGACAATGTTCCCTCTGTTTCTATTGTGTGGAACAATTTGAGGAGTATCAGTATTAGTTCTTCTTTGAAAATATTGTAGAATTCAATTCTGCAATGAAATCATCCTTTTTTTTGATGACTGGTTCTATTTCTTTAGCAGTTATAGGTCTATCTAATTTGCTTATCTGGTCTTGATTTAATTTCGGTAAATGATATTTATCCAGAAAATTGTTCCTTTCCTTTAAGATTTCCAATTTTGTGGAGTACAGGTTTTTGAAATATGACCTGATGATTCTCTGGATTTCCTCCCTGTGTATTGTTATGTCCCCTTTTTCATTTCTGATTTTGTTGATTTGGATATTCTCTCTCTGCCTTTCGGTTAGTTTGGATAAAGGTTTATCTATTTTGTTGATTTCAGCTCTCAGCTTGATTATGTCCTGCCGTCTAACCTCCTGTGTTGACTTCGGCTCTCAGCTTGATTATCTCCTGCCATCTACCCTCCTGTGTTGATTTCAGCTCTCAGCTTGATTATCTCCTGCCATCTAACCTCCTGTGTTGCACGAGGGCCGCTTGTTGGTCCTGGCCACCCGGCTGGCTTAGACCAGAAATAAACTCAGAAACTGTATTAATTAAATCACTGCTTGGTCCATTAGCTCTAGGTTCTTATTGGCTAACTCTTACATCTTAATTTAACCCATCTCCATTAATCTGTGCATCACCACAAGGTCGTGGCCTACCAGCAAAGTTTCAGCACATCTATCTCCAGCGGCGGCTCCATGGAGTCTCCCTAACTCCACCTTCCTCCTCCCATGCTATAGGCCAAGCCAGTTTTCTTTATTCATTAACCAATAAAATCAACACGTAGACAGTAGGACCTCCCACACCACTCCTGGATGAGTTTTCTTCTTTTTGTTCTAGAGTTTTCAGGTGTTCTGTTAACTCACTATTATGGGATTTTTTTTTTCCAGCTTCTTTATGTAGGCATTTAGTGCTATGAAATTTCCTCTTAACACTGCTTTCATTGTGTCCCATAAATTTGGGTGTGTAGTATGGTCATTTTCATTAAATTTTAGAAAGTCTTTAATTTTTCCTTTTATTTCTTCCTTGACCCATTGATGCTTCAGGTGAGCATTGTTTAATTTCCATGTGTTTGTGGGCTTTTTGAATTAGCATTGGGGCTGAATTCTAATTTTAAGCCATGAGATCCGATAAGATACATGGGGTTATTCTAATTCTTTTGTATCTGTTGAGGTTTTTTTGTTACTGAGTATGTGGTCAAGTTTTGAGAAGGTTCCATGAGGTGCTGAGAAGGTATATTCTTTTATGTTTGGATGGAATGTTCTATAGATGTCTGTTAAGTCCATTTGAGGCATAGCATCTGTTAGTTCTCTTATTTCTCTGTTCATTTTTTGTCTGACTGACCTTTCCAGTGGCGAGAGTGGAGTGTTGAAGTTTCCCACTATTAGTGTGTGGGGTTTAATGTATGATTTAAACTTTAAAAGTGTTTCTTTTACATATGAGGGTGCCCTTGTATTTGGGGCATAGATGTTCAGAATTGAGATTTCCTCTTGATGGATTTTTTTCTGTGACTAATATGAAATGTTTTTCTTTGTCTCTTTTGATTGACTTTAGTTTGAAGTCTATTTTGTTAGATATTAGGATAGCTACACCCGCTTGTTTCTTAGGTCCATTTGATTGGTATATTTTTTCCCAACCCTTTACTCTGAGGCGATGTCTGTCTTTGAGGTTGAGGTATGTTTCTTGTATGCAGCAGAAGGATAGATTCTGTTTTCATATCCAATATGTTAACCTGTGTCTTTTTATAGGTGAGTTGAATTCATTGAGGGATATTAATGACCAGTGATTGCTAGTTCCTATTATTTTATTTTTGTTGTCGATGATGTTATTGTGTGTGTGTGTGTGTGTGTGTGTGTGTGTGTGTGTGTGTGTGTGTGTGTTTCCCTTCTTAGGGATTTGCTGCTGTGAGACCATCAATTGTGTGTATTTTGTTGGTGTAGCCAACTTCCTTGGGTTGGAGTTTTCCTTCTAGTGCTTTGTTTAGGACTGGCTTTGTGGCTAGGTATTGGTGAAATCTGGTTCTGTCAGGGAATATCTTGTTTTGTCCTTCTATGGTGATTGAAAGTTTTGCTGGGTATAGTAGTCTGGGCTGGCATCCATAGTCTCTTAATGTCTGCATAATGAATGACCATAACCTTCTGGTTTTCATTGTCTCCATTAAGAAGTCAGGTGTAATTCTGATAGGTCTGCCTTTATATGTTACTTGGTCTTTTTCTTTTGCAGCTCTTAATACTTTTTCGTATTCTGTATGTTTAGTGTTTTGATTATTATGTGGTGAGGGGACTTTTTTTTTTGATCCAGTCTATTTGGTGTTCTGTAAGCTTCTTGTATCTTCATATGCATATCTTTCTTTAGGTTGGGAAAGTTTTCTTCTATGATTTTGTTAAGTATATTTTCTGTGCCTTTGAGCTGGACTTCTTCTATCCCTATTATTCTTAGGTTTGGTCTTTTCATGGTGTCCCATATTTCCTGGATATTTTGTGTTAGGCTTTTGTTAGATTTAATGTTTTCTTTGACCAATGAGTCTATTTCCTCTTTCTTATCATCAGCACTTGAGATTCTCTCTTCCATCTCTTGCATTCTGCTGTTTATACTTGCATTTGTGGTTCCTGATTGTTTTTCTCATGATTTCTGTTTTTTGTGTCCTCTTTGTAACATCTTTTTAGAAGTCACTGTCTTGCAGCAGATACCCTGGTCCTCTGGCACTGACAACCTTTCTGCCCCTCCTCCCCTGAGCCTCGGCTGTAGGGGTTGTGTTGTAGATGTACCGGCTGGGGCTGGGCACTCCTCACTCACTTGTCCTCTGCATTCTGACCGGTCGATGCCTTCCATGATGCTCTCTGTCTGCTGTAAAAAGGACCTTCTAGATGGGGGTGAGCATCGCACTTTGCTGTGGCTATAAGCGCAAGTATGTAGTGTGCAGTTAGAAATATACTGGCTTAGGAAAGTGGCGGCAGTTAGTTGTCATGTAGGTTCCATGACCTCATCAGTCACGAGTAGCCTGGAGAGGCTGGAGAGGTGGCTCTGAGGTTAAGAGCACTGGCTGCTCTTCCAAAGGTCCTGAGTTCAATTCCCAGCAACCACATGGAGGCTCCTAACCACCTGTAATGAAATCTGGCGCCCTCTTCTGGCCTGCTGGCGTACATGCATGTAGATCACTGTATACATAATAAATAAATCTTTCACCAGGTGTGAATGCCCTCCTATTGAGGGTTTAAGTCAATCGGGTG
>PVIU01001132.1:177873-218024 GCA_004026605.1 Ondatra zibethicus
GGGTCAGAGGGGGCGGGGGTCAGAGGGGGCGGGGGTCAGAGGGTGCGGGGGTCAGAGGGTGCGGGGGTCAGAGGGTGCGGGGGTCAGAGGGTGCAGGGGTCAGTAAGAGCATGCGCCTAGGCCCCACACCACCACGACAAGTTTACATGCCGCTCACTCAGTACCAGCTATTAAGATTTACTTATAAAGGATAAAACACTTGTAGCTAACAGATTGTGTAATTTTGGTAGCTCTTCATATTTTACTTCACATTGATTTTATTAAAAAAAAATAACCAGAGTAGGAAATGCCTGTATGACCAGGAATCACACTTTGCCTGCCAGTTGCGAAAAGTGTGTACTGGGGTTGAGCGTGTGGTATTGGACAGTATTTTTGTTACAGCGCCCATTTTAAATTCTGACTTCCAGATCGAAGCTATCCCTAAGGATGACCTTCTGTTGCCTGAGAGGAGGAGAGAGCTCCAAAAGGAAGTTGAATTAGCTAAGAGGAATCTGGCTCAGCAGGTTAGCATCACACTCATTTACACCGCTATCTCAGACCGGGGTATAAAGCTGTGTTTCTAAACTGCTCTACAAAAAGCACATCAAAGAGAGAAGGTAGGAGATGGGAAGCGGGGACAGCTGGGAAGGTCGGTACTATCAAATCATGATAACGTGCGTATGTAGATGCCACCGGGAAACCTATCCGTGTGTATAATAGTGCGCACAAGTAATGTGCATCAATTTGTAAAGTAGTGTGTGCTGCTGGAGCGCCATCTTGCTTTCAGAGGGCCTACTTCTTCCTTACGGGGAGGGTTACTGAGGATTTAGTGTAGTGCCTCACACATGCTTAGCCAAGTCAATCACTACCACACCATCCGTGTGTAGTGTGAGTACACACACACCATCCGCGTCTAGCCAAGTGGTCTGTCACTACTGAGCACACACACACACTCCGCGTCTAGCCAAGTGGTCTATCTCTACTGGGTGGGCACACACACACACACACACACACACACACACACCGTCCTCACCTAGTCAAGTGGTCTATCTCTACTACGTATACACACACCATCCTTATCTTAAAGTTCATTCCCCGCTGTTTTGTTTTGTTTTTTTTTTTCTAAGAAAAAAAAGAAAGGATGTGCTTGACATGGCAAACCTTTACAGGCTATTAAGACTGCTCAAATGAAAGGGCTATGATTGCATTAAAAGTCAGTCTCATCAATGTCTATTTTCAAATTTCAAGCTTTGTGATTCAAACTGCCGTTGAATATGTAAGTACTTTAAGACGGATATTTAAAGCCCTTCTTGTCACTTGAAAACACACTGAGGTAAAGGTTGGTTTTGCGGACCCTCTAGTTCACCTCCTTCGTACAGCAGAGATTTGGGGTGACTTTGCTCTCTCTGTTGGTAACCACGAGAGGAAGACAGCGCTTTATGCCAGCCTTACAGTGCTCCTTCAGAAAACGATTTACAATCCTGTGCTTCCCCAAAGAGAAGCCTGTCAGAAGCGGAGGCAAGGCTGGTAGAGCAGCAGATTGCAGAGGAAAACAAGCTTTTAAAGGAACAAGAGAACCTGCGAGACCTGGTGTTCAGCCTGGGGCAAATGACTCAGCTCAAAATTGATGAACGGGAACAAAAGTCTAAGGATTTCCTGAAAGCCCAGGTAACTGCTTTCTTATAACCACTCATTAATTACCACAGAGGTTCAAGGGAGCCTCATTTTAATGCATCATTAATTAGAAAGCGATAATTCTAAATTTCCTTCAAATTCAGTAGCAATATTTTTTTTTCTAAAGGACACTGAACGATACACTGAAAAACAAGCAAACCAAAACATAAAACACCTCATGGTTCAGGTTTCAATAGTTAGCAGTCTAGAGGAAAAAATAAAACACAAAAAACTGTGACCATGACCCGAGGGTCTGAAGAGATGGCGATTTCAACAAGAATGATTGATGCAAGCATCCCTGGGGCCAGGGCTACCAGGCGCACAGGCCACAGAGAGAATCTGCAGGTCGGAGTCACAGACTTAAGCACAGGGCATGAGACATCATCAGACGAGCATCCTACAGAGAAGGACGCTCTAAGTTGCCTTGCCCCTTGATTTCCTGACTAGCACAAAGTGCCACAAGCAATGTCACAGAGCGAAGCCCTCCTGCAGCAGGGACTAACGTTTTAACGTTGGAGTCAGTTAGTCCACAGAAAGGCTGTGTCTAGGAGCTCTTGGTTAAAAGTAAATAAACGCTGGGGAGACAGTTCAAGGCTAGAGTGCCTGCCTGTGCACTTTGACCTCTTGCCAAACAAACAATAAAAGCATGCATGTGTTACATGCATGTGTTACATGCAGTCAAGAGTTAGAAGACACAGGGGACAGTAAGTTCAAGTTAAGCCTCAATGGCCTGTGATACTGTGTTTCAAAAATTAATAATAATAATTTTAAAGAGTATGTTATGAACTATTACTACGGTAGAACGTCTGCATTTGTCATGTGACCTGGGCGCTGGCTGTTCCTAAGTGCCGTCTTTGTTCTCATTCTCTGTGCGGATGCGGCGGCGGGATTCTTTTTCATTCCCCAGAAAGAACTCACACTTATAGAGCATTGATGGGCACTAATATGAAGTCGCTTCTGTAGCAGAGACTGGAGGGAAAGCTGCAGCCTCATAGACCGCCCCCCCCAGCAATTATCCAGCCCCTCAAACGCCTCTTTCACTGTTTAATTAGACACAGTCACACCTGAGAAGCGAGAAATTCCACCTGACTGGCAGCGGGAAAGGAGAGGGGTTGTCAAAGGGAGCAGAGAGCAGGCGAGGGCAGATGGCGAGGGTCACTCAACCCACCTTGAACTGTTTGATTCTATTGCAAAAGCCCAGCAGAGCCCATGGGATCTCTGGGCTGGTAGGGGACAGAAGAGAAGGGGCGTAGCCACTTGGGAATCAGACAAAGATGCAGCTGTCCAGTCAAGAATGGCTAAAAGGGGCAGTTAAGGCTTGAGAAGGTCATCGCCACTAACGTCAGGGGCCGGGTGGGGTAAACCAGAGCAGTGTTTTCAGAAGCACCTGCTGTGGTTGGAAGAGTCCACTTCTGTGAGATTTCCTACTTAGAAATCTCTCTTTTCAGCAATTTTAGATGTACTATAGAGGTGTACTTCATTATTCCAAGAAAAGAACTGATCTGTTCGACAAAGTAGGCAAATTCTAATCGATCCTAATATCTGATCCTTATTTTATCTATCCTTATGTTATTCTACATAAGGTAAACTTCATTACTAAATGAACTTATTCATAATAGAGCACAAGACAGTTCTTTTTGAGATATGAAAATCCTAAGGGAAAACATTGTTTGTCCCTTCGATGTTTCAGTATTGGGAATTACTCTTTGAAACATTAGTTGTAGTTAATAAGACTGAAGGCATTCCATGTTATTAATTTATATAATAGCCACATGTCTTTTATAAATACATAAGGTGACCAGGATGGGATTCATGTTGACATTGCTGTCATCCACAAGACACCGTAGATTATACCTGCTTTATGCGTTTCATGTATCTGAAGGCTAGCTTGTCAACTCCCATTTTCACAGAAAATTATACAAAATAAAATCGCAGTGTATCTATGCCGTCTTGGCATCACCCGGCCAAGTGATTTTGCTCTGCTGCCCCTGATGGTGACTGAAACCACTGCCCCCAAATGCTGCCCCTGGTGACTGAACCCCCCCCCCCGCCAAGTGCTACCAGCAGACACTGTTTCCGGATGCTTCCTATCCCAGAGAAAGGACACCAGGCATATTCTCTCTAAAGATTGTCACTAGCACATCAGCACTTGGTATAGTTTTCTTAGGATGTTAAAGGTATAGCTGCTTTCTTTTTAATGTATGTATACACAGCTTTCTTTTTAATGTACGTATACACAGCTTTCTTTTTAATGTACGTATACACAGCTTTCTTTTTAATGTACGTATACACAGCTTTCTTTTTAATGTACGTATACACAGCTTTCTTTTTAATGTACGTATACACAGCTTTCTTTTTAATGTACGTATACACAGCTTTCTTTTTAATGTATGTATACACAGCTTTCTTTTTAATGTATGTATACACAGCTTTCTTTTTAATGTACGTATACACAGCTTTCTTTTTAATGTACGTATACACAGCTTTCTTTTTAATGTACGTATACACAGCTTTCTTTTTAATGTACGTATACACAGCTTTCTTTTAAATGTATGTATACACAGCTTTACAGCTGGTCTCAGCACGGCGCCTGTTATAACGGAAAAGACCCCCAGCAAACACAACAGGACGGAACTACTCTTTACAGCCATTGCTTTCTGTCTCACGGAACGCCGTACAGGGTTCAGGCCACGACCTCTGTGAAACTTCCTATAACTCCCCCTCGTCCTGGCTGGGCAGTCTACAGTCATCTTCTCCCAATCGTCCCCCAGCGTCTCCACCCTGTCTGTGCAGGCTCTCTAGTTCTTCCTGAAGCTTAAGTACCCTCTGTCCTGATTAGCGGGAATCACCTCCACTGGCCGGGCAGCTCTCTGTCCAACCCAGCAGGTTAGGAAGGATGAACAGATGGGATTGGAGTGGGGTTCAGCCGGAGTACTCTCATGTTGTGTTTTTTTTTGTTGTTGGCTTTCTTACTATATATCACCGGCTGATCCTGAATTCATGGCAATCCTGCTGCCTCGGTTTCCCCAGAGCTGGGATTGCAGACATGAGCTGCCACACTTAGCTTTCTTGTTGTTTTTCTTTATTTCACACATAATTTTTTACATTTCAGCAAAAGCATTCCAATGTCATTAAGGAAATCAAAGCAAAGGACCTTGAGATCAGACTACACAAGAAGAGAAAACATGAAATTCATCGGAGGTAAAAGTATTTGGTCATGATTTAGCTATATGATTGGGAGAAAGGTGATATTTATCTTTCAATTTTCAGGAACCACTTCATGTTTTCACAGACTTAAAGAGTTTGCCACACTTTATGACACAATCAGAAATGAAAGGAATAAGTTTGTCAACCTCCTTCACAAAGCTCATCAGAAAGTAAACGAAATAAAAGAAAGGCACAAAATGTCATTAAATGAGCTGGAAATTTTAAGAAACAGTGCCGTCTCTCAAGAAAGGTAAGAGTCAAGACAGCTAGAGTCCTCCCAAAGCTTTGTCCTCTGTGTATTTGTCAGTCTGTGAGATCCTGGTGGTCACGGCAGAGGGCAAGACTTTCAGAGATGGGGAAGTCTATTCCCACACCATGCTTCTCAGATGGGCACACTTCCTAGAGTCACCTGTATTAATGAATGGAAAATTCTAACATGAAACTATGCTTACTATGATGATCTGCTGATGTTCATTTGCCCAATTAAAAAAAAAAGTATAAATCTGATAATCTGCATGTGAAGTCAGAAGACAAACAGCCTCTTAGGTAGCGTCCCTGGTTGTAGGTTTGAAGCATGTGACGTGCATCCAGGAGACCACAGCAGATTTGCTAAGAGCTGCTCTTGGAGGCTAAGCTCATAGCTCAGTCAGACACTCTCTGTGGGGCCTTAGGAAGTCACTCCACTTCTCTGGAGTCTTTCCTTATACATGATCCTCTTTTGGTACTAAATGAATTCATCTATGTAATAATACCAGAAATTATTTGCCCTATGCCTAGATCTACTGGACTCTTCCACCTAGTTAGCTCCTGATCCCCAGAGATGCCATAACTGGATTTTTCTCTTGGCCATTATTTCCCAGTTGACTTTAATAAACATAATACCGAATACCCTGACCTGAAAGGCATGAAAAAGAGAAATCTCCTAGTCAGATTCTTCCCTGGAAGGAAATTAAAGTACCACATCCAGGCTGTGGTGTCACCCGGCCTGACATGCTCCCAGGCTGAGTCCTCAGGTCCAATTAGGCACGGGCATAGAAGCACCTCTATCCTCAGAACACGGGTGTAGATTTGACAGAGATGGCGAAGGACCCTCTCACAAGAGTGTGGCACAGCGGTTGAAACAATGACAGCATCCTCATCCCACGACGGCAAGTCCCGGAAGCACCGTGCAGGGATGTCATTTCGGAAGACACACTTTTTAGACTTGTTTTGCAGACACCTTCAGAATTTCTGAGGAAAATGGCTCCCCCACTGTGCCGTTGTTTTAAAAGGAAGCTGCAGAACTCCATGCTGAAGCACTCCAACAACGTGACCATCAGGGAGAGCATGCAGAACGACGTGTGCAAAATCACCATTAAGCTTCAGGAGATGAAGGAGAAGAAGGAGGCGCAGCTGACCAGTATGGACCGGCTGGCCAGCATGATCACCATGATTGAGGAGGAGATGGTGCAGCTGCGCAAAAAGTATGAGAAGGCCGTTCAGCGTCGAAACGAAAGGTAGGGGCCACGAACGGGCTTGGGCTGGGTGCCCGGGGCACCTACTGAGATGTAGCCGTGTTCTTTACCCGTGGGAGGGAGCTGTGTGCGTTGCATAAAAACAAAAAAGGCTGTCTGCGGAAGAGAAACGAAAAGGAGGGCTGGGAGATCAAAGTCTCTGAGACAATTGGACAGCGGGTTCTCAACCTTCCTGACGCCGAGACCCTTTAACACAGTTCCTCAGGCCGCACTGACCCCCCCCCCCCGAACCATAGAATTACTTTGTTACTGCTTCGTAACTGTAATTTTGCTACTGTTACAAATCATAATGCAAATATATGATATTCAGAATGTCTGCTATACAATCAACCCCCTAAGGGGTCATGACCCACAGATGGAGAACCTGCTGTAGGATCACAGTGAATCCTTCTGGATAAGCTGATGTGAGTCAACTCTGTAAAATCTATCCATTTGGGCAGTGTTTATTCTTATCGGCCCATCCTCTGGTAAGTACCCAAGGCTTAGGAGATGGTACATCTCCTCCAGCCTGCAAGCGTGCTATTGGCAGGGCTACTCTTTAAAAGCTCCACCCACCACGGTTGCTTGTGTTATGAGAAATTGATGGGTGAGATGTTTAGAAATAATTCAGAGTTCATGAAATTTGTGCGGTACTTCTTACAAAGCATTGGAGTGCTCGCACCCGAAGGTACAGGATGGCAAAGCAGGTGGGGCAGGTGAAGAACTAAGGTCAGCCAGGCACAGCTGCACACACACGTTGGAGCATGGGCAGGGTTAGAAAGATTAAGGTGGCAGTTGTGGTAAGGGATACAGACGCTGTGGGAATATCTTTAGGGTCCTTGACAAACAGAATTTTTTCAAAGGGCTAACAAATGTTCTTTATGGGGTAAAAAAAAAAATCTATTTGGCTCCTGGCACAAGTCAAAGCTTGTGTTTCCAAGCCCTGGCTAAACCAAAGCTGCCGAGGGGGAGGGGGGGAGGATCTCACTTTGTTTCTATGCAGTGGCTTCCTCCCAAGGAGGGGTATTACAACTGCATCTGTCAGCATGGTTACAAAGGGCAGGGCAGGGCACTGAGGAACTGGTAGCAGAACAACTCACTTTTCACAGAACCTTATGGGCCTGGCCACTCTCCCCAGAATCCCATTCCCAGATCCATTGCTTAGGGCTTCCAGCTAGACTCTGCTTGGCAAGTTTGGCCCAAAAAAAGATGTGCAGAAAAATCAGCCTTGGGTTTTGCTTTGCTCACATATTGGGAGCGAACTCCCCTACCCCAGGGAAACCTTCGGGGTTCATCAAGCTGTGGCCATCCTGCTGTACAACTGGCCTTAGGATGGAGATGCCCAGGAAAATCCAGTGTGTGGAGCTTAGCTGGTAACCCACCGGGGCATGGCGCTGTCTTTTGAAACGCTGTTGCGTTGATGTATGTTGTGAGTCCAAAGAGGGAAGGAATCACAGCAGCTAGGAAACAGAGGCCTCAGCACCCACTTAGACCCTTGCTCTGAATTTGACCACAGTGGTGTTCAGCTGATAGAGCGTGAGGAAGAAGTGTGCATTTTTTATGAGAAAATAAACATCCAAGAGAAGATGAGACTCCATGGGGATGTTGAAATCCACGTCCTGGATGAGAAAATCCGATTCCTGAGACTGAAGATCGCCGAAAAGCAAAGACAAATTTGCGTGACACAGAAACTGCTGCCCACCAAGAGGGCCCTTGATGCCGACCTGGCGGTGCTGCAGATCCAGGTGGGTGAGCGGTCAGGGGCGCCTCCCTCAGCCGTCGGCTCGTCTCCTTCCCTGTTAGTTTGTAGATGATATGGGTTCTTGTGTGGAAGCCACGCCACACCGCTGCTGGTAGTTCCTGCAAGTTGTACGATGTTTGAAGCTGACATTGAATGCTGCTCCAGGAATGCTTTAGGAATCTGAGCTATATAGGTTTTGGTTTTTTTTGTTTGTTTGTTTTATGTTTTTCCCATGAAGCATCGTCTGTTTCTTGGAGTCTGGGCCATCCCAAGATTTAGCCCTAGTTCATCATTCCTATAGCTCCATCCGGAGAGATCTAGGCTCTCACTACCTGCAGCCTGATTTTGGCCCTGATGTGGCTGGAGAGCACCTAGATATGACGTTTAGTCTCCCTGGCTTACCGAGGCAGGGTCTTGTAGCCTTTGTTGGTCTGATATGCCTGTATAGCCCAGGCTAGTTTCAGACCCACTGCAATCCCCCTGCCTCAGCCTGTTGAGTGCAGAGATGACAGGAGATGCCGCCACAGCGAGAATTTCTGATGTTCAGGGGAGGAATAACCTGCTCAGCACCGCTGCTTCCCAGCCTACACGCTTCATTAACCTCCGTGGTCCCCAACAGCAAATGTGGAAAGACGCCTACTTTCTCTACCACGATACTTTAATGAAATAGAAAAAACTGAACCAACATATTTGTGACCCACACACTTCCCCACTGACTCAAGCAAGGTCGCAGGAACAAATCCCACCCTGCATTCTAAAGTGTCACCCTTGTTTGGGGATTTTTTTTCCTGGTTATTAATTAAGGTGTGTTCAGTTAATCAAAACAGAAAAAAAACAAAATGACAAAGAAAGAAATTCTGTCCCCGAGAATAACAGTCAGGAATTTGAGAATACATCTCCTCTCTCAGCACACATTTTAGCTGCAGTTTTTCACTCAGCTCATGGAAAGGATCTGTGGAAGTGGATAGAGGGGCGGCTTCCATGCTTCAATGCACTGGGATAGATCAGCTCTGTATAGATGGCGGACAGCACCCTCCAGCTTGTGAGCAACGTCAGGGTCATTTATAGCCATGCTCACCTGATTTTTAGCCATAGCTGCTCCCGTTCAGGACAACTGACTGGATTGCTCCCCACCAAGGCTCCAGAAGAATCTCCCCCTTACTCCCTGGCTTGGACGCCAGCTTCCACCGATGGTCAGCCCGCACAGAGCACCTGCTCCATTTCTGGGCTCCGCCAGGGTAGACTACGGATGGGTACCCCCCTCAGTCCCACAACACCGTGTGTGCAAGGCCCTTGACAGGTTTTACTGAGTGTCTCTGAGAGCAGTGTGTGAGGCTGCATTCCAGAAACGCAAAGAACTCCATGCTAGACCTCAGAAACCCATACCCCTCAAAGCTCTCCGGGGCTGCTCCATCCCTGCACAGGCCCCCAGGTGGTCTGCGTCTCATGGCTGTCTCTGCAGCCTTCCTACTCCACCATCCCACAGTGCACCTGAGACTCTCGACTTAGCACGCTCCGAGTTACAGAAGAGTTTGGCTTTCTCCAGCTCTTTCCCAATACATAGCTTCAGGTCTGCCTTTGCCCATGGGGAACGCCAGGATATCTAACAAAAGGGGCTTTACTAAGTTGTCAAACAGACCAGGTTCTCTATTACACAGGCACAGTTTTTCAGGTGTGCGGCAAATCAGTACTGCCATCCAACGGACAATGCTAATCTTCCTTCTTCCCATTTATTGTGTTCTCCTAAACCGCTTTTCACCTAACAATAGCCCCGCCTTCTGCCTTTTCATTTTGTTATATACTTATTGAAGAAACCTGGTAAACATGTCAAATTATAGGCATCAGTATATGCTATGTTTATACAATAGTGGAGAAATTATAAACTCAGTAGGCATATATATGAGAGTTGTTAATATTTTATATGAGAAATGGTACTGTAGTTAAATTTTATCTTAATTTGTTGTGTTTTAAATTGGGTGTGGTGGTGCATATTTGTGATCCCAGCACCTGAGAGGGTGAATCAGGAGAATTCTTATGACTTTGTCAAGGCTATACAATAAGACCCTGTAACAAAGAACGAGAGAGAGAGAGAAGGGAGGGGAGGGGATGGGAAGGGGAGGGGAGAGGTAAAAGAAAACCGGTTTCTGCTGAGACAGGCAGATGTTGGGATTAAAGGTGTGTGCCACCATGCCCAACTACTCACACAGAGGCACCTGGATGATGTGTGGTCCCACAGGTGCTGGAAGTGACAGAGGCATGGGTGAGGGAGGAAACTGGACCAGCCGTGTTGGGAATTGCTGGAGCTGAGAGAACTGTGTGGAAGTTCACGTTATTCTCTCTTTTGTGTATTTTTGAATTTGCATAATTCAGAAGATTTAATAATAAAAAAATATTCATTCTTAGAAGTAGCAGCTACCTACAGTGAAATAAAAATTCAGTTTTAACAAGACAGACCTGTTATATATTTAATGCCGCTATACACCATGTCTGATGGCACGCCTCTGTCGTCTTGGCTGCCTATAAATTGAGACCTGTGGGCCATACATAATTGGGAGCAGGTGTGTAGAAAGCCACCCATTTGTTTTCAAACTGCACTTGACACGTGATTATATCCACACCGACTGTGGGCCTGGAAAGACAGGGTGTGATATGCGCGTAGGGCAGGCCGCGCTCGCCCGCTGTCCTCCAGCACTGGGCTCTGTGCAGCCTGGTGTCCATTTTGAGTTCTTTTGCATTTTGGCGGTTTCCCATTTCGCATCATTTTCAGATGGCTTTTCTCTTTTCGGTTATTTTGAAACAGATTTTAATTGTCCCAAATCCCAAGAGTTATCATGAATCCTGTTCTCCTGGACCTTGTAGTAACTGATCCATTTTAGGAGTCCCGGAAAATCCCGTGAGCTACTGTAAGACACAAGAACGTTGTTTCCATACGGAGAGTGGAGCCCGTGTCCTTACACTCCCAGTGGGAGAGTTAAGTGGAGGCATTAGTCTGTTTCTGTTTAGTGGGTGTGAGGGTTTCATCTGCACGTGTGTGCATGTACACCACACGCACACCTAGTGCCCACGCTATCACACGGAGGCATCAGATCCCCTGGAACTAGAGCTATGGGTGACTGTGAGCTGCCACGTGGGTGCTGGGAGCGGAAGCCAGGTTCCCGGCATCCGTCCGGCCCTCTAGAGGCACAGGTTTTGATCGGAAAGCCTCATATTTATTTCTTAGTTTCCTCGTTATGAAAACTAAGGAAACATCAAGAGGTGTTACTGATCATTTCTGTCACTGTTCTTAAATGTCGCCACTTGAAATTCTTATGACAGAGGAGAGCACCATCAATTAAAATTCTAAAGTTTTTATCTGTGTCACTCCTGAATGTGGTCTCTAGCACCAAAGCGCGGTTCTCAACTCCCCAGTGCTGTGACCCTTTAATACAGTCCCCCGTGTTGTGGTGACCCCAACCATAAAATTATTCTTGTTGCTATTTCATAACTGGAATCTTGCTCCTGAGCAGTGTCTCGGTTCCTAAGAACACTGGAAATAGTTATTTTCCAATGGCCATGGCCCACAGGTTGAGAACCACTGTCCTACGGTCTGTTGTTTCACCCCATGGGATCAAGCCTCATCTTCGCCATCTGCCACACGAGAAACCAAAAGTCCCTGAAAAGCAATTGCACAATGGTAGGGACCCGCAAACCGAGCTTAGGGTTGTCATGGTGCTCCCTCCCCTTCGGAAGCTAAGGGTGAGGGTGACTATCATCCTTATGAGCGCTGCCATCCTCCCGGGTCTCAGTGATGCCATGGCTGTAATCTATTCAGAGTCCCTTCAATGAAGAGGACAGACATGACTGAGACTGTTGTTCACAGAGCACACGCTGGGTTGGCCTGATAACTAACTTCCTTCTTTGGGATATCATTAAGCCACCGCCAACACCGGAATCCATCTCGGTGCCTGTCAGCTGCCCCGTCTCTGAAACACCTGCAGTGAGGCAGCAAGGGAGCCCTTAGCCACACAGCATCCCATGAATGGCACATGCAATTGGGAGCAAAGGAAGGGCTAGGGATTCAGCCTTCTCTCTAGACAGACAGACACTGCCTTCCCATGCAGGGTCCATTCCACACAGCATCTGTGTAGCTCCGCCGATGAGCTGAAGATCCTGCCCACACCATCTGGAGTCATATTAAAGCTGGTGTGTGTTTCTTGTCCAATAGTTCTCCCAGTGTGCAGACAAAATCAAAGACCTGGAGAAACGGTTTGTCAACCCCGACAGCAAGGGCAGAGTCCGCTTCATTCCCGGGAAAGATCTGACCGAAGAAGAAATGATCAAGAAGTTAGACATGGTAAATGCCCTGTTTAAACACGCCTCTCTCTGCTCACACTGTTTCCCTTTATGCAGGCGGACCCGGCCTTCATTCTTCTGGCCCTCATTCCTAGTCCAATAACTCATTTTGTCTTCTTGAATGAATATGTTAATTGATCATCCTGGTGGGAATATCTGGAAAGATTGGCATCGTGGGTACCATAAAGAGCCAGAGGTCCATAGTCCACCCAGGGCAGAAGAGCTCCCCGGGGTGTCTTCGGACAGGACCCAGCTCCGGGGACTGTCCAGAGGTATTTTCACAGCTCAGAGAGCAGTGTGTCTCTGTCATGTGGTGGAGGATGGGCTGCGAAGGAAGACCGTGCCTTACATAAGTCGTTTTTAACTCCTGCTGAAATTGTTCCCAACTGTAGCTGGAGCTTCAGCTGGCCAAGAAGGAGGAGAAGTTGCTGGAGAAGGATTTCATCTATGAGCACGTATCCCAGCTCACAAACAGACTCAGAGGCAAAACCCAGATTTGCAAGGAGGACACGCTGCTCTTAGCCAAGAAGGTCTGCCTATGCCAGTGGATCACCCCACCCCTCACTCTCTCTCGGCCCAACTTCTGCGATCACCTCTCGTTTCCCACTCTTAATTTGTTGAGAAACACTAGAGAGATGAAGTTTTATGAGTTTAGAAATATAGCAAAATGTAAATATTAGTCTTGAAGGAGTTCTGGTCTGCTCCCTGAGTGAATCCACTTTGCAGGAAGGAAGTCTAAGCTTTTCAAGGACAGCACTTAAGTTTTAGTTAGCAAGAGAACTTCTCAAATATAACAATCGTTACCTTTGTAGTTTGTGTAAAAAGTAAAGCCCTTTCCATTTCTTTCTGAGCAGAAAGCCTCACTTTTCCAGTGTTCCGAGTAGGAGTTGCTCCAATACAGAATTCAGCCAGAACCCACAGATGAAAAGGGACAATTGAAGGCAGACGACAGCAGCCACCCAATCCCTAGGCTGGCTGGAGAGCTGAAGCCACTAGGGGCAGCGGCACTACTAACCGCAGGAGGAAGGCAGTGGCTACAGGCAGCAGAATCAAACGTGCCCCGTAGAGGATGGTGCACTTGCGTGGCTTCTGCGGGGTCTTTGAGCATCCTCCAGAAGAGGGCTTTTAACACTTAGCAGAAGCTACTGAACACTTGCTACGTCCTGTCCCACCACACCTGAGGCAGACACATAGAGCTAAGGGGCACACACTCTCTCAGCAGCATGAGAAAGAAGGAAATAAATGAAGGTGACTGAGTCTACATGCATACTTTTTTTATTGAGAGGCGATTTCTCAAAGCTGATGGCAGAATCTCTGGAAATTACTTGTAATACTAGAGAAATACAGAGTGGCCAGAAAAGCCCTCAAAGAGCTGGAAGGGCTCCAACCGATACACCCATATTATCGTTTGAGCCAAAGTTTATGAGTAGGCGGAAACTTCGGCATGGAGAACACTCCCCTCTCCTCCTCGCCTCTTAAAAACAAACACTAAGCTGGCCCCCAGTGCTCTCCAACCTGGAAGATAAGCCTTTTTATTTCTTTCTTTGTTTTTCCTTATTTACATAACCAAACATTGGGTTCTATCCTGGTTGGTTTTGTCAATGAGACACAACCTATAGTCACTTGGGAAGAAGGACCTCTACTGCCTAGATCAATAAGAGAATGTCCTGGCTGATGTTGGGAGCCTAGCCCTCTGTGGCAGTGCCATCCCTAGGCAGTCAGATGTAGGCTTTGTAAGAAAGCTAGCTGAGCATGACCCAATAAGTGAATCAGAGAATAAGCCAATAGGCAGGATTAATACTCTGTGGTCTTTGCTTGGATTCTTGCCCTGACTTCCCTCAAATAACAGAAGCGTATGCCAAAGGCCCTTTCTCCACAAGTCTCTTCTGTCAATGCTTTAACATGGCAACGGAGGAGTGAGCAGAGCAGGCTCAGTCCTGCAGCCTCGCTCAGGGATTTTCAATGAATCCCGGTCAATCGTTTGCTCCTCCAGGGAAGACTGCCCACACCAGGCGGCCAGCAGTCTGCTTGTTTCTCTGCATCTTCACGGAATAACCTCTACCAACTAACCTCGGGCTCTCTACTTCTAGATGAACGGCTACCAAAAACGGATCAAAGACGCTACTGAGAAAATGATGGCTCTGGTTGCCGAGCTGTCCATGAAGCAAGCCCTGACCATTGAACTCCAAAAGGAGTTGAGGGAGAAAGAAGAATTCATCTTCTCCTGCAGTTCCAGGATAGAAAAGGGCCTGCCACTCAACAGAGAAATTGAGAAGGACTGGCTGAAGGTGCTCCGAGATGAAGAAATGTATGCCTTTGCCACTGCTGAGAAGTCCCGGGTAAGCGTTGACTCCCATGCAGTGTGATGTGCCGGGAGAGGTTGCCTTAGGAGTCCATCCTCCCATGATGTCATTGATGGCCCCTATCTGAAAGGCTTGGGAAAAGAGATGCTTTGAACTTTCTCTGATTTTCATGAGATATTTAGGGAGTGGGGCCCAACTTTAAATCCCAGATTCATTTGTTTCATATATACTTCGTACACATGGGCTGAAGGTGATTTTAATACAATATTTTAGTACATTTGTATTTTGACTGCAATCACAATATGATGTCAGGTATGGAGTTATCTATTTTTGACGCCATATCAACCCTCAAAAAGTCTGGAACCTTTTGGATCTCAGAGTCTGATAGTGGGCATGCTCAACCTGAGTGTGAAATTCTCGCACTCCAGCACACGTGAATAAATGGCTAGTAGAAAGGAGTCTGGTGTGGAGAGAAGACTTTGTACTAGTAGTCCGAAGCACCGCCTTCCTCCCTGAAGAACACCTGACGAGCACCAAGTCCCAGCCCACAGTCATACCCTGGACTGTTACGTCTGAACACTATGGCCTCCCCCAGCAGGTCTATGATTATCCTAATGTTGGCTTTACCTCTAACGTGGCTTTATCTGTTCTCCGACACTTGCTCACACCACACCTGACTCTTCCATGTCCATCTGCCATGGCCTCCACAGCCATCTTATGCGACCACAGCCTTCGACACCTGGTGTGTATCACAGACCTCCCTGCCACCCCTTTCTCCTCCCCAGTGACCAAGGTCTTGGTTGGTCACCGAAGCCACCAGCGAGTTTGGTTCCTCGTTCATCCATATAACTCCATGATCGCTCAATAGTTTTAAGATTAGAACGAGGCATCTCTTGTCTAGATGACCACACCATGGGGACACAGTTTGCTCAGACTGTCACAGGAATGGTTCTGCAAGGGTCTTGTTTCACTTTCTAACCCAAGACCTTAAAAGGTGCATTCAAAGACACAGTAGGAGCACCTGAGCCCAGGGTCTGGCTTATAATTCTGGGCTCCCTAGGACCACCCTACCCTTCCTAGGTCCCTTGGGGTTCCCTGTGGCGTCCTCTGTCTTTCTCTACCATATAGTTCACATTAGCGCTGCAGGGGAGTTGTTTCCCGTGAGCACAGGCAGAGCGTTGACCCTGAGGTTAAACCACACGGCTTGCCATTTCTTCTGCTTCCGTTCTGATCATTTCTGCTTTAACATTTGCCCCCAGTGACAAAGGAAAAAAGCATTACTGCCTTTGTCAAAGCTGTGGAAATAACAGAGCTCAGCCAGAGACGGTGAGCTGAAGGGTGGTGCATGTGGAACCCATCAGCAGTTTCTGACCCACACCAGCCCCAGAATCAGCATGGTGCTCAAGCTATGCCCACACCCATTCAGACGACAGGCCACAGAGGTGGGGCGGGCTTCACGCTCCTGTCCTCATCCCCTCTGCCGAATGTTGTGGAATATTATTTTAAGATATGTCACATTCTTTTACACTGTGGAACGTTTGTTTAATGAGGCAAAGATGCGTTGCATTCTTTTGTGTTGCATTTGTTTAACTCTGTGAAGCTGTGGTTCTTTGCCTGTCTAAAACACCCAATTGGTCTAATAAAGAGCTGAATGGCCAATAGCAAGGCTGGAGAGAGACTGATAGGCAGGGTTGGTGGGAAGAGAGAATAAATAGAAGGAGAGGAGGATGCCAGGGGCCAACCACACAGTCACACAGCCAGCCACGAAGTAAGAAAAACAAGATATATAGAATAAAGGGAGGTAAAAAAACACCCAGAGGCAAAGGTAGATGGGATAATTGAAGTTAAGAAAAGCTGGCTAAAAATACGTCAAGCTAAGGCCAGGCGTTCATAAATAAGTCTCCGTGTATTTATTTGGGAGCTGGGTGGGCCCCAAAGAGTAAAAATAAAAACCAACTACAGGCATCAGCCAGCAGAGCTAAGGCTGCACTTTCAGGACCCAAAGAGAAGTAAGTTCAGTGCCTAAAGAAAACTGCAATAAACTGAAACTCCTCTGTTTGCAGGAATACATGGAAACAGATTACCGGCAGCTGCCCAATGGCGTTTACACAACGGCAGAGCAGCGCCCAAATGCCTACATGCCTGAAGCAGAAACCATGCTTCCTCTGCCCAAACCGTACGGTGCGCTGGCTCCATTTAAGCCCTCGGAAACTGGAGCCAACAGGAGGCACATAAGAAAGCCCGTCGTGAAGCCCATTGAACTCTAAACACGAGGCCAGTCCAGGCTTCAGCCCGCAGTGGGGGACGGCCACCAGCGTACTAATTCTGCCATCAGTTAGGCACAGTCAGCAAGGGAGCGGGGCATGGTTTCCTCTCACCTTCACCAACCAGTCCACGCTGTGTGACATCAGATGGAGCACAGAATACAATTGGAGTGTATTTTCATTGCTCACGTCTCTCCTTTTTTACTGTTTATATCGACTACATTTTAGGAATGTATAGTAGAGAAAATGCAGTAAAAGTACAAAATAAATAACTTCTCAGAGACACACAGAAATTAGAGTGGTCTTTTCTATTAAAGGAAAAACGGGTACGTGTTTCTGTGTGCCCATCTGACTGCCTGAAGGGGGAAGTGGCCCGAGAGACACACAACAAGAGACACACGACAGTCCTCTCTGCAGCAGCACTTGGAGTCCTGTAGAGAGCAATGGGGAAGCTTGCCACTCAAGCAACGCTACTGCAGTTCGATTATACAGGGATTTGTTTTGTTTTTTTTTTTGCTGCAAAAATATTTAAGCTCTGATTCATTTCTTAAAAGTGCATTTTCACAAACAAGTTCATGAGCATTTTAAATTCTGATTTTTCAAGATCTCTGCCAAAATTCTGCACTTATAACTCCTGTAGGAATAGTTTTACTTATTTGCTCCAATTTTCATTTCACCCATGTATTGTTCTGATTCCAGTGCTTTTATTAGACTTGATGATTCTCTAGTATGTGAAACCCGTATTTGCACACTTACTAATACGTTTAAGCTGTGTCTTTTGCGCTGCAGCTGTTGTGAATTTCATTCATGTCCAGTTCTGGGAGACAGAGAAATACCATGCTTTTATTTTGTTAAATCCAACATCCTGTTCCAAACCCCTACCTAGGTCCTGCCACACTGGAGAGTAATCTTGTGAATCCTGAATTTGGCCTCATTGTTTTGCAAGATCGTGGTAAAGCAAACAGCTCGTGAGAGCCTTTAGCTGTTTGAGCTAAATGCTAATAAAAGAAATGCTGCACACCTAAACGGTTCCCATGTCATGGGAGCTAGTAATCTCTTTAAGGATTCAAAACATGCAGAGAAGAAGTTTAAATGCCGTAAGAATGGAAAGGGATGGATTCTCAAACCCTGCAGTGTGTGCTGCTGGTTGAGAAAAGGCAGATGCTACCCGGTGCTGACATGTCTTGGCTTGCAGTCAGGTGTGTGTGTGTGTGTTTATCTAGCCCTAGAGCATGAAGTGAGTTTTTTCTTTTGTGAGGTTGAGAGAGGAAGTCCAAGTGGAGAAAAAAACTTGATCCAACCTTAGAAATAAGAAGGCCAAACTCATGTTCTAAGACCCAGTGAATCAGCTTGCCTGCAAAAGGATGTTCCTATTTTACAGGGTCAAAACTTCAGAGTTAAATGCCAAGGAGTTTGCATGCTTTCCTTCAACAAATAGCAAGTTATTAAATAATTACAAGCCAAGTGTCCAAGTCAAACCAATGTTTACCTCAACTATGCGTCAAATAAGCTCAGCTTAGGGAATCAAAGGAACAACGCAGGTGTGAACAGAAACAACGCAGGTGTGAACAGAAACAAAGGCAAAGAATGGGAGGAAACCATTTGCTCTAAGGATGGAGGGAAGTAAACTGAGCAAAACTAGATGAAGGGCTAAAAACACAAATGTTCTGTGAGAATTTTAGTTGCAAAGAGGATTTTTTATTTAATTTGAACTAAATAAAATCTGCCATCTCCAGTGCAGTGTTATTTGTAAGAGAAGTGATGCAGGCAGACAGCGTTTCCACATTGCTGGATAACTGCCAACGTCCCAGGCCTGGCTGATCTGAAGCACGAAGAGACATTCTATAGGCCGGGGCAGCTCCCAGAGCACAACAGAGGCAGCAGAGGATGAGATGGGAAACGGCAGAAGTGAACGGGGAAGTCGAGCCTTGTGAGTCAGGATGACCCTGATGTAGGACACAGATGAGAAAGGATGTCACGTGCCATGGGCTCCTGCAGGAACGTACCGATGGGATCACCACGCCCTGTGCAAATAAAAAGGCTATGCTCAAAACTTAGCGAAGCGTCAGACCAAAAGCTTTCAGCACTGGAGGTCATGTTTAGCGAGAAGGCATTACTAAATCAGACTTCCGTTAATACGAAAATTAATTTAATAATACCCATGCCTCTGAGCTGCTGCACAGGCAGAGGCTGCCTACGTCCTGTACATACAAATGTGGTTTGTCACAGTTACTCCTGACGGAAAATGGCAGATCCTGTTTAGTCCAAGTCCAGGTTCTTCTTAAATCCTCTTTACAACATTTAATTTTCCTGCTCGTTTTATGTTATTCCTAGCGGCCTGTCTAGCTCCTCCCGTTCAAAGCATTGTGCCCTATGTTTTTGATTTGGTTCTGGAACACAGCAGAACTAGGTCCCAGCCCGCTGGGCCGCCAGGAAGGAGCACACTGTTCCTGCCACGCACAATACGCCACCTTGACTCCTGACCGCTGACTCCTGACCGCTCTCGGGCTGCTCGCAATGGACAGGGTGTGGTACTCACTCCGTTTTCACGAGACCTAAACTGAAGCCAAGGAGCTCTGTGGTATATTCTGACCCATTACCAATCCTAAAGGGCACTAAAGAACTCCCAGGAAAAGGAGGGAGAACAGCGTTGAGACGCTGGACGCAGGCCATCTGCTCACTGACTTTCATAAACCCAAAAGCACCGAGGTGTGTTTTAGAGCAGCTTCCTCGACAAAGTCCGCGTCCACGCTGTCACGGCCTTCAAAATCCCTCGAAGCTGTGGAAGGGAGAGAGAGACATCGTTTTACATACCAACCACAGTTCCCCCTCCCTCCTTCCCTTCTCTCCGCCCCCCCCCAATTCCTCATCCGCTCCTCAGAAACGGTAAGGCCTCCCATGGAGAGGCTGCAAAGTCTGGCATATCAAGTTGAGGCAGGACCAAAGCCTTCCCCCCATATCGAGGCTGAGCAAGGTATCCCTTCATAGGGAATGGGCTCCAAGAAGCCAGTTCATGCTCTGGGGATAAATCCTAGTTCCACTACCAATGTCCCCACAGACTGCCCAAGTCACAGAACTGTCACCCACCCACATTCAGAGGGCCTAGTTTGGTCCTATGCAGGTTTCCCCTGCTATCAGTCAAAAAAAAAATGTCAATTTCATTAAAAGCTTGGCACTAAACAGAGTTCACATCAACCAGAACAGACCCTAAACACCTCGAGCCCCTTTTGATCTTCAAAGGTAAACATTCCTTGGGTAATTTAGGAAGTACGGTATTCTCTCTAATGAAAATCAGTTTTAGTAAGGACTTGTAGGGGGCATTTAGGGAAGGAAACGTGCGAGCTGTGACTAAGGAACTCCTACATTAGATGGAGGAGTAGACTACCTTGGTGGGAGGACTCCAGGCCTGCCAGAATGTCAATGAAGTAGTTCAGAGGCAGAAATTCTGTGGAGAATGATGACTTGCCAATCATAGAGTTCCGAGGCTGAAAGAGAAAACACTCCCTATATACGAACTGCTTCTTGAAGACATATCCAGCTTTAAGTAAAATGATAGAAAACAGAATCACGTCTATTGGGGCATCTAGAATGGCAGGTGGGGTCCACGCAACGCTCGCTGTCTGGACATCACCGAGGCTCACCTCTTTCTTGTAGCTCCTGAGCATCTGTGCCACGTGGTTCCGGGAGATGATGTTGGAGCTCATGGGATGGTCCCAAAGCCGGAAGACCTTCTGCCCAGTACCCTACAGTGCGGGTGAAGATCACAGAGGAGAGCGTAGGTCATAGTGCGTGGAACAGACACATACCAGCTTCTGACTTCTACATAATTTTCCCAAAGGGATGTAGAACCTCCGTGACTCATGACCGTTGGAGAAAGGCCAAGCTCAAGAGATATGCTTCTGAAGTGTTCGTAAATCCTCCCTCAGCTTTCCTCAACTTGAGGAGGACAACTTTAGATGATGCCAATTTCCTTTTCTTCCTAGATTGATGTTGGGTCTGAGATCCTTCCGAGCTGGAGACGCACGCGTGGCAACCATGAGCGACAACTCTGACAGGAAGCTAGCGGTGGCGTGTGTGCTTTTGTTGGTCTCTCTTCCATTATCTGTCCCGGAAACTTTAAATACTCGAATTCATAGGGGCAAAAAAGTCAGATTTGGAGACCAAACTAAATATCAACACTGTTCCTCTGGGAGTCAGAGCCAGGGGAAAGGTGGGTACTTTGATCTCAGGAAACCTGTGACAGGAAGGACCACGACAAGGCAAAGCCACCAGGTGCAGAGGGCCACAGGGCAGAGGATGGCCAGTGTCAGAGGTCCCGAGCTCTTGGTGTGTAAACAGCACCCTGGCCAGGCTCTTAGGGTCAGGAAGTCTGCAAAGTGAGGGGGCCGAAAGACCTTGCTGTGGAATTTCATGTTTTCATGTTTCTGACCCTGAGAGCTAATACCCCACCAAAGTTCCTGATGTTTTCCTCCTGTGCTTTCATTCTTCCTTTGGCCTGGTAATGCCTGCCTGTGCTCAGAAATGTAAGAGGAGAGGGAAACACCGTTCCAGAACCTCCAGGCCTCACCTGTGCTCAAAGCCTTATCAGTTTAAATGTCAAAGGCACGAGTTTCCCCTCTGCCTCCCACTCAGACTCCATGTAAACATCGGCATGGTTGCCTAAGAGGAGACTGTGTCCACCTTGCCAGCACAGCCAACCTGAGAAGCACCTGCTGTGCGGAGGGCGGGGGTGGATGGAATTTCACAGGAAAGGCCGAAAAGTGTACCAACTCAAATGACCTCTGCCTATGAGGGAACTGTCTTCTTAGAAGACACAAATGGCAGGGGGGTGGACAAGGCTTGAGAGGAAATTAATTTTAGGATTACCAGAGGGAGCCGCACGACGATGCTGAACTTTAGCTTTTCATTCTTCTCTGAGTTGTCCAGATCTACAAGAAAGTTGGAGATTAACAAATAAGATAGAGATATCTATTTTAATACCGCAGTGAATTTTAAATCATGAATGCTTCCTCCTAAGATGTTCCAACCCTGCGTTCACAGCTAGTGATGTTCTGAAAGCTTTACTTGTGACTCAGAATTAAGGGGACTTTTATTTTGTAACAGGCTGCCAGCCACTGAGCAATTCCACCTACTAACTGAAAGCGTGAGACACGCTGAAGAATGGCAGGTGCTTTCACAACATTAGCAAAACACACACACACACACACACACACACACACGCCTGAACTGCTTCCATGGGAAAGATTACGAGGTGGACCGTAACACTCAGGTTCACGCACGCGCTGTGTCTCTCATTGATTTTTCATGCATTACAAGTCTAATTCAAGGTGACAAAATTAATTAGCTGAAAGTAAGCCATTCGCAATACGTTCTTGAAAAACAAATTCAGAGTCTCCCATAGTAAAAACATCATATATAGAGACTTCATGTACATTGTCTGTTCATAGTAAAAACTCTCATATACAGAGAAAAGTAAAACTAAAGGCAATGTATGGATTCAGTTCAGTTCTCCAGGGCCTCCTGAAGGGCTAAAGAACTTTCAGCTGGCCTGAAGGGAGGTTCTAGGAAGTGGGCCGTGCTAAGAATTTGTAGGGCCCAGTAAGCAGGGAAAATAAAGTTACCGAAGCTCAAATAATAAGACCTTCAAGGCAGTGGCAGCACACGGCTTTAATCCTAGCACTTGGGAGGCAGAGACAAGTGGATCTCTGTGAGTTCGAGGCCAGCCTGGTCTACAGAGTGAGTTCCAGGACAGCTAAGGCTACACAGAGAAACCCTGTCTCAAAAACAACTTCACTATATTACTGCAGAACATTAAGTAGTTCTCTGAGTGTAGCCGGACTGAGTGTCACATGCCCAGAAGTCAGCCCTGAAACCCACCCTCTGGCCAACTCAGACTTGCTTACCTTTCATAAGCCTGGTGACCGCGGTCTCCGTGAGTAACAGCACCCCATTATCGATGTAGTGCAGCAGGTTGTACAAAGGGAGACAGTGTACCCCAAGGAGCGTGTGCAGAGAGTGGAAACCTGGGATGAGTGGAACAGAAGCAGGCGTGAGCAGCCAACACCTCAGGCTCCAGAGGGAATGAGTTAATCATGTAAATGAAGCTCCGAGCTCTGTGCTCAGGGCCTGGGTCCCCTCCCGTGGGACTGCCGCTGTGCATCGTACTGGCTGTAGGGTTCCCACTCAGTATTAGTCCACTGTCCTTCATAACAGCACTTCAGATTCCACAGACCCACGCTGAAACGTTGTTGGCATGGGGACCATTTTGCTGAATGGTTAAAAACACAAACCCTAGAACCAGATGGCAACAGTTGTATGCCCACTCTCTGGTCATCTCATAGAGAAAGAAGACATGTAGATGACATCACTCTGTAATAATTCAGTAGATGGGAAGGTTTGTTCTCTTTCTCTCTCAAGCCCAAGTCCCTGAGTGGAACCACAACCCTAGGGCTCTATCCACCCCACCAATGACAATGAACAAATACAAGGCACGTGGAAGGAGATTCCAGACACAGTGTGAATAAGAGAATGTCGGCATCTTGGGGATCTTTGAAAAGTTCTTCACTTGGCGTCTTGAAAAGGCCAGAGGCAGCAGAGCACAGCTCTGCCTGGATCCTTCTGTTATTTAAGCAACCAGCTCTAAGTAGCTGGTCTTTCCGAATTCCCTCCCTTCATCCCTATATGGAGCCACTGACCTTTCCTTCCGGGCTGCTAAGAGGAGGGGAGCAAGTCTACAGAGCCCAGCACATGGTGAAGCGTGATTAGCACTGGACACGCGCTAAGTGGGCATGGGCTCACCTCTTCCACACCCAACACCATCGGATGCAATTAATAGAGGCCCATTCCATAGATGAGAAAACAGATTCACAGGAGCTGAGAAACTTCCCTGCATCCTATAAATAGTCAGCAAGAGGTTGAAATAGCCTGAAATGGGCTGTGGGATTATAGCTTCCGTCCTTAACCAGAGGATCATGCTGCCTCAGTAACTCAGAGGTGACTTAACAGAACAATATGGACAGACCTAAGGCGAGAGAGCATGGTTGGACTCAGAAACAGGAAGTGATCATCTGAGTTGAATCTGATGACAAAAAGTAATGATTGACAGGTGAGTGTGGACAAAGCAAATTTAGTCAGCACTCTCTCACACACCAAGCAGGCGCGAGTAGTAGACAGACGGACAAAACGGTGACATCACCACTCTAGTTCACCTTGCAGTCTGGTAGAGCTGGTGATTAGTTCATCATAAAAGTAATCACATACTCACATGTGACCAGTTCTACACATGTACTGGGTACACATAACATGGACCCAATGCTGAATGCTACCAAAGAATTTGTCAATCCAGGAACCTTTGAGGAGTCACTGAAAGTCTCTGAGCATGATAAAAGATGAACTGAATTTTACTTTTGGAATATTAATATATCTGCAGACAAAGAATGGATAGAAGCACCATCCCAAGACTATCCTAGGATCCATAGGACCACCGTGGCCTGGACATGTACGAGAGGGACTGGGGGCACTGAGGGGGGGATGAAGAGGAGGGGAAGAGTCCTAGTTAGGGTTTCTGTGCTGTGGTGGAACACCAGAACCAAAGCAACCAGGGGAGGAAATAAACTCTTGTTTATTTCACTAACACCTTCCAAACCACAGTTCATCATCAAAGGCCATAGAGGCAGGAACTCAAACAGGGCAGGAACCTGGAGGCAGGAGCTGATGCAGAGACCACAGAGGAGGTATACCTACTGGCTCGCTCCTCATTTCTTGCTCAGCCTGCTTTCTTATAGAACCCAGGACCACCAGTGCAGGGATGGGACCACCCGCAATGGGCTGGACCCTCCACCATTAATCATTAGTGAAGAAAACACCCTATAGGCTTGTCTACACCCCAGTCTTATGAAGGCAATTCTTGAGCTGAGGCTGCCTCCTCTCAGATGACTGTAGCTTATGTCAAGCTGACGAATTAGCCAGCACAGGCAGAGCCCCACGGCCATGTGTACATGTTGAACAACCGACGAGATGCGGGGCTGACAAAAGACCATAGCTGCTCTCGGGGTGCATACATCAGAACAAATGATGTGCAGGGATGGGGTCTGGGTTCTGAGAAACAAGGGCATCTCCTCTCTAAATGTGTGAGTCACCAGCAGCAGGACATCCTAATCCCTGGCAACATCAGAGGGCAGATGATGTGCAGATGTTGTCCTGGGGCAGATGTGAATGGACCAAAATAGACTGGGTTCACTAGGTCCCCAATCCAAAACACATTATAGTATTACTAACCAAGGCTAATGTTTCCATGTGGGCTTGGGAATGCTTTCCCAGAATAATGAAGTCAAAAATTATTCCTGAAAAAACATTTATGCTAGACCAAGAAATGCTATTCCGGGATTCAAAATTCCTTCTCCAATCCTGGGTACATGCTAAGCATTCCAATGGCCCTTCATCTGCTTCGCTGGCACAGGCCCAAGGGCAAGGGCTTATTCATGGCCTCATGTTTGTATGCCAGATCTGAGCAGAGCACATGGGCTAGAACTAGCCATCAGTACATCCCATGAATCCTCATCCTCCAGGGCTGCTGGCCTTGCTGTAGCCTGGGAGAGAAATATCAGAACAAACAAACAAACAAAAAACCCAAAACAAAACTCTACTTGCTATTTCCTCACACCTTCCTTTTACTTAAGTGTCTGACTCTTGAAACTCAAACAATCTCCGTAGTCCTGCAGACCTGAAAAGCAAGCACCCTTACACATATGCACGGTTTGACCCCTTGTACACACACACACGTGTGCGCACACACACCAGGGTCACTTCGCCCTCTCTTCCTTTATCATATAAAGAAAACGGCATTTAACAGACAAGGAGAAGCCAGGAATGGCATGCTGAATCACACCCGCAGTCCCAGCACTCAGAATAGCAGTAAGAGAACCTGGGGTTCAAGGCCTTGGCTGCGAAAGTTTGCAGCCACCCTGAGCTACCTGAGCCTGCAATGGGGCGGGAGGATGGGGTTGAGGGGCTCAGAGGTGAAGGAAAGCGAAGAAGGTAACAGAGTCTAAAGGCAGGTACAAGATAAGAAAGAAAATACTTGTAAACCAGAAATCTAAAAAGGGGCTGATATCCAGAACATACAAATAATAAAACAAGTCAGTAGCAAGATGACAACGGATGTTGTTAAACACAAAGAAGATCTAGACAGAGTTGGTTTTTTTTCCTAAAAAAGTCATACAACTAGTCAAGAATTACATGGAGGGATAGTATTTCTAATCAGTGAAATACAAATCAAAACCACACTGGTATCACCTCCCCCTCTCAGCATCCAAAACAGGGGTAAGCGTCGGAAGAGTGTGGAGACACTCGAACCCTTGTGTACTGCTGGTGGACCAGAACACGGGGCAGCCACTGAGAGAGACTGCATGAACCCCCTCAAAGAAGCTGAAAATGGAATCAGCATTGATCCCATAACCTCTGAGCACCCAAAAGAAATAAAGGTGAGGTATTTAAAAAGATTTGTACACTAATGTTCATTGAACTATTCACACTAGCCAAGATGCATAAATGCCCATTGAAAAACAGGTAAATAACATGTAAATTACAGAAACATGTAAAGTTACTCAGCTTTAAAAAGAAAGAAGTCTTGCCATCCACGACAAATGAGTGGATCTAGAGGGAACAGTGGAGGTTAAAATAAGCCAGCCACAGAAGAGGCAAATACTACATAAGTCTATTTATAAGAATGGTGTACAGTAGAGTCATAAAAACAACAGAAAGGTGATGGCCCAGGCCAGGAGATGGGAAGGGAAGTTGCTGTCCACAGAATGTGAAAAGATGTTGTTTGTGAGCTGAGAAATCTCTGGAGAGCTACTACACAACACTGTGCCTGCAGATGCTACTGCACTGCACATTTAAAGGGTTAGAGTTGATTGCGTGCTAGAACTCTTCCTATAGTAAAGGAGACAAAGTCAACACAAGGCAGACGTTTATGGCAAACAGGAGCTTGTGCCTTTCTTACGGTGCTCTGACTTCGGTAAACATCATCCTATTCCCCTCCCACTAGTGTTTGTGACTGCTTTCACTTCTTGTCCGTGACCTGGCGGGAAATAGTTAGTCTACACATTCGTGGGCTGATCTAAGGACCACTTATATGAATAACTGTACACATACATGCTGAGGGTATCTTTGAAGCCTGATTAGGGCTTCTCTGAGAATCTGAAGAAAACTTTCAGCCTGTAAGCGCTTAAGGGCCAGCCTGATACTTGACACCAAGCCAGACCTCTCCCTCCTTTGTGTTTGCCTTCAGGTCTCGCCATAGAGGAAAGCAGGCCTGAAGATACAGGAGCAAGTTCCCTGCAGTGGTGCAAGTTCAGCGAGGCACGCACACAAGAACTGAATGGAACCGCTTCCTTGAGGCAGCAACGGTAGAGTTAGCATTTGGGGGAGGTCTGGCCCACGGAGACCAACCTTAGGGCTATGCTCCACCAGAGCCAGCTGCGGACACACGGGAGCCATCTTGAAATTCAGGGTGCTACTCTCTGGAGACCACGTGAGAAACAACTTTATTACCACCTGAAAACCAAAGAGCCAAGACTCACCGGGAGGCAGAGGGAGGCACAGGCTGCTCGTAGCATCCAAAATCCTGGTCATGAGATGAAAGACTTCCAAGTGTGCAGCACTGGCACGGTTATTGCTGGGTAAACACGACAAAGTAGTATGTCAACCATGCGCCCTTCAGTCTCGAGTAGGGGCTCGGAGTAGCACATACAGAGATTCCTATGAAATGCTGTACCCCGTGGGAAGCCTCAGAGGTGAGAATGACCAACAGCCTCAAGCACAGAATCGCACACCATACTCAGTGCGCTCATAAATTATAAATTACACTAATTGAAATTTCCCTTCTTAGAAGTAGTAGGTTCACGTGTCTCTCCCTCCTCATCAACCTCATGCCATAAAGAACAGCTGAAGTAACCTTGAATTCTGAGTTCAAAACTAAGAGGGGCTGGTGGGGCTGGTGAGCACTGCTTCAGACTAACGTTTCCAAAGGGCTTTTCTAGCACAGGGAGTCATCCGTTACTAGCTCTTTGCACGCCAAGAGCAAGGAGATTGAAAAGTACTTGCGTACAGGTGGGGAACCCAAGGATGCGCACTGTGTTTCCTCCATGTGGTTTCCAGCATGCACCAGACGGCATTCAGCTAGAAGGAAAGAGGACTCATGACCCACGGCTTGCATCCTCTCCTTCGAGGCCCTCCCAGCTGCGCTCTGCAACTCTGACTGCACATCCAAGGCAGCTGGCACTCAGGCTGCGGCCAGGCACCCCATACAACTAGCCTTTCTGAAGTCAGTCCCGAGACACTGGGATCCAGAAGGGAACGCCTGGAAATGTGCCCCCCACTGTAACAGAGTACCCTCTGTCTGTGCTGGCAATGCTCCACTGAGAAGCTAACCGGCTCCGCCAGCCACACGGACCCTCACCCATCGGTGAAGGTCAAATGCCAATGGCGTAGCTGCCAGCCTGCCACACTGCCAGGGCTGAGAGCTGTGTGAAGAAAGATGAGAGCGTGGCGTGGAGTCGTGGGCATGAGCTGTGGGGAGAGATGGCATCAGGGCCGGGTTCTGGGGAGCTGTGTCTCCCTGGCAAGTTACCCATCCTCTCAAATCTCAGGGTCTTCTTCTGTGAGACGAGAGGAAGTGCTTTCACAGGGTTGTTGTAAATGTTCGTTACGTCACTTCCCGGAGCCAGTGCTCAGCAAACAACACTGCATCACCCAAGCCAGATGCCTCATTGGCCTTAGGGCTTTATCTGGAAACCTAGTCTAATTGTACAAGTCTGTCAGCGGTAGGGCAGTCTCCACAAGGCTGTCCATCACGGACCAGGGTACCTGCGCGCAGGGTAAGAGCAGGAGGCAGGGCAGAGAGGAGCTTCGGGCACAGCCTCAGGGATACAGGGTCCTCTGGCAGAAAGGAAGTTACGTGCGGACAATATCATTAAACTCTATACCAACTTCCCTGAGCATATTTCCAGAAAGGCTGCCTGGCCACCCTCTTTAGCCAGGCACTGGAGGCATGGCTGGGCGCAGGTGGGCAAGTTGGGTAAGTCAGGGGCCTGATGTTTCTGAGTCAACACAGGCATCATTTCTAGGCCTCTTGGATCTAGGAGTCGGCACAACCCCGTCTGAGAATTCGCACGCCATGAAGCCGGTGAAGCCAAGTGAGAAAGGATGCTAGCGTGAACGTTCTGAGCACTGTAGAAGGGGAAACTTCAAGTCAACAGAAAGAGGTGTGACCGAACTCTCAGACACAGCTCTGGGAGCGTCTTCGTGCTCTGAAAGCTGCTCCCAATGGCTCTGCAGCGATCATCCCACCATGAAACGGACCATCAGACGTCTGTAGAACATGCCACAGACATCATCGAGATTCCACGAGGAGGAAAAAGAATAAAGTGCAGAGGCTCGGATGAGGGGCTGGAGATCTAAAGTTAAGCTCCACCGTACACAGTCCCTTGCTAAGGAAATACAGACGACACAGCCATCAGACACACCAAGAGGAAGCAAAGTCTCCTGAGAGAAAAGAGAAGACAGGCATGGAGAAATGGGCACCAACATCGGCTTTGTGGGTGATGGTTTCAAAAGAAAACCCTCAGTGTGACAGGTTCTTTAAGCCAAGGTCCTTAAGTTCCAAGAAGGCCCCCGTCTCACATCCTGAGCTGAAAGCCACCTGCTGCCTGTCAGTACCTGGAGTGTAGAAACAAACCCCTCGCCGCCACTATGTACAACTCTGTATGATCACCAAAGGCAGGGCTATAGCTGGTCTCGGGGCATAAGCAGGCAAGGCTATTTGTGGGGAGGAGCTACGCCTGGGTAACCAGCAATGCTGAAAATGACCCATGTGTGCAACGAGGTCTTGCTGGCTTGACATGGTTTCATGCAAGTAATTCCTGCTCATTCCTGAAGACTACAGACCCCAGGAAGCCACCTCTGCTGTGACGTTCCAGAATACTAGTGAGCATCCTTGCGTATCTGCTCTCATTGACATGATTGCTTACTAGACTGCTTCAAAACGGGCCTTGTTCTAAAAACTAAAGTTGACCAAAAGAACAGAGAGGACTTTTATCTTTGAAGAGGGATCCTGTCAACGTGGAGCGGGCAGGTCAGCCCCTTATTCTTAAAGGGCACTTCCCCGCTGTCCTGTTGAGAGGCCTGGACACTCCAATCATAAATATCATTGTGCAACAGCATCCAGCCTTTTCTAGTCTATTAACATTATAAAGTTCACTCCCATTTGCATGCCGGTCTTACCCAAACTTGGAAAAATCATGGAACCTTCTTTCTCTTTGTCGTTGACTACTTCGATTTGGCAAGCGTATTATTTCTAGGTTCTACAGGCCCAGACTTCAGTCTCAGTGCTTTGTGAAAGAGCAAATATGGCTGAAACCCAGTCGCAGAACATCATTTATATCTACATATGAACAGGTGTCGTTAGCTTGAATAATGCCATCTCAATGCATGGCTAACAGGCAATGAGCTGCCACCTCAATGGGAGATGTGGTGGGGGACAGAGAGCTGAGCTGGAAGCTAGCCAAGTTTGGCTTTGGGAGCCAATTAGGAATTAGAGAGCAAGCTCTCTCATATCTGTATAAACCTTCATTATAGAAATCAAGACTTATTGTTTAACAAAGAGGTAGAAGTTGCCCAAATGAGATGCGGCCACTTGGCAGCTACCCTGGTCTTATTGCCTGCTGTATGCTACCGTGAACACAGGACCGCTAGTTGAAGCTGGACAGAAAATCGCTTTCCACAACAAGTTCTCTTTGTTCGCTGTTCCTTTTACTCTTCTTTCAATCTACAGCACCAAATATACCAGGTTGAAGATGGAAATCTCCAAAACCTAACCTGAAAAGCAAAGTGGGGGACAAGGGTGCTGGGGAGACTTCTCAGACAGTAAACTGCCTGCTATGCAAAACAAGGGCCTGAGGTGCATCCTCAACACCACGTAAAATGTCAGGCAGGGAACCTGGCATATGTAACGGAAGGGGCAGAGACAAGTAGATTCCTGGAGTCCACTGGCTGGCCAGCCTAGCCGCACGAATGCTATCCAGGGCCAGGGAGAGAGCCTGTCTCCAAACCTGAGGTGGAGAGTGATGGAGGATGGCTAAGTCAACCTCTGGCCTCCGCATGCCCATGGGCACTCCCACCCCGCACTGCACACATGCACACATGCACAACACATAAATATGCACGCATTAAACAACAGCCAATGGCCTCACCGGCTGACATCTTGAGAATTAGACATGGGGCTAAGGGTAGGGCTGAAATTAGGGGAAAAAGGTAAAACTGACCTGTTTTGAAATGTAGTCCAGAACTATCTGTTTGATCTTCTTCTTTTCTACAGCCTGTAGGTGTCTCAATAGATGATCTCTTAGCTCAGACACCATCTGAGGACAGGAGAGGTACTACATGAGTCACGACAGGCCCAGCCCCATCTGCAGCCGGTTGTAATTAGCATTGTTATTAATATTTCACATCAATATGAACATTTCTTGATATGAGGAAAACCCTTCACCCCTGACACCCCAAAGGAAGAAACCTACAACACTAACAGCTCTGGAAAAATAGCAGGTCCAACACAGAGAGACCGTGCTCCACAGAGGGACCGTGCTCCGGGAGGGACTGTGCTCCACAGAGGGACCGTGCTCCGGGAGGGACTGTGCTCCACAGAGGGACCGTGCTCAGGGAGGGACTGTGCTCCACAGAGGGACCGTGCTCAGGGAGGGACTGTGCTCCACAGAGGGACCGTGCTCAGGGAGGGACTGTGCTCCGCGGAGGGACCGTGCTCCGCGGAGGGACCATGCTCCACAGAGTGACTATGTTCCACGGAGACAGAGACTGTGTGTTGGGGGTGTCAGTAGGGACCCTTGGAAGGACGGACACTAGACCTAGAAGGAAATGCAGCAGGCACCACATCTGCACTGCGCTGCCCACCGCACAGGTGAAGGTAATGAAAATTCATTCTTCTGTCTCAGGCTTCTGTATCTGCTCTGAGACCTATTCATACTTCTAAGGTCTGCATGCCCAGCCCTCATCTTCATGTCTTTCCTTACCTTCCTTTTGCTCCCTCTCCTGCTCTCCCTTTTGGCCTAAAAGTCCTGCTCAGCAAGAGGGATTTTCTTGTTGCTGTTGTTGTTTTAGCTAAAGAGATCCTTGTGCAAGGAGCGTCGGTGAGAGCTGTCCAGGGTATCAACCCTGCATAAACCTTAAACCTTCCACCTTAATGAACTCACTGTGACCTCAGGATTCAACAAGACACAAGAAATGTGAAATTCTCCACATTTCAATTCAGCACTGGGCTTTTAAAACATGTTTCTTTTAAGAATTACTATGTACTTTTGTGCTATTTAACTTTTCTGTAATGACTATTAAAACGAAAATCAGTGCCTAGCCTGATGCTTATATAATCCTAACATATTGGAGGCTAAGATAGGAGGATCAGAAATTCAAGGTCAGGTTCGCTTAGGTATACAGGAGGATCAAGCGTAGTGGACTACAAGAAACACATCTCATATCTCAAACAAATAGACAAAATAAAATTTGAAAGGAAAATAAAATTAAAGTATCTCATAGTTCAGCACCTGCACCAGCATCTTAGTCTCCCTATTCAGTTATGCACACCTATTCCAGTCTCCTCCATTCAGTTATGCACACCTATTCCAGTCTCCCTATTCAGTTATGCACACCTATTCCAGTCTCCCTATTCATTTATACACACCTATTCTAGTCTTTCCTAGTGATATTAAACATTTCACACTTGCTTCAATGACCAGAAGTATTTAAGTTTATGAAAAGTACTAAAATAGATTGATTTCCTTTTCTACTTGTTTCTTCACTGTTGTTAACAACATGACACACAAGTGTGCACATTTGCACACACCTGACAGACGTTTGCATTAGAGTTGGCACAGAAACAGTGTCCTCTCGCTTAGAGCTTCATTGGAAGGCTATGGAGGGGGAAAAGGATTTTCCACAGCCACACCTTTAGTAAGATTCAGCTCCTGGAAGTAAAATTGGCTGGGTCTCATGCTTTTGCAAGATGCCAGCAAAACAATTTGTCTTCATTTTCAGTGTGTGGCACAAGGATAGCCAGTTCCCTGTATCCTGAATTTTGTTAATATGATTTGTAAATTTTTGTCAATTTGATAGTCAAAAAATGAAAACAAGCCATGGAGATGGCTCAGTAGATCAAAGTGATTGTCACGTAAGCCTAAGAACCTGAGCTCAGATCCCAAGGACCGTGGAGCAGCTAAAAGCAGGGGCATGCGTCTGGAATCACAGAATGTAGGCATACATGTGTTCCTTATCCCAGTTTACAATTCCATGCTTATTTATGTGACTAATTCATCTCCTCTACTAGACTATAAGTGCCAAGAGGGCAGAAATCACACATGTACTGCTCGCTACTGGACACCTGGGGTACAGTACTGGCACTCACTGAATACTTAGTGGACAATGCCATCTGTCTTTGCCCACTGTCTCCTGGGACCACTTGCTAGCCCGCACTACAGAAGCCCACAGGTTACTTACCAGACCCACGAGCAGCCTCTGGTGCCGATCTTCCTCTTGTAAGAGGGGTATCAACCTTGGCTCTGCAATTGAACCAAAGAGCAGTCAGCAGAGGTAGTGTTCAGGACACGGGCTAGAAGAACCACACAAGCCAGGTCTTGACCTGAGCCTTTTACCCTCAAGAGACCTAATTCTAGGGATGGCAGGCCTCAGCGGAAGGACCGAGTGGCTCCCTTCAATGTTGATGGGCACAAACTTTCAGACTGAGAAGATGTAACAGCCAGAGAGTTAGACCAAAAGTCACTTTCCCCACTCTGACTGACCCCACACTGAGAGGACAGGAGAGGCAGGGGAAGGCAAGCAGGCAAGCAGATCTTTCCATAGGCTTTCCTGCCACTTCCACTGGGTTCTTCTCCCAGAAGTCCAGAGCAGGAAGGAGGGCAGAACCCACAGGCTGATGCTCCCTTCTAAAAGGCATGGGTGTTCTTGGCCCCTTAGGATGAATGCTTTCTCCACCCTGCTTAACCCTCTGGGTTATGATGAAAGTACTCAGAATATGAACTTAACAACCCTCAGTTTGCAGGGTTCAGTTTCAGGCATGGACAGCATCCTTCATGCAGAGCAAAGCCTGGCACAGGAAGGGAGCCACTGCCCAGCAAGATGATGCTCACAGGCCTGGCACAAAGCAGAGCTCCGAAATCTCCCTTAGGGTAGCAACAACATTTCCCACACTGCACAACCTTTAGGCACAGCAGGAAGTGCCTTGGATCTCACACATTTATGCCCTGTCTGGTAGGACACAGTCCCTAGCGACAGGCAATTCTCCTTCATGGTTCACGGAGCTGTGTACACAGCTGTTGAGTGTGAGTAACACGCTTTCTACATTAATTCTCATAGGGTCTCCACACATAAAACAGGAGTAGATAAAAATAGTTTCTTCAATGATGGCTGTCCTTCCTGAAGTATGATCAGCATCAGAAAGGCTTGGGCCTGGTTATATCCATCATTCTCCTCCCTCAGGCACCATAGAGTAAACTCTCCTTGCCCGTGAAGGAGGGTTTAATTTAGCATAGAGTAAACTCTCCTTGCCCGTGAAGGAGGGTTTAATTTAGCTGACACCTGCCTCGGAGAGCTCTCCACCCCCGCCTCTCTCTCTTCTCCCTCAAGGCCCTTCCTGCCCGCATCCCTTACGCCCTACACTGGGTACTGACTCTGTATTCTCTACAGTGGCCAATCTGCCCTTACTTTCCCTGCTCACAGCCCTGAAGACAATGTGTAGGCACTGGGGGCTGGCCTGTGACACCGAAGCTGGTGTCCACCCCACAGAGCCACACGGCTCACCTGGACGTCCATCTATGCTCCCTGGGGCCAAGTCCAGGGCATGACCCGGTGCGAACCAGAATGAAAGGCACATAGATGGCACAGACTATGCAAGAGAACCAAGCGCACCCTGCGGGGCAGCCAGAGGCCATGCTAATTAGATCAGCCCTGAGAGGAGGCATGAGGAAAACCAGAAGGCCAACACCCAGGGACTTTGTTTTCAGCAAAAACATACTCAGCAGCTGCCCCTGGAAGGACCTGGTGCCAAGACAGACATGGGACTGGCTGTGTGGTCACTCTGTTAACAGCTGTTGCTATCAATTATCCCCATTATCCTGACGCAAGTGATTTTCTTGCCAGTCCACTGGTTAAGAAGAACCGTGTTACAAACATGGACTTTAGTATAGGTCTTTTCTTACCCAGTGCCCTTGTCTCCATGTTAGAAATCACCCTGCAAAGAAATCGTGTGTTGTTTACAAAGGAACCATCATTTTAAAAACATAGAGCCCCAATACTACACAGATATACCTCCTTTAAAGCTCCACAAAGCCACTGAGAAGCTGTTCTCTGCCTACCAGGGAACTCAAAAACTTCGATCAGTGCACCAAAGGGCACATTAATCTAAAAGCCAGAAATTAGTGCCCGGAACAGCAATTATTGAGAGAAACTACAGCTCTCGGTTACTGGAGATAAGGGAGGCAGAAAACAGAACAGCCCCAGCCCTGGAAGGGGCCTCCAGGGTCAGCTCTTCTTGAGGAAGCCTCTGCACAGAAACCACTTTCAAAATAAGAGCCAGCTCCACCATCAACTTAAAACAGCTCACTATCTATTTCCACCCTCAAAGGCACTCCCTTCTTTACCATCTCTCCGTCTCAAGCCTTCCATTCCAGGCTGCCACTCTCTAGAGGCCTAACCTAGCCGCTTTCCCGTGGTCTAGAGGAAGCCAAGGACAGCCCTTCACCGAGGCAGCCGACCAGGCCAGCGGCACTTACCTGGCTGCGTTGTCGAGAATGTTCTTCACATACAATGTGGACCTTCTTTGTCCCGTTTTCTAGGAGAGAGAGCATGTCAGGAACACGGAAGGTGGAAATTTCATGGATAGATTTTTTTTTAATAGCAAGAACAAAAATCAGGGTAGTTAAAGGTTTCAAAAATAATATTATTTCCCATGTATTGAGAACACCTTTTTTTAATTAAAATTTTTTCTCAATCAATATAATTACAGGCCCCTGGGCCTCTCTACAGCAGTAGCGCGGGGTTCCCCGGCACCCTTCACCCCATCTCCACTAATGTTTCTATCTAATATAACTGAACCACAATGTCAAATCAGGAAATGGATGTGACAGTGTGTGTCTGGTCCTATGCCATTTTATCAGGTGTGTAGATGCACGTGCTACAATGTACCACCGTGATCAAAACGCAGAACTATTTCATTTCCCTAGAGAGCTCCCTGTCCCACCCCTTCATAGTCTGTCTCACGGACTCTTTTTCTTCCTAACCTCTAGCAAACACTAATTGGCGACGCCTACATTTCTCCAAATAAACTTTCAGCTACTCAAGTAATCTAACTGTATCTGAGACACGTTCCTTGTGCTTCTATCATGGATGTGTTACACGCCCCTTCACTTCTCTTACTCCTGTTCCTTCCTCAAAGAACAGTCAGTAGGTAGCGATCCTGGCAGCCGCTGGGTTGTCACTGAGGTAACGCAGCCTGGTGACAGGGAAGAGCACAGGCAGTGTGAGCCAGCCTTGGGGCTGGCCTTGCCCGGTCTCTACTGCTGGCTGTGCACTCACCTCTTCAGAGATCAGGTTGTGCCATTCTCTCCTCACAACGCTGTTGTGGTAGTGTAAATGAGGCTTCGTGTACTTAACATACTCGAAGTTGGCATTCAGCGTGGCCCAGGACCCCGTCAAGCTGTAGACCTGCAGCCAAACAGCAGCAGCGTGAAAAGCAGGCACTGAGGTCCACGCCCTAGCAGGGACTACACAGTCTCACTGTTGGCAATTCTGAGTGACTACATCTTTCATGGTTCGGTCACACCCCATGAGAATTCGACAATCAAGAGACTCAGGGAGCCTCACCTCTCTTCTCTCCCCATTTACAACAGAGAGGCCTATAGCTCATTTCCCAAAACTAAGGACTTCCCAGTGGTGGAGGGTTCAGCAGGAAGCCTGTATAAAGGCATTTCCTCCCCAGAGAGCAATTCTCCTGGCTGGGAAGATGCCACCACACTATGTCCTGTGTCTGTAACTCAGAGCAACTGGAATGGACTTGCTTCCTTTCTAGGCTTTCTCACTTCCAAAACCTAGTAACCAAAATAATACGAACGGATTTCACAAGAGCTGTTAAATTCTTCTAAAGAGTATTCATTGGCTTTTAGATCTTTGAATTATTAGTTATTTGTTCTATCTTGAAGAATGTAACCATTATTATTTGCCCTTTAATAATAAAATACTATGCTAATATGTACTTAATGTTGAAAAACATTATCTGTAAACATGGGAGCCTGGTGATCGTGCACTGGGATTTCCAGGTTCCTGTGTTGCAGAACGAGAAATTGGACAGGGCATCTGGGGAAGAGCAGAGGCAGAAATGGTTTACTCAGAGAAACGGCACATCCAAGGAAGGAAGCCAGCCAGAGCCAGCAGGCAGAAGCTCAACAGCAAACACTATACAAAGCACTGGGACTTTATAGCCCAGTCTACAAGGTCATGCGTACAGCATGGGCATTCTTATATATGCTCCATCTGTATACATCGGCGTCGGTAGTAGGTGGGCAGCAAGCCATATTGGGCTTCACTTTGCTGTATTTTCCTGTCTCACTGGCATCAATTGGTTTTTATGATACAGTCACATATATTTGACCAAGGCTAGATACAACATGTGTGGTCTAATAGCTGTTGCTCACTGTGGTAACAGACTTAATAGAATTCAAGAAAATAAGAGAACTTACGCTCAATGGGGTCCCATAGACCCCTCAAAACATAAACTGTTGCCGCTGTTACTTGTTACCCTTCAGAACTTGAAGGTAAGACGCTACTGCTGAAAACACCACATGTTCACGTTATAGAACATGGAGAAATCATGGCATTGACGTGGAAACTCCATCCCTGCTGGCTGGTCAAATTAGAAGCATGTACTTGCTAGCTTTCATAGAGATGGAAGGTGTTCTGCACATTACTAGAGAAAGAATAGTTCTCATCAAAGCTACTTTATAAAGACTGTAACTGCACACTGGAACAAGCTGTCCCTCCCAGTCTGCTCCAGGGATACGGTGCCTCAGAGGGTGCCTGCACCGCTGCTCATGGCCCAGAGGATGATCATACGGGAGTACTAATGGGTTCAGGGTGTTCCAAAGGACCACATGAAGATGGGGGGAAAGCAGAGAGGATGAGGAGGAGGTGGAGGTGGACACGGTGCGGGTCGAATCTAATTATATGCTTGGACTGGCTAGTTTCGTTTGTCAAATTGACGAGAGCTAGAGTCATCTGAGAAGAGGAAGCCTTAGCAAGGAAGAAAACACCTCCATCAGACTGGCCTATCAGCAAGGAAGAAAACGCCTGCACCATCAGATTGGCCTCCCAGCAAGGAAGAAAATGCCTCCATCATCAGACTGGCATCCCAGCAGGGAAGAAAACGCCTCCATCATCAGACTGGCCTATCAGCAAGGAAGAAAACGCCTCCATCGTCAGACTGGCCTATCAGCAAGGAAGAAAACGCCTCCATCGTCAGACTGGCCTATCAGCAAGGAAGAAAACACCTCCATCATCAGACTGGCCTATCAGCAAGGAAGAAAACGCCTGCACCATCAGACTGGCCTCCCAGCAAGGAAGAAAACGCCTGCACCATCAGACTGGCCTCCCAGCAAGGAAGAAAACGCCTGCACCATCAGACTGGCCTCCCAGCAAGGAAGAAAACGCCTGCACCATCAGACTGGCCTCCCAGCAAGGAAGAAAACGCCTGCATCATCAGACTGGCCTCCCAGCAAAGAAGAAAACGCCTGCATCATCAGACTGGCCTCCCAGCAAGGACGTGCGGCGTTTCCTGATTCATGATTGACGTGGAAGGGTCCAGCCCATGTGAGTGGTGTGGACTATGGGCAGGTAATCTTGGGGTCTGTGAGAAGTCAGTGAACCAGGGGGGCAAGCCAGGAAGTAGGACTCCTCCATGGCCTCTATTTCAGTTCCTGACTCCAGGTTCCTGCTTTGGGCGTTTGCCATGACCTCCTTCCACGATGGACTGTAACTGCATGCTGAGGTAACCCTCTCCCTCCCGGGTTGTTTTCAGCCATAGTGTTTGTTTATTGCAGTGAAGACTTAACCAGGACAATGCATGTATGAAATCTTTGAATAGTACGTTTAAAAGGGAAAAAAATTAAAATAATGATAGATTAAATAAAATACACTTGGGTCGCACACAAATGTTCTAATATCACACTGCAGTGTGACTAATAAGCTATTGGAAAGGCTTCACAGAGATTTGGGGATCTCAGTAAGGTAAGTTATGTGATGCTTTTATACTTTTATTTAGAAACCTGAATGGCCCGCACAGCCAAAGCCCCTTCTCCCAGAGATAGAAAATCTCACAACTTTGAAAACTAAGACGTGTTTCCAGGCTCTACAGGAGTGCTGGGGGGTCAGGGCGCGTTCCCTAACTTTCCTTCAAGGAAGAATGAAAGGTGAGCCCTGCCCTTATTTATGGCAAATTTATCTTAACTATCCCTTCTTCCTAGTCAGTGATGATAATGATAATAATGATGGTGATGATAATAACAATAACAACAATAATAATAATAAATACTTCTAAAAGTCAGACAAGTTCTTCAGACTTATCTACCGCCTTGTCTTTCTGCTTCCTACATCTGGCCATGAAACACTAGAGCCAAAACTAAAAAACTAGCTGGTGTTGTGGTGCCATCTAGTGGTCAGTTTGGCTATAGGCATGCCTGCTTTGGCACAGCAGTTTAGAGAGGGATTTACCTCAATCTTGTCCAGGGAGAGAACTGGGGTCCCCCTGTTGTGTGGACTGGTCCCTTTAAATCAAATACTCCTGCTGACAGAAGACTACGCTCACACTATGGCTTCTTTTTTTTTTTAATCCTTCTCTGCACTTAAAAAAATCTCAGGGGGCCGGTAAGATGGCTCTGTGGGTAAAGTTCTATTCCTGAGCCCACGGGTGGAAGGAGAGGGTCACCTCCCACAGCCCCCTCTGCCTACACACCCACACATACACAGACAGATAAATGTATTTTTAAAGCTTGTTTCTTTCATAGCCTTGAGTCAACCAAAAATAACA
>PVIU01001132.1:218124-236015 GCA_004026605.1 Ondatra zibethicus
TAGAGTGCCCATGGTTAGACAGTGTGCTCACCCAGGATCTCTCTAGAGTGCCCATGGTTAGACAGTGTGCTCACCCAGGATCTCTCTAGAGTGCCCATGGTTAGACAGTGTGCTCACCCAGGATCTCTCTAGAGTGCCCATGGTTAGACAGTGTGCTCACACAGGATCTCTCTAGAGTGCCCATGGTTAGACAGTGTGCTCACACAGGATCTCTCTAGAGTGCCCATGGTTAGACAGTGTGTTCACACATGGGATAACTCAATACCTGCCTGTAACTCCAGTTTCAGGGAACCCAATGGGTCTCCATGGCACCCGCACACATAAAGTACACAAACAAACATGCAGGCGCGCACACACACATACACACACACACACACACACACACACACGCACGCACACACACACATAAGCAAAAATAAATAAATCTTTAAAAATATACAAAAGTGCTTTACAAAAAACTAAATGTGAATATGAGCTTAGCTAGTAGTCCTTGGTGTCTGGGTTAAGAAGCAATCGGATTGTCAAGGAATGGCCAAAAGGCATGCTTCTCCTTACAAAAGGGAGTTTCAGTTTAACTTTTTACTTTGGAAGAAAGAAAATTATTCCCATCTCTTCTTCAAAAATCATCTTGCTCCGTTTCTTAGGATGCCATAAAACAATCACTGCAGGGAGCTCGTTGTTGGGATCACTTGGAGTCCTGGCCTCCAGCTGCTCTTCCCTGCTAGAGATCTTTCCTTTCCTTCTGATTTGAGTTACTGAGAGCTGTGTCAAAAATTGTTTACCAGCTCTGCTTCACGAGCAGGTGTTGCCTTGAGGATCAGAGGATAAGGTTTTCACCTGTTGGCCCACCTGACTGTTGGGTATATAAGCCTCCATGGTGCTATTGAATAAAGGGCTTCTTCCCAGTGACTAGAGGTCCGTGTCTTGGTCTGTCTGTCTGTCTGTCTGTCTGTCTGTCTGTGTCTTTGTGTGTTTCAATCTCCAGCCCCTTGCCCGAAGCTCGCGAACTGTATGGTAGCGCACAGAGTGCAGACAGGCCTTGCGCGCTGCAGCCGTCACAGCAATTAATTAAACAAAAGGGCCGGTTACATGAGGGGACCGTTTCTCACTTATGGTTTGGATTGCCAGCTGATCCAGAAACAGAACATAGGCGCCAATGGTACTGGTTCGTCTACAGGTCACTGGGGGAGCAAACATCCACCCCTCGTTTCTGAAAGACCCTCTGGTTGTGGTCCTGTTTCTGCTGGTTCATCAGCACCTTCTTGGGGGAGGAGGTGCCCTCCGAGAGAACCCTTTACTCTGTGTACCAAGAGCTGGCCCGAGTCTTCTTTGTATCTGCAGGGCAGCTCAGCACCAACTGTGCAGAGAAATGCAGCAAGGCACTATCTCTAGCAGAGAGACAATGCAATCGTGTTGACATGTGACAACAGACCTGAATTCCTGAGGGGGACCACTAAGATAGCACACGGCTGTCTTGTTCAAGTCTCATGAATACGAATAAGCTTCCTCCTGCTCCAGTATCAGGCAAAAATTTCACTTCCTTGACCCAACCGAGGGTTTTATCAGCCGCTTTGTGTTGTTTTTAGTAGGCTGGACTATTTTAAATGTAACCGGCACTATCTCACATTTAGCTTTCTTAGAGTATGTGCCCACGGAAAGCCAGTGTCGGGTAAGATATTTCCCTCTTTGCAGTCTTAGAAACTGAACATTATATCTCCAAGCAGAAGCACAGAGAAGAGAAGCCCAACCCAGAGTGGCTGGTAAGAAAGGAACAGAAGAGGGGAGGAGCAGAGGGGAGTGAAGAAAAATACATAGCTCCACAAAAACAATTTTTAAAAAATGGCAGGAACAGAAATAATAATCTTCAGGCTTGGGTCTGGCTCTCTTTTATAGCTGGGAGGCAGGTGATCCCATCTCCACAAAAGCACAAAAGGAACCAGTTCACTAGCTGAAGCCCTGTGACTGGTAGCTGATGCTGCCTTGTGGTACCATACAAGCATGTTCACAATATTAATTGAACTCACTGTAGCTCACTCTCCCCGGAAACACATGCGCTCCAAACTTTGGAAAATCAGAATTTCCCCGAGAACCAGCAGACAGTGCTTTATTTCCGCCAAAACACTGGGTCTAAAGAGCTGCTACATTGTGGTTATGCTAATATTTCAGATCGCTAGCAAATCTTTTACCCAAATGATGGCATCTGTCTGCACTGCGGGTCCTAAGGAAAATTGGTGTATTTTATGCTTCACCAAGCAGTAAGTTCTTCCATTGGTCTGTCTAGTTGAAGTAGCTTTAAACCACTTTGAATGGGGAAGCAGTAGGCACAGTCTGGATGGAGAAGAGCTCAGGAAGCACCGGCTCCCAGACGCTCAGGAGACCTCCGTCCTGGGAAACCGGCAGCACTGAAGTCAGAGGCTGGGAGCAGGTGCGTTTCAAGTCTTTCCGGCCTTCCTAGTCTCTGGATCAGGCACTCAGTAATGGCCTAACAGATGATTACACACACTAAAGAGTCTGGTTTTGAGCCAAGCATATGGCGCCCACTTGGAACCTCAGCCCTTGGGAGGCTGAGGAAGAACAATGATCAGTTGTTCAAGGTGAGTATAGGTTACAGAACAAGAGTCTGTCTCAAAAAGGAAGACAGACAACATGGAGGGAGGGAGGAAGGAAGGAAGGAAGGAAGGAAGGAAGGAAGGAAGGAAGGAAGGAAGCAAGGGAGGGAGGAAGAAGCAAGGGAGGGAGGGACAGAGGGAGGAAGGAATGAAGGTCTGATTTTAAACCTGCTTTTGGAGAAGACACCCATCTCCTCTGCTTGAAGAGTGCTCACCTCTTCCCCCTCACATCTGTACAGCTGTAGTTCCCTCTCTGGTTTCCTGTGGTTAAATAGCTCGATGGTTTCTCTTCTCACTATAAAATCGGGTGCAATTTTAAACCTTTTACACAAGTTGCCGCTTCCCCAGACCAGCACATCGTTTACCAAGGATCAAAGCCATTCTTAGGAAGGTCCCTTTGGCAGCATTTCTTTAAGGCATGGACCTTGTTCCCATATGCTGACTTAAAAAAAAAAACCTGGAGCTTTTAAGATTTTTAAAATGTATATGAATGTAGCACCCACGCTACGGGACAGTACGCGAGCCGGGAACTGGGCTGGAGACCTAAGAAACACAGGCACACACAGACAGACAGAGATACAGGGTACGGGTCATCCTTGATACAAGAGTGCCAAGAACGCCCACTTTATTGTGCTCAGGGCCACACCCCAGCTCTCGGGATCTTTCATCCGCAGACTCAACAGAACCCACTCCCCTGCCACCAGGGTCTCGTGCTCAGAGCAGCTGCAGGCTGCTCAGAGCAGAGGAAAACGAGTTGTTCACAAGAAATTCAGGGTCTGGGGGTCCACAGCCCCCAACATATGAATGCTTACCTATATGCGCAGACCCTGCTGTCCCTAGAGGCCGGAGGATGCCAGACCCTTCGAACTCAGTGACAGATGGATGTGCGCTGCCATGTGGGTGCTGGGACTGAACCAGGACCTCTGCAGGAGCAGCAATGGCAAAGAGCAACATGCAAATCTGAGGCGACACAGCTGGACCATAGCACTAGGCTAAACGCTCGCATAGAGCAGGAGGGGGTCGTCTCATCTCATCCTGTCCCTTGACTATTCTAGGAAAGAGGAAGTATGATCAGAGTACACTTAATATAATACAATAAGAACACTGTGAGACAAAATTAATTGCCTACAATAAGCCAAGGAGGAAAAAGACAAAAGGCCTTCTCATTACTCACATATACTTGCTTTCAAAAGCACACAAAGTTGATGAGGTTGTAATAAAAGAAATAAGCTCCTAAGTCCTTTTGGTTTTAAATTTATGGATGTGTATACACAGTTCTTTCTGTGTATGCCACGCGTATGTAGGCGCCAACAGAGGCCAGAGGGTGCTAGATCACCCGGGGCTGGAGTCAAAGGCAAGGCCATTGTGAGCGACGAGCCGTGGACCTGAGAATCCAGTGGTTTCTTTGGAAGAGCAGCAAGTTCTCTCAACCTGGAAGTCATTTCCTCGGTCCCCTAAAGCTTTTTGACAGTGTAAATTAACACAACTTCTACTGAATATTAGTTTAGTAAGAAAAAAATAAAAGCTATGGAAAAATGCCACAGTGTCTTACCGTAAAACATTCTTAACTTCTAACCTCAGGGAACTAAACCAAAAGAAAAACTGCGTGTATAAGAACACATAAAATATAAAGTTGAAGTATTATCTTTAACTGAATAAAAGAAAAAAAATGTAGTACAAGAGATCAAAGCCAAGGCCTTACACATGCTAGGCCTTACCTTCCCACTGAGTTATTTCCCTAGAGAATGTGGGTATCATGTCAAGATAATTAAATAGACCAAAGCAGACTGATTAAATAAATTCAGACATGCCAACTCAGGGGGATCATTACCAATCATTGCTTTCTATAACAACATTAAAAGTACTTATGAATTTGATCAAATGTTCCTAGATCACCATGTAAGTCACAAAAACACAACTATGGCAGAGACAAAGAGAAAGTGGAAGGAAATAGCAGTTGCTACACTAGAAGCTATTGAACTGTGGATTATATTTCTTCTAAACATTCTTCTATGCATTATCATATACCTGGAATCCCAGCTACACCGGAGACCGAGAGTACAGACAGCAGAAGTGTAGGGTAGCTGTCCAGCCCCTGAAGGACCCAAGTTCAATCCCAGCATGAAAACAGAACAAAAAACAACCCTTTCACTGGTTTGTCGGCTGCGTATGTTATGGGTTTGGTAGAACCATTAGTAACGACACAAATCATGAAATGCTGAAACACAGAACATGCCCTGTGGCTGCCTATGAAATATGACATTTCCTCTCATCTTCCTACGTCAGGAGGGTTCCGCAATGGCTCCACACTTGCTTCTGGAGATGGCTGCCCAGTCTGTCTTCAAGGGCCTCTGAGAACCAAAAGCTAGAATCAGCAAGTCAAGACTCCTCCGCAGCTGTCCAGCCACAAGGACCCAAAGAATCAAACATAAATAGAAGACCTCAGCACAAGAAGTAGATGCTGCTGCCAGAAGCTGAGATTTCCCAGCCTAGGCCAGCTGTAATTACAAGAAGCAATGCCAAAAGCAACAAAGGAGCTGCAGGGAGACCGTGCTAAAGACACCCCAGCCCGGCCCCAGTTTTAACTATGTGTGTATTATTTTCTCCTCACCTCACCCCACCCCGTCCTTCCTATTGTACTCTGAAACCAGCAGTTTGCAGAGAGATACTAAGCCCCAGAGCTTGGTGCACAGGAAAGAGCTTGAGGGAGGCCAAACAGCAAGCCACTGCCGGTCACCTTTGAGGGATGGATGGGCTGTTCTTTGAGGCATCAGGAAATGAGATAGTCCCAACCCTGTGTGTGCCTGTGCGCTGTGCGCTTGCGCATTGGAAGGAGGAGCTACAAATCAAACAACACAGCTTCCAGCCTCTGAAGGGAAGTTACAAGAGCTCCTTCAATAATAAATAAAGCCTTGTGGCAAGTATTAGCGATTCAGGTTTCAAGCTGAGCTTCGTAACTCTCTCCTAGCTTCAGAAAGCCTCGCTGGCTCTTCAAACAGCAGCCCTAAGACCTGATAACTCTATGAGCAAGGCTGGAGTCTCCAGAGAGCAGGCCCTGCTCTGAGCCCCACTGGTCTCTAGTAGGCTGCAATACTTATTGGAACCACAATCATACGGGGGCAGCAGAGGTCTCCTGGGGCATGAGAGCTTCACCCTTTTGAAAGCCACTTACCTTCATAAGAGGCAAGGGGAGCTCTTCAGTCACAAGCATTATTCCAGGAATTTCCTGGGGGGGGGGATAAGGCAACATATCAAACACCACACGCTTTCCTATGGGGGGCATACACAACATATCAACCACCCCACCCTCTGGCCCTCTCAGGAAGTGTCTTCTGCACAGACAGGAGCTAAGGACAGCTAGCTTCCTGTGTGATAATCTTTACTTTAAATAACTTCCTAGTGTAAAAATAACAGTGTGTCTCTTTCCTTGGAAAAGGAAAAGCACTTTAAATAATATCTGACGGGTTCTCTAAAGAGGGAGAAAAGATTGTTGGGAGGAAATACAGAACAAATACTGTATTTTAACACATTTCTACTTAACGAATGAGGCAAATTACATTTGAACTGGTAAAGTCATAATTAGATGAAACCATCGCATCATCTGTACACCTTCCTCCTTTCACTTCTCTGTAGTGCTAGCTGGTCTCTAGAGGGTACCAAAATCAGTGGGGTTATCACACACTGAGGGCCGCCATGATCGCAGCACAGGAGCGTCCCATAAAGACTTTTGCACCGTCCAACAGCTGAGCTAAGACATGCTCAATTCATGCCAGGAAAGCCCAGCACGGCATTCTGCTAACAGTGAACACTGGGTCAAACTTAATGAGCTAGGGGTTGTTGAATGTCTAATCCCAGGCTTGGGGCATAGAGGCTGGAGGATCAGGGGTTTGAGACCATCCTCAGCTCCATAGTAAGTTTGAGGCCAGCCTTGGCTGTATGAAACCCTGTACATTAAAAAGGGGGGAGGATTTAAAAGGATACAACTTCCCAAATTGTCCTGACCTCATGGGTACTATGGAAAATGTATCTGTATGCTAACTCTGTAGTCTGCCTTTCAGCCAGTTCAGACTTCCTTCCAAATGTAGCTGACACTAGAAAACAGCCTAGCATTGCTTCGTAAAAATGTCCGATTGGAGTCTGAGTGACTGGATCTTGCGGACACACTACTCCCACGGAAGGACGGTCATCTGTGAGGCAGGGGTGAACTTTCAGAACATCTGAGCCCTTGAGTTCCCACAGGAGCTCAGAACGTCTGTGTTAAAAACCTATATGCGTGTCATTCATCACCGCTCAGCCGCACAGGCACCAAAGCAGTGCCGCTGCGTCTGTAGGTTCTGTAGTGGTTGATGCTGGTTCTCAGCTGGGTAGCATCTAAGATGACCAGAGACAGGCCTCTGGATACGGCTGTGAGGAATTATCTAAATTAGGGGGACTGTCATGGGAAGACCAGCCCGACACACAGGGATCACCCTTCTTGTGAGTCCTGAACTGTAATGGGGCAGGAGTTCGTTCTTCTCTAACACTCGGCTGTGGGGCAGGATGACCAGCTGCTGCCAGCACACTTTCTCCACAGTGAAGGACCATATCCCCTAAAACTGAAGGATTCTAGGCCCCAAAACTGACAGACTGTATCCCCTAAAGCTGAAGGATTCTAGCCCCTAAAACTGAAGGACTCTATCTCCCAAAACTGACAGACTGTATCCCCTAAAACTGGAGGACTGTATCCCCTAAAACTGAAGGACTGTATCCCCTAAAACTGAAAGACTGTATCCCTAAAACTCGAGGATTGTATCCCCTAAAACTGAAGGACTGTATCCCCTAAAACTGGAGGATTGTATCCCCTAAAAGTGGAGGGTTGTATCCCCTAAAACTGAAGGACTGTATCCCCTAAAACTGGAGGATTGTATCCCCTAAAAGTGGAGGGTTGTATCCCTTAAAACTGAAAGACTGTATCCCCTAAAACTGGAGGACTGTATCCTCTAAAACTGGAGGACTGTATCCCCTAAAACTGGAGGATTGTATCCCCTAAAACTGAAGGACTGTATGCCCTAAAACTTAAGGATTGTATCCCCTAAAATTTAAGGACTTTATCCCCTAGAACTGGAGGACTCTAATTGACGGATTGTATCTCCCAAAACTGGAGGCAAAATCCTGCTCCATTAAGTCAATTGCTTCTTGTGGCATTATTTTGTTATAGCGACAATAAAAGCAACCTATGTAAGTTCTAAATAGCATTTTAAAATGCATAATTATAACATTTTAAAATAACTATAATTAAAACACACACTTTAGAATTAGCAATACGCAAGAACATTCTAATTTCAAGTATCTTACTTAACTATATAGAAGTCCGTTGAAATGTATAGACTTTGGGTCTGGTTAAATTCAGTGAGTGGGTTTTTGGTTTGTTTTTTCCAAGTTCTTTTCTATAATAGTGTTCTTATAGTAGTGTTTATAATAGTTTTAAAAATCCAGTTGTTAGTAGGTGTGGTATTGCACACTTTTAGCCCCAGTGAGAGGCTCCTAGGCTAACCTGAGCTACATAATGAATTCTTTGTTTCAAATTAAAAAAAAAAATCCAAGTCTATCTTTCGACCCAGATATGTGAACTTGCTATTTCCTACTGTGGCAAGTTTTTAAGGTTGTAGCTTTAGGGATGATTATAGACTAGGGAAGGGAAGGGTAAAGCTTACATCATTGCTAAAGATGAATATAAATACATAGAGCTTTGGGATTAGAGGAGGCCTTTTAAGATAACTTATTCTAACCACAAGACGTTTTAAAGCAACTTGGTAAACCCCAAGATAAGTCGAGTGTGTAGAGGTTATAACCGTGGGTTTCTCTGCATTTTCTTGTGGGACCCTCAGATGTTATTGTCTGTGTGTTCACCAAGTACCCTGTGCCGCAGAGAGCCCCCAGGAAATGAACAAATGAACTGCTGCCCTTGGGGACGTTGGCTTTGCACAACCCCCAGCTAGAACACAGCCCAGGGACCACTGGTTCCGACCCTGCCTCTCTACGCTTCAAACCAAAAAGCAGTGGTTAAGAAGCAGAGAGGACTGAGCTGTGCATTTCCTGACCCGATGGTGTAACCTGCAGACTTCCTGCCGCATGACCACAGAGTCGGCCTATGCATTCGCAAGTCATCTAAAAGAGAAGCAACCACGTGGGTGCCCAGAAACGGAGAAGCCCGGGTCTTTCCCCTTACAATTTTACACCGAAGCAAAGCCATCTATTAACTACAGCCCAAAAGACAAGCAGAGAAGGCCTTCAGGAGGAAGAACAAAGCAAAACAGAACAAAACCAAAAGCCTACTATTGTAAGCATCAAACATTTAGAAATGAATCGAGCATCACTGGGTGTGGTGGTGCGTGCACTTGGGAGGATAGGCAGGAGGATCAGAAATTTAAAGGTGTCCTCCGCTCCACAGGCCTTGGGGCAGGCCAGGCTGGGTAACACAAGTCCATGTCTCAAGACAAAGGAAGACAAAAGAGAAAAAAATAAATCAAATGCATTTAGATATTTCATTTTTTTTTTCTTTAGACGGGGTATCACTTCTACATAGGCCAACCTCTAACTCAAGATCTTCCTGCCTAGCTCTCACGAGTGTAGAATTACACACGTGTGCTACACAGTAGGCTATTTATGCCTCTACTGACTGCACTGCTACATAGTAAAAATACAAAATTAAAAATGTCACAGTTTACCCTAGTACATAGTTCCCGTGCCTGCTGCCTAAATTAAACGTATTGTTCTAAATTCCTTTTTAATACAACTCCTGCTTCACGGCCAAGCACACTGTTCCACTGTCTACCTGAGAGGAGACGAGAAGCGGCCATAGCACACAGAAGGCACCAACCAGGCTCCCGGTGCATTGCCTTCTCTAAAGGAGCCCAGACTGGCAGGAAGAAGAACAGGGGGAGGAAGCAAGCTGAAGACTGCTGACTGATTCAGCTGGAAGCTTTTAGCACCTCAGTTTCTTTATAAATCCTTACAAAAACAGGGAACGGAGTCATAAAAGTCACACTCTGCCAAGTGTGACCACAGCGGTCTAACCACTCCTCATTCATAAAAACCTACTGAATACTTTCGTCAACACAGGAGTAAAAATGTCATTTTATAAAATACGACCACTGAGGTTTAGCTCTGCCTGGCAGTTGAAAGAGGACACAGACACCTGCGTCTGCTCCATCAAGTCTATCAAACACTCCTGGCAATGGCAGAGGTTCACTGCATTTCAGAATATGTGTGTACATATGCATGCATACATGTATGTATACCAGATAGGATCTTACTATATAGAATATATTGTGTACCTATGTACAAAAACATATATACATATAGGTTATGTGATAAAATTTTTCACATGTGGCATCACATTGACCCTCAAAATGTTCTAGATTTTGTAATGTTTAGATTTTAGATTTTCTTATTAGGGATGTTTATACATTCTGTCAAGAAATTTCAACTCAGTTCCTTTATCAGTCAATACAGAAGTGAAATCATAGCACTGGTTACCATAACAGGAATTGTCTACCACTGGCCCACAGTGCTCAGACCACTAGGACTCCGTTAACTTACTGCGTTCCACGTCAGCACAGAGGAGTAAGGTAAGAGCATGTCCATGCCAGCCAGATCTGGATACACACTCCAGTAGGAAGAAGCTGAGTCGATTTTTTAAAGACACATAATGTAATAAGAACAGAGAAATCAACGTTGTAATTTAACCAAATCAAGTAAGCCAATAAGTCTTTATCGCCTCATTCATGCCTCTGGGAATAACCATCATGATTCTATCTTCAACTTAAAACATTCAGGTTATCTTTTTTACAATGAGGATATTTTTTAAAATCCATTTGATACCGCTTCTACCCAGATAACACTATACCACTTCTATATAGCCAACAAATAAAACTAGGCTCAGAAAGATGCATTTGACTGAAAATTTTGTTAATAAGATTAAAGAATCAAAATCTGATCTTATAGCTCTCTTATCAGTCTCTGAGAACCACAGTTTTTTGCAAAAACCACAAAAGAATGAAATTAGCCACTGATGGCAATCAAGTTAAAAAAAAAAAACTGACGCTCCTAAGAAGCATTAGACAGGGGCATTCAGTATCAGTTTCCTGATCTCCCTCAAACAAAAGGATCAAACACAGCTCAAAGTGCAACATCAGCAACACTTACCGATTAGAAATTCCTGGATGAGGTCAAATGAATGGCAGGCAGAGACGTGCTCACAAATCCATTGAATAATCTTTAAAAAGAAAGACCACAGAACCCTGTTGGCTTTTAAATCTGCACTCAGTCCCACCAAAGCAATATAAAAATGCATGATAAACAATACATATATGAATGAACTTTTAAGTTCCACATCTATTTTGAAATGACTTCAAAAATATACCAACTTCCATCTTAAAAACCAATATAGTCCTGGCTAAGCATTGTCAGCATTGTAAATACTGCTTTCAGCAAATCCTTTTAACAGAGGCCTTTGGGTAGGCTCCAGATAAACTTTCTTCAATCCATTATGTGTTTTGTTTTCTTTTAAGAATTGATGGTGTTATACAATGTGCCCATCAAGAAAGCTCCTCGGCACAGGTGGCAGTGCACAGCAGAACCACTGCGCTGGAAAGTTCCCTGCAGTTATCACTGTGAGCATTGTCACACTTACCCACGAGGAGCAGCTGTTCTTCCCTTTCAAGTGACACCTCTAACCCCTACATCAGCAACTCTCTCAGTTTCTATCCCTACGTGCAACTGCTGGAGGAAGGGGATTCTCATCTCCTGCTTGACAGGTAAGGCATGCCCAGCCGTGGCTCCTTCGCAACAGGACACTTTATTCTAAATCTATTGTACCGGTTGTTCTTATTTTTACATAGGTAATTTAATAAAAAATTCTATAAATGAGTAAAATGCAGGTGCAAAAAGAGTATTGTTGCATCAATAAAAGCTGTATATCGGGGGCTGGAGAGATGGCTCAGTGGTTAAGAGCACTGACTGCTCTTCCAGAGGACCCGGGTTCAATTCCCAGCACCCACAAGGCAGCTCACAACTGTCTGAAGATCCAGTTGCAGGGGATCTGACGCCTTCACTCCAATGCGCATAAAATAAAGTTAAACCATAAAAAAAATTTTAAAAAAAGGTGTATATCGTAGAAAGACTCAAAAGCATGTTTTCAAATGTAAGACTAGCCGTAAATTCTGAAACACTAAATGACTAGATGTAAAGAAGCAATGGTTAAAATTGGGTAGACGCACGCCTACGCTTGGGAGAGGCCTCCAACTATGATCTTCTTCGAAATAAATTTTTAGGGGCTTTTTGAGGCGATGGCTTGGTGGGTAAAGTGGCTGCCACGCAAGCATGGGGATCTGGTTTCTAGAACCCACATAAAAATGGGGGAGCAGGGCTGGGGCATGTCCACGAGAATCCTGGCTTCTCACAGGCCAGCCAGCCTGCAGAAGAGGAAAACTCCAGGTTTAAAGCGAGACCCTGCCTCGGAAATGATGTAGAGAATGGCTGAAGACACACAGTGTGGCTTCTGGTCTTCCACACACATGCATATAGGTGTGCATGCACACGCGTGTGTGTATACACACAAAACACATGAAGATGTATTCACATACACAAGTCTTTAGGAAGGACCAGATAATCAGATAGAGCATGTTAGGACTGGTTTCTGTGGGAGAAAATGGCTGATGTTTACTTAGCTGACACACAAAGAACAGGCCTTGGTCCGCACCAAAGGGAAGCAGATGAAGGTGTATTTGAATGCTTTTTTTAAGTGTGCTTTTTTCAGCTAACTAGTCAGCCTCCGACCTCATCCATCACTGATTGACAGCAGGGTTTTTCTGACCTTACAAGATAGCTTCAAAAAGTAAATAACCAAATAGATGAGAACACTTCAGATGCAGCAGTGTACAAGACAAACTAAGCTGTTTTATTAAAAATTAATAAATATTTGCCACAGAGCTTAGACCTTTGGTGTTCTTTTGTTTGCTCTGAGAAGGCCGTGACAGGAATTTATTCTGCAGTCCAAGATAACATCGAACTTACTATGTAGCCCAGGCTGGCCTTGAACTCAGAGCAATACTCCTGTCTCATCATTTGGGATTGCAGGTGTGAGGCATTACATCCGGCTTGCTTGGCCCTCGTGGTAACGTACTGTACCAAACACAGACACGGACGGAAAAGCAGGTAGCCTGAGAAACTCACTGCTTGCTGTGTGTCCTTGGAGGGAGCCGTGTTTACAGCAGAGAAAAGCCAGCAGAGGGCTGGGTTAGGGGCTCACACCTGACATCCCAGCACTTGGGAGACTGATGAGAACTTCTGCAAATGTGAAGCCAGCTTGAGCCACAGAGTGAGTACCAGACTGCCCTGGGCTGCGGAGCAAAACCTCACCTCCCAAAAGCAGGTAAAGGAAGAAAGAGAAAAGAGTAAGTTGTGTCCTTTATCGTCAAGATAAATTCACACCTGTGAATTCTGAAACCAGAGATGGCACCAAGCCTTAGCAACACTGACAGACATCTATTTATTTACTCATTAAGTCAAGAACTTTCGAGCTCTCATTGAAAGGAAACACTTTATGGCGATTCTTTGGCATATCTAAATGCCATGACCATTATTAGGTAAAATATGAGTAAAGGAACACAGGCACCATTTCTAGGAGAGTGCGCCAGTAACCAAGACAACCGCTACACGATGAACGGGCAGGTAGCAAATGCAACCTGAATACAGTGGGCGCGGCGACAATTCACAATTCCAGAGCAGGTGGAGAAGAACTGCACAAGGTCTCATCACATTACCTTGAAGATCACACCACGGAAAACATGTGAATTACTTCTTTAGGGGATTTTCCATTGATTAAGTCCAAGTTGATGTAAGTTAACGGAAGTCATAGAAAGCGAAATGACGGATGAAGGGAACAATTGCACTCAACAGCCTGCTAGACGCAGCTTCCCAGCCCGATAGATGCACCTTCCCAGCCTGAGGTCTGGCAGAGAACCACCAGAAACGCAGCACCAAGGAGGAACACGTCCACGGAAAAACACTGCTACTAAGCAAAAATAACTGCTGACCAACCTTGAAGCAGCAAGTAAGTATATTTAGTGTTGTCCGCCGCCAGTGTGTGAGCCCGTGCTAGCGTCTCACCTGGTCGTCCTGGAAACCTGGGTCTTGAGCACAGGAGAGCACGCAGTGCAATGCGGCCATCTTCTCGCAGTCTAGGTGGGCGGAGTTCCATAGGAACCACATCAAGAATGACTGGTCCAGGGCTGCTCTGTAGACCTTCCCGGAGGAGCAGTCCAGAACCAGGGACCCCGGCAGAAACCGTAAGGGACCAGGAGGTAGCACGGCAGCCATTTCGTTGTTTCCTAGCAACATAAACAACCAAAATAGGTTCTCGAATAAGAGACCCTCTCTGACCCAGACTTCTGCTGAAGTCAGAACAAGCAAGCCCGAGGAGACCGCGAGGGACACCCTACCTGTCAGAAACAGGCTATGGCAGGTGAAGTCTGGGTGCTGAACGTTAAGTAAGTGAAGGAAATGACCAGGGAAGTAAACAGCCACAAAGCAGCCTGCAGGAAAAAAAAAAAAAAAAGACTGGAGTCATCCACCTGTGACAGTCTATCTAGGTGCAGATAAACCCCGGACAACGCTTTACTCTGAACACAGCAAAACAGGACTTACTATTTATTTATTTATTACCATCAGCAAATGATCGGATTGATGCAAGTACCGTCGCCTGAGTAGGCAGATCTGACTGGCTTTGTAGGCAGATCTCACCCTCTTTGTACGCTAACTCATGGTCGTATTACTTATGCCTATAGTTTTGTTTTGGAGTCAACCATAGCTTTCTGTGAATCTAAGTGAACTGGGAAGAAATTAGAGTAAAAATATCAAGCACCAGGAATGACTCTTTAATGTGGTATGCTGGAAACAGCTTGTGATGGGATTTTCTTCATCGTGACGGCTTGAAGAAGCTGTGAAATGTACTGTCTCACTCACCATCATCATTTCGTTTAGGAAATTTTAAGACTGGTATTTATTGAGAGAGTGTCTCTGGGATCCTTGGCAATCTGTGCAGTAGCCATTGGCTTTCCTGTGTACCTAGCTCCTAGAGTTGGCCCCTTCCCAGTCCCTACACCACAGATCTTTGCACAATCAGAACATATGCACCTAAACTGACACACAGTATAAAAACAGGCTCCTAGGGTCTCAGAAACACAGAGTAGTGAATTTCATAAAAGAAACTTCCATTTTCTGTCAGCTAGCTGGTCTCCCTCCTCTATGGGGTACGTGCTAATCTCTTCTGTGGAAGTACCCATAGGAAGGGAAGGGTGAAGGGGTATAAAACTCCAACCAATTAAAGTATCCTTTCAGAAGATAGGAACAAAGTAACATTAAAAAGTGTAATGCAAAGAATTGCAAACCACTTATCATTGTGGCAATCCTACTGTAGCAAATGAGAGAAACTGTCTAGACAGACCTGTAGAAAAGGGATCCAGCGATCTGTGTTAGCTCTACACACGACTATGTAGCCAGTGTGTCACGGGGGTGCTATGTCCCAGGCAAGAGGACATTTGAAAATACAGTAAGGTGTAATAGGATCACACAATCACTGGGAAAGGTGTGAGATTCCTACTAACATTTCTTCAGTGGGCTCTAGTTTTCCATCCCTCAGTGTGCAGGACAATCTGCCATAAAAAGTTAGTGCTTCACCCAAAATCATCATTGGCTACCTGTCGGAGCCAATGATGGCTCTTACATGTGCACTGATCTGTAGAGCCAGTAACTGTGTCAATTTATAACATTTTTTACCACAGTTATTTATTTGTTTTGGGGTTGTATATTGAGAACAACTTGCAGGAGTCTTCCATCCTGGGATCGAACTTGGGTCAAGATCAAGAGCCCTTGCGCATCAAGCTATCCTACCTGCCCGAGATAACTTTCTGATGAACGGCAGCTGATGCACAGACCCTGAGATGAGGAAATAATCCTGGATTACCCCAGCAACTCAGTGTGGTCAAAATGTTGTTCAGCGGAGGGAGAGAGGAGTTTGCCTGCCGAACGTGACTGCACAGCTACAAAACAATGGGAGAGAAACTAGGTGCCGCACGAGGAGGAAGTGATCACCTCCTCGGACTCTCCGGAGGAAGCCAGTCCTGCCCATTACCTGACTTTAGTTTCTCAGCGCACCTTTCCAGTTTCTGAACTCCAGCCTGGGAACAGAAGGCTTATGCTGCTTAAGCCCTAACTTGGTGTTCATTTATTACACGGTGATGGAAAATGATCAGATGCCTTTTTATGAAAGACACAGAAACGGACACGGGCACAAATCTAACTGTTTCTCAGTCCCAGCTTCATTGTCTGGGTAAGGTTCAAAATGAAGTAAAATATTTAACATATACCATTAAATGGTGGCTTTTATGATAAGCCTGACTTATATAGATGCTGTGTGGCTATTGCCTCCATGGTAAAACATCCCTCATGGAGGAAAAGGCAAAGGCTCATCCATGTTCCTATAGGCAATCCCAATAAACACACTGGTTTACCAAGGTGCACTTGGGTGGAATCATTTCTTCGGTCTGTTGTTGCCCTATCTTGGGTGAACAAGAATTTCTCTGTGTTTCCCCAGGAAAAATAATGCTACAGTGATGTATGGAGCCCATAGGAAAAAAATTCAGTCTCTGTATTTCAACCAATGAAAGCCCTTTCCAGCAGAGTAATAAATGGAAATTATAAGCAATAGATAGCAAAACATACTACTCAAAAAAGTAGCTGTTATGAAAATTCCTTCAAGAACAGTTCAAATCTTAGATACAACACTATAGCTATTAATAAATCATGCTTAAGAAGGAATGACAACTGTGTTTAAAAACTCTGGTATTTCTGCCCTCTGCGAGACCGTGGATGGCATCTTGTGGTCCTTTCTAACCAACTCAGGAGGAAGGAGGAGGAGAGCGCTCCCCTGGAAGAGCATAGCAGATAGGTCCCCATTACTGCTGAGGTGGACACTGAGGCAGCATTGCGCTAGGAGCCATGGCCTGACTCTGACTCTCTCCCCACTCAAGAAGCAGTAGAGTCAAGCTCCCCAAAACCATTTCCCATGGTCCAGTATCATGTCAGAACGGGCCATGCACTGGCCCACATAGCAAAAGATACTTCACCTCACCAATGGAATCATGCAAAATAAAAAATTGGAGTCTTATTTCTTATTCTCACGTCTCCCAGGTTCCTTAACACTACGCTTAATCAAACTTTTGTCACGGAAGCAGGCAGGGATAGGAAAGTGTATCATGGAAACGTGTGCTGTGGACCCAAAGCCTTTCCTGTTTAAAAGCTGTGTCCTTCCCGTATGTAAGCAGGTCCCAGAGCTGTTACCTTACACACGGCCTAGGAAAGCCTCTCTCAGAGTGGGATGCAATGACCCCTTCTGCACTGTCTTTACTGCATAGAAGCCCATAACATCTCACATCTAATACTAAGGTTCCTTTCACCCTGCTTAGAGAAAACAATTCACTTAAGCTGGTCCATGAATCACTAATGGGGGCTTTGGTAACCCTTTTATGACTAATGGGAGGGAATAGACAACTGGCTAGAGGCCTTTCTTCCCCTAGAATCCAGGAGCAACAGGATTTATGATTTCTCCAGGCTCTTAGGGGACGCCTTATTCACGGCCATGTGTACACTAACCGATGGCTTTCTAAGGACGGCTTCCAAGAAAGCTCACAGACTGGGAGTTCTGAAAAAGGAAGATGCCCTTTAACCCTAAAAGCTGATGAGCTGAGTAAGAGGGGTGCATGCTGGAGAAAACCTTTCACCCTTAAGACTTAAAAGGGTCAGTGACTGTCACCACAAGCCACGTCTCAGAGGCATGAGAAAATGCAGTCATGGAGAAAAAGAGTGAGGCCTGGAGCAGAACATATGTTAGAAAAACACAGAAGAGAGAGGCCATCCCCATGTCCACTGTGCTAGAACACAGTAGAGAGACCATCCCAATAACCACTGTGCTAGAACACAGTAGAGAGACCATCCCAATAACCACTGTGCTAGAACACAGTAGAGACCATCCCAATAACCACTGTGCTAGAACACAGTAGAGAGACCATCCCCATAACCACTGTGCTAGAACACAGTAGAGACCATCCCCATATCCACTGTGCTAGAACACAGTAGAGACCATCCCCATATCCACTGTGCTAGAACACAGTAGAGACCATCTCCATATCCACTGTGCTAGAACACAGTAGAGACCATCTCCATATCCACTGTGAGAGAACA
>PVIU01001133.1:0-35790 GCA_004026605.1 Ondatra zibethicus
ATGGAGATAGAGACAGAGACCCACATTCACATCAGAGCAATGGATTGAGCCCCCAAGGTGCAGGTGAAGAGCAGAAGGTGGGAGAAGATGAGTTAGGAAGTTAGGACCGTGAGGGGCTGGTCCACCTACTGAGACAGTGTGCCTGAACTAATGGGAGCGCACCAATCCACCTGGACTGGGACTGAATGAGCATATGATCTTCCTTCCTTTCTTCCTTCCTTCCCTCCATTCCTTCTTCCTTTTCAGTGGAGATTAAATTCTGGACCTTGCATATTCTAGACAAGTGTTCTACCACTGATTTATTTTTCAGCCTGTTTTATTTGAAATTCTTCTAGATTAAAAGAGAGTTCAACTGTCTACAATATGCAAAGTGAATGGAACCACATTGTGCATATACAGAGCTTAGCCACATAAATAGGGCCCCTTTGATTGATACCCAAGTGACTGAACCTTGGGTAACTTTTTACTCCTGAAATATTTGGGATTTTAGTCATTGCTGCTGACATCTAGCAAATGTTACAGCCATTTTCTCCCAAGATATGCAGATGTACATGCATAGTGGGTAGCATATCATACTCATATGCATACAGCATTGTGAAAAATACTGTAATATGCATTTCAATTCCAAATAAAAATGATAGGTGGAATCTTAGGTTCTTTCTATTCTACTTACCTAGGTACCTTGGCTAATTTCAGTCTGACTTGAATTTTCCTCTTGTCCTTTCTTATCTTTACTCAAAAGAACTTTTTTCTTAGTGTGTATGTATGCATAGATGTGCTCATGTGTATAAATGTGGGTGTGTCATGGTGTGCATGTAGGGGCCAGAGGACAGTGTTGATTGTTGGTCCTCACCTCCCATCTTGTGTGAGATAGGGTCTCTTGTTCTGTTGTGTGCACTGGGCAGCTGGCCCATGAACTAACAGGGATCTTTGCCTCCAGGACTTCCATAAGTGTGCTGTAATTACAGATGTGCTGTGCTGCATCTGCTTTTATGTAGAGATCCAAACTCAGGTCCTCATGTTTACATGGCAGTTGTCATACCCATTGTACCCTTTTACCCATCCAGAATTTAATTTTTCTTTTTAAATGTGTATGGGTGGTTTTGCCTGCATGTGCATTTCTGTACCACATATGTGCCTGGTACCCACAGAGGCCAGAAGAGAGTGTCATATCCCCTAGAGCTGGAGTCACAAATGATTCTGAGACACTGTGGGGACCAACAGAAGTGGGTCCACTCCACTTTGACTGAAGGTCAGAGAGCTTAAGCCTACTCTTGCTCTTTCAAAGTAATTGGCAATAAGTCTGACTTAAGGAGTGGTTACAAACAAAATATCCTGACCCAGGGTGTGATTACTTGGTGTTTTGGATATTAAGACGGCTCATAGAGGTGGATCAACTCCACCTTGACCAAAGGTCAAAGAATTCAAGCCTATTCCTCCTCCTTCACTTTTAAGACAGGAGGCTTGACACAGGGAGTGGCTGCCTACAGGATACTTGGTCTAAGGTGTTGTCGCTGCATGTCCTGCCTAAAACACCAGAATACTTAACTCAGGAAATACTGGCTTGATGTCTCAAGTATTGAAGCAAGTATTTGTTCTGTTTGTTCTTTGTGTCATGTTAAATCAGTCTTTTGCCTTCTCCCCTTTTGGATTGGGGTATATAAGTATATGGAAAATAAATGTGGGCATATTCAGGATTCAGTATTCACTGGGTTGTCCTCCTTGTACTATCTTATGTCTCTGTATTTCTTTCATATCTCTGTTCCTCTGCCTAACATTTCTAATCTGCATGCCCCTACCCTGGAACGTACAAACCCATTGAGGCTGGACCCCGACAGATGTTGCCCAAATGTGTAGCTATGACAGATGGCACCCAACATGGGGCTATGACAAGACACCATGTGGGTGCTAGGAATTGAACCCCAGTTTTCTAGAAAAGCAGTCAGTTCTCTTAATCTCTGACTTACCTCTCCAGCCCCAGAACTATTTTCTTTTTAAGATAAGGTCTGCTATATAGTGAGACTGGCCTTGAGTTTTCAACATTCTGTCTTTCTGTCTCAGGCTCACAAGTGTAGGGACTGAGTTTTTAATTATTTTGCTCTGGCTCTCTCTCTCTCTCTCTCTTTCTCTCTCTCTCTCTCTGTGTGTGTGTGTGCACATTCACATGTGTGCATGTGTGAATGTTCATGTATGAATGATCGTGCCTTAGGCTCTTCCTTTAAAACATACATTTCTCTGTTTCCTCTTTCCTCTTCTCCTTTTCCCTCTCTTCTCCTCTCCTCCTCTCTTTCTCCTTTCCTTTTCTACTTTCCTATCTTACCTTGTCTTTTTAGGCTTTTGAAGTATCAGAGAGTCTGACATATGGCTATATTCCAAAACACAGACAGTCTGGAATTATACCACACAGTTTTTTTTTTAAAAGGAAGCACCTACTATTTCATTAATGAGAACTTTGCTTCCTGCAGACAGTGTTTCTGTGTATCTTGAAGGCCAACTCGATCACATCTTGATAGGGAGTCCCAACTTTCATTTTACTTGAGAAGTTGGCCAGCAAGGGGAATGGTGTCAGTTATCCATGGCATGTCTGTCATAATCCATTCTTCTTGGATAGGGGAGAATGACCGAGGTCTGTTCTATCATAGACCTTGGGCTTGGAACTCACCTTTGTGTCCACATGATTGAATCAGCAGTTCTGTTATTACAGTGCCCAGAAAATAGCCTCTCCCACAGACAAGGGTTGGTGGCTGAGATAAGTGATTCCCCCGTTGTCAGGATAAGCACCGAGCTGTTCTGCACAGGTAATGTCCTAAATGTCGTGTAAAAGTTAGGCTTCCACTGTTTTGTGTGTCCATCAAGTTTATAGGTTGTGTATCTTATGTGTTTTCTTTATTTCATGGGGGTTTCTGGATCATACACTTATGCTTTCTGCCATTACATTTCAAATCTAAAAGTCTGGTTAGAGTAAGTCATAAGCTTGGTACTTATGCAAATTTCAACTGCCATTTTACATACTTGTTCCCAGGCCAATAAATACAGTCTGTTATCAAATCCTTCTTTTGTTTAGGTTTTTGTTCAGAAAAATAAAAAAGAATGGAAATCCCTGTAGCTGGCTATGTGCTCTAGGTGCATTGGTTTACTACTTAATTTTCTTTGCAGACTTGTAAAGGATGTTCTGTTTAAGTTATAAGCAGGAAAGCTGGGCTAGAGAGATGGCTCAGAAGTCTGGTGCATAGACCTCTTTTCCAGAGCACCTGGATTCGATCCCCAGGGACTGAATGGCTGCGGGACCAGGTGGGACAGAAACTTCCATCTTCAAATGGTAGTTAGCATCCAGACTTTGCCTAGACTTCCTGGGAATCTCTGTCCAGAGGATCCTTTCATTGGGATGAAGGATGTCTGCCACCTTTACTCCCATTACAAGTTAAAGGAAGAACAAAAAAAAAATCAGCTTTCTCTACCTCTTTTGTCCCCTGAGGTCTTAGTTCTTCTTGGTCTGTCAAAGCCATTACCCCTATGCCTCTGCCCACCCCTTCTGCAGACTTCCACTCTATTCCTTTATCACTGCAGTTTGCTTTTGCCCTACTACTCCACTTTTTAGGTCACCACATTCCTCTTGAGTTCTCAGAAGTCATGATTTATACTCTAAAAGTTTTGACCTTTGAAAGTTGAAAGTTAACTATTTCCAAACTACTGTTTGCGGGTTCCACCTTCTTGTTGCCCCTCCCCCCATTTGTGTATTATTGTTTCCTTGATAAGCTTCTGTCTGGTATCCTCCTGCCTCTGCCTGGTGTCCCCTGCCTTTGCTCATCCCCAGGTCCCTTCAGCCTTTTCTGTAGGTGCATCTGCTCTTAGAATGTCCTGTGTTCCTTAGAGATCTCGTCTCTCTCTCTCTCTCTTTCCCCACTTGTAATTTTCTCTTTCCTTCAGGTTGTTTCCCTGGGAAATACTAATCATTGCTTCAGCTCCCTAAATACATCTTCAGTCCCAGACCCTCATTGGAAATTACACATGGGATATCTCTCAGCAAGCCTGTATCACATTCTCATGTCACCCTGACATTCTTACCACACACTCTCCCAGCCCCCACAGTTGGTTGCTCTGTACTTGGTGATGATGTAAGACATTTAGACTCCTCTTTCATGAGTTGATGCAATACAGTTATTTATTTCTGCATCCTTTACTTTTGGAATTGATCACTTATGAAAGACCTCACCTTAAGTGGGCTGTGATAGCTCGCATTTGTAATCCCAGCACTTAGGTGGGAGGATTGTGTATCGTAGCCACTCAGGGCTACCCAGTGAGAACCTGTTTCATAGAAACAAACAAACGTCAACAAGTAGCTTGCCTTCAACACTTGTGATCCTTTCTTCCATTTCGGCACAGCTCCTGGCTGAAATGGGAGTGCAGGAGGTGCCATTGTACACTTGCCTACAGATTTGCTTGGCGGACTCAGTGGCGCGGCTCTGCAGCAGCTCCAGATACACAAAGAGTGAAGCCCATCTCCGTGGCTCAATTTTCTGGCCCAAACAAATACCCATGCAAGTAACTAATCCTGATTTGTGATTTACATAGATAACCTGAATTCCTGAGAGAGAAATTTAGACTGCTTTTATTGAATATTTGTAGCATGTCACTCAAGAACTTTTTAAAAGATTTGGCAGGAGTTACTCCCCCTTGCTCAGCTCCGTGCTAAGAGTTATAAAACCTTTGCCTTGATTATGGTAACTCCCTAGTGAAACCCAAAGGTGCTTCAAGAACATTCTAGACCTGACATATTAGTTCAGCCCCAAGGCAACAAGTGTACTGAGCACACCTGCTGTGCCCTCCACACCTGCCTTCATTCTCTTCCCAGCCTTGAGCTGTGTGATCATCTTCCCCAGCTGTTTGACTTGCTCTCCACTGAATGACTCTGGTAAGTGAAGGAGCTTCTAAAACTTTCGTAATTTCATTGCTAGATGATATTTCTTTTAAAACTATTTATTCATTATTATTAGCATGCAGACATGTTTGTGGACATGTGTGCGACATGTGTGTATGCAGAGGTGAGAGGATCACTATGTGAAGCTGGTTCTTTCCTTCCACGCTTACAGGGGTCCCAGGGACTGACTCAGGTCGTCAGGTTTATATCACAGGTGGCAAACGTTTTTATCTGTTAACTGGTCTGCCAGCCTGAAAATTTAAACCTCCTCGTGCCCTATTTCTTAAGACTATCACAGAGTTGTTTTCCTCAGCCATAAACAGAATTGAGTAAGACAGTTGAGGATACTTCTTACTACTATACTCAATTCGTCAGCAAACACTGGTGAACTCTTAACACAATGGGTGATCAAATAAGGAGAAAATGGGATTTTCTCTTTCAAGGACATGTGTATGCTGACTCATTCAGAAACAGATCCTATTGTGTGTGATGACCAGAGTCAATCCTAACTTAAACTTATCTGCACCTCACCATCACCTCAGTATCTTTACAATAACTCAGACTTCTTACCATGAACAGTAAAACCAGTATTTAGGGGATTAGGCTTGGGAATCTACATTGTGGTCTGAACAATAGGCAACAAAACAAAGGAACAAAATGCCCCAATAAAACAGGGGACCTAATTTTATGTATCCTTCACTGAGTCCGAGGAATCCTGATACAACTTGCACCTCACATCACTGTTCCCCATGCTCATGGTCTGACTTTGATTCACGGCTCACTTCCCTTCCTTTTACAGCCCCCACACAATGACTAGCACACAGTATATACTATATGATATTTGGTTTTGTGATTTCAGTTTCATGAATAACACAACCATTTTTTTTCCCAGATATGCCCTGGTCTCTTCCTCTTGGCATCCATTCACAAATCCGATCATGAATCATTTCAGTGTGGCGAGCAGATAAAATGCACAAGGAAAGAGACAGATTCTCACTCAGGAAAAAGAAATGCATCTGCATTTCCCCTTTTCTCTGAGTTTTAACTTTTCCAAATTATAAACTGCAAATTCCTGGAAATTGTCTCACTGAAAATGGAGAAAGGGACCTGAATTCTTTAAGTTTTCCAAAACCAGAGACTTATTACCAGGCAGAGGGTTATCACAGAAGCAGGTGAGAGAGATAAGGGAACAAAGAGGACGCTCTGAGAGCAAATTGTATGCCTTTGTAGTCTTTCAAGCTGGAGCCACTGCAGGTGGATACACAGACCTTTCGGTACGGTGAAACCGCTCTGTATGATACTGTAATGATGGATCTAGAGTACATACAATGTAAAGAGTTAATTGTACTGTCGACCATCGTGGAGGTTAATCTCCCCGATCATTCCGGTTAACTTTAGAATCACCATGGAAACAAAACTCCCGGCATGTCTGTGAGGGACTTTCTAGATTGGCTTAATGAGGTGGGAAGACCAACCCAAAATGTCGGTGGCATCTTACGAGGGGGTTGAGGTCCTGGGCCGAGTGAAAAGGAGGAAGAGGGCTGAGCAACAGTGTTGGTGCTCTCTGCTTCCTGTCTCAGATTCAGTGTGGCCAGCAGCTTCAAGATCCTGCCATCACTCTTTCCCCACCATGATGACTGTAGTCTCAAGCCATGAGACTGAATAAACCCTCCCTCTTCCATCAGGTATTTTCTTACAGCAAGAACAGCGATGGCTGTAATAATGGACAGTAATGGATGTGACAAGTGACAGTAGGGCACATATGTTCATCAGCTCTAACAAGTTCCTCTCTAGTGGGGGTGTGGGTAGCAGGGAGACTGTTAATGTGACAGAACAGGCGGAATTCTGGAAAAGCCTCCTGCAGCACTTCTGCTTAGTTTTACTGTGAATCTAAAAGTACTAGAACTTCACACACTCACACATATACACACACACTCACACAACTCAATACAATCACATATATGCCTAACATACAGTCTTACACACATATACCCATGTATGCACACACACATATACCTATGTACACATGCCCACACACCCACATACATACACACAAACACTCAGACCACACACTCACACAAACACATAGTCTCTCTCTCTCTCTCTCTCTCTCTCTCTCTCTCTCTCTCACACACACACACACACACACACACACACACTCTATCCACTCCATAGTAGACCATTACCACAAGAGGACTGCATTAACCTTACAAAAATACATGTAATCTGAAATCCTGAAAAGCTGAGCATTTGTGGGAGAATATAAAATAGGCTCATTCTCTGAAATAGTTGCGAGCCATTACAAGTGATATGCCTGCAATCCCAGACTCAGGGGGCTGAGAACTCATTAGGAGATCACAAGTTCCAGGCCAGCTTGGGCAACTTAACAAGACCCTGTCTTAAAAAAAAAATAAAATTGAAAGAGTTGCTGGGAGAAGAACAGAATTTAATCCAAATATTCCAGGTGTCAGAGGGAGGGAGGAGCAAGTTCTAGTTCAAAGTCTTATGACGTCACAAGATCAAAGCTCATCAGTTTCATGGAGAAAGCACAGCCTTCAGACTCAAGGAACATGCTCTCTTTGTAAGAGATCCATGTGATGGGGGAATCAACCATCACTGTGTCTCTTCAGTAAGTGCATCACTAGGTCCTCCTTGCCCATTTGTCAGTGTCCTTCAGTTTGAGCCCAGCAAAGCCAAAGAGAATGAGTTACCCACATATGGCAGTCCAAGTGTGTTATGCAAATTGCCAACTGTTCTGCTAAAGAATGAAATGAGACAACTCAAGTTATAATAGCAACATTGCAGCAAACCATAGCATGGTTTAAGAATGCAAGGAATAACTTCCTTTATATTGGACAGAATAACACCTTAGTTTAGTCCTTCTGGCACTGGGATAAATTAGGCCTTCCTGAAAGAAACATGCTGTGAGGTAACAATTACCAAAGCATTCTCTTTACCAGGGAGGTAACTATAGGCGCCAAGCCGGACAGATCTCACAGTCTGCGCATCACTAATCTTTGATGTTATCATTTGTCTACTGATAACAATGGCTCTTTGAAGGTTTGACCATAAGTGTGTTCAGCTTCTGATTGGCCTAAGCAAGAGGACCCAGGGACCAGGTGTTCTGGAGGTTGGTTACTATAGGGTGGGTGAGCTGCTGAATGGAACGTTTGCAAACCACGTTGGCTCTCTAGTGTTTGCTGCCTTCTGTTTTGACTCAACACCCAAGACCGGGGCGTTGGAAATGAGCTATCCAGTGAAGGACAAATCATCTCCTCTATAGTTTCTCTCACTGGAGTGTGGTGGCTGGAAGATGGAAGTTAGAAAACAGCTTAGCTCTTAGTGAGTAGCCACACCATGCCGTACTCAACAAAAACAGCACATGGGTATCACACCAGCTGAACATTTCATCACTTTTGAGGCATGGTAGGTAAACAGAAGGAAGGACACCCCAGTAGCCCAAATGGGAGAGTCAGGACTGGGGCATTAAGTAACCTCTCTGATGTCAGACAGATTCTGAGTAATGACAAGATTTTCATTGTATATGTTCACTGAACATGGTGCTGTGTTATATAAGGACATTGTTATTCAAGTATTTATACTTTATATTGTGTATATCCCCCATATTCTCCCTTCCTACCCATTTTACCTCTGCCCCAACCCTGGTAGTCACCTTTGTCCCCTAGGTTTGCTTCAACTGTCATGCTACACACACACACACACACACACACACACACACACACACACACACACACACCCTTATGCATCTGTATAGAATCTAAAAACCACATATGAGCGAAATATTTAATATTGATGTGCAAATGATATATTGATGTGGAGTCTTTGGAGTAAACATCCAGGAGTGGTAGGGATGGACTGTAAGGTAGACCTAATTCTAACTCTTTGAGTCCTTTGATTTCCACAGTGCAGTCTGCACACTTCCTAGAAATTCAAACCCAATCCCTCTGATTGACTTCTGCCTTGCTCATTACATTTGTAAAGCCATCACCCAGCAAGTTCTCCCAAGGCCATCACAGTGCTAGATCTGAAAAATACTGCATGTGATCTAAGCAGAGTTTCACCCCGACCCAGTTTACCTTTTGTAAAAGAAAAGCAGATGATAAAACAACCACCCTGCAATTAGTATTCACTGGTGCGAGGCACTGTAAGAAGAGGAGAGGAAGATGAGAGCCAAGGGCAGAGGTGGCAGGCAAAGGGCATCATTTAAAATAAGGGGTGGAGTCGGGCAGTGGTGGCACACGCCTTTAATCCCAGCACTCGGGAGGCAGAGGCAGGTGGATCTCTGTGAGTTCGAGGCCAGCATGGTCTACAAGAGCTAGTTCCAGGACAGGCTCCAAAGCTACAGAGAAACCCTGTCTCAAAAAACCAAATAGATAAATAGATAAATAGATAAATAAATAAATAAATAAATAAATAAATAAATAAATAAGGGGGGATCTCCTATAAGCATATTTTTGAGCAGAGATCTGAAGAAGGTGGGGAAATTCCATGGGGGACATACTTGTCACATATGTTGACTAAAGTATATAGCTCTTTCTTTTGAGACTTTGCTTGTGTTGGAGGGTGTGTTGTGGCCTACATATTTTAGACATTTTTGTTTCATCTAAAAATTATCATCAGTGATTATTATCACATCGGTAATTATTATGAAGTGTTCTCAACTTGGTGGGAGTAAAACCTGCTAGACTGGAATGAATTTAATTATGTCCTCAAATGTGACAAGATATGGTAAAAAATATCCTGGCCACTGAGAGGAGGGTGGGTGGGTTTGGCTTCAAAACTGGAATGAATTGAATCACAGATGGGGTTTCAGGATGATACAGAATAAAGAGAGCCAGTATCATGGCTGATATTTGTTTCCTCCACTGAGTTTATTCTGATAATTCAATAAGACTGTATAAAGTATAAAATTGCCTTACTCTAAAAAAATTTGTAATTTCTCTGTCTCTCATGTGTGTGTGTGTGCATGTATACATGTGGAAGACATAGGTTGATGTTGGATGACCTTCTCTTTTGCTTTCCATTTTTGATGTTGATACAGTGTCTCTCAGTGAACCCGGAGCTCTCAAATTTAGCAAGACTGGATGGTCACTAAGCCCCAGAGATTGTCCTGTCTTTGTCCCCTTACCGCTGGGAATTCAGGCTAGAAATGCTGCTCCTGGCCTCTTATATGGGTGCTGAGGCTCAAAGGCAGCTCCTCATGTTTGTGTGGCAGTCACTTTAGTGTAGTTTAAAAAAAATCAATAAAAGGCTCCCATAGTCTTCATTTTTCTTCATCTTCTGGTCTTCCAAAATCCTTTCAGTATGTCCATTAATGTCTGGTTCTAGGGCTTTCCTAGCTCAAAGTTTCAAATTCTACAACCCCCCAACAAACTGACTCTAGGTTTATGACAGCAGCCACCCCACACCTAATACTATAGTACACATTAAGGTTCTCCAGTAGGACAGAACTGGCAGAATAAACAGATGTGGAAGGTGAGTTTGTTAGAGCAATGTGATGTGGGTAGTCCAACAATGGCTTCTTCACGTTCAAGAGCTGAGATGTTAGTGACTGCTCAGTCCATGAGGATGGATGCCTCAACAGTTGCAGAGCCACTGGTCTGTGGTCCATGTTGGGTAGCCCAAGAAGATCGTTTTCAATTGACCAAAGGATGGCAGTCACAGCGGCAGCAACAGGGACAACAGTAGAAACAGCAAATGCACTCTGGAGGTGAAGGCAAGCAGACGCTGAACCACAGTTCTCCCCACAGGTTCCCCTTATATCTGAGATGTCACTGTAAGGGGTCGCTTAACTATAGGAGGGTCTTCTCTGCCATATAACCTTTCCAGGAAATCCCCTTAGGACACACCCAGATAAATGTCTTTCCGTTAGTCACAGATTTGGTCAAGCTGACGACCAATATCAGCCATCCCAGGTCCACTATTGAAACCTTCTTACTCTTCTTTACCCTCATCATTTAGCACTGCTTAGCCCATGGCCTCCAGGAGAGACCCGAGGAGACTGAAATGACCACAAACATCCCAGATGAAAGGTAATTCCATGCAGCTCACCCTTCAACTGCTTTAACAAATGAACAGAATCTTAAGGGTTGAAAATACTAATTATCTTGACAGTTTCACAGATTGGAAGTCTGAAATGAATATTATGGGACCAAAAGCAGAGTGGCAGCTGAGCTGGCTTTTTCCAATGGTCTCAGGAAGTGTCTACTTTCAGGCTTTTCAAACTTCAGAGGCACAGCACATCTGCGCTGGAAGCATCTCCCTGCAGCCTCTGCTTCTGAGATCAGATCTCTTGCTACTGACTTAGAAGTTCTTGTCTCTCTCTTATGTGAGCTGTTGTGATTAACTTGGGCTCACTAGATAATCTCCATACCTCAGAATCTTTAACTGTATCCAAGAAGTACCATGTCATATAATATATTTATAGACTGTGGATTGGGGTATGGAAATATTTGGGAAAATAATTCTGAATATGCACCATAGTGTTATTTTGAAAGCATGTTATAGTTAGTTGATGAGCAGGATCTAAATAATTTTGATACTTTTCCTGTTTGTTGATGCAAGAGAATACAATATGAATACGAATGCCAACAATGTCAGTAAGAATGATGATAACAGCAAGTCTTTGATTGTGTTTTCTAGGGATGGGACATTTATTACATTGTCTCACTATGTTTCTTGCTTTCTTTGTCTTGGCTTGTCCTATGCCCTGTCTTGCTTTCTAGTCCTTTCTGCCATCCTTGCCAGAATCTTCATTCCACTGTAAACTCTCCCTTCTCTCAAGACAAGCCAGGGTCAGATGGCTACAAGGATGCAACTAGCCTCCATCTCTTTGATCCTTTATGAACCGTTTCTCTGATGCCCTCATAAGAAGTGGTCTCTGAGGCCCCTGTCCTCTTGCTATGTCATCTTTTTTTTTCTGCCTAGTCATGCTGTTTCCTGAACTTCTAGCTCTTGTTCACATTGGCAATGAACGTCTAGCTCAGAATATTTTTGGATAACACTGTGAATACTTCATTGACCCCAGAACTCTAGAGTTCCTTGATCTCAGTTTCAATGAACTTCAACTCTAGAAACCATCACTGTAGAGAGAAATCTTTCCACTGTGGCCATTACACATGCTTTGTAACTACTTAGAGTTAGTTCACTCCTATACTCTTAAATTTCATAAGTCCATTTTGCCCACAACCTGCCACTTTTCTTTTGAGATGAGATCTCCTTATATAGTCTAGGCTGTGCTCAGATTTGCAATCTTCCTGCCTCAACCTCCTGAGTTGCAGGATTAGATACATGAACTTCCATATATAGTTGTCAATCAATTTTCCTTCCTTCCTTCCTTCCTTCCTTCCTTCCTTCCTTCCTTCCTTCCTTCCTTCTTTCCTATCTTCTTTCTTTCTTTTGCTTCCTTCCTTTCTCCCCCATCTTCCTTCTTCTTCCCTTTCCCCTCTTTCTCCTTTTCTTCTTTGGTACTAGGACAATACCCAACACTTGAACATGTAGTGTTACACCACCAACCTCTGATTTCTTTTTCTTTTTTTCTTTATTATTTTTGACAGCCTCATGTAGTTCAAGCTGGCTTCAAACTCCCTGCGTATTTAAGAATGATCTTGACTCCAGGAGTGTGCCATCACTTTGAGCTTCGAGCTTTCCTTACTTTCCAACACATCCTGGACAGTTCATGGCCACTCATTGCTGTAGATGGTCAAGATTATTCTTGATTCAGTGTCTTCTCTATCAGCTTATGTCCATAAAGTCATTGCTTTGCCAAGTAATAGAATCACTGGCCCCTCATTCTTCTGAATCATTTTGCAGCATCCTCTGGAAGATTGTAAGCTTCTCACCCCTTCAAGAGCTGTAGAGAAGATCCCGTGACTGTATTCAGGAGTCATTTACAAATTCTTGGTCTTTAAAACTCATCAGTTATATGGGATTTTGTTATATCTAGAAATGCTATACACAATTCTTTCTTCCAACCTTCATGAATACTCAAGTTTCCTCACTCCTCTTAAGCCAATTACCAAAATCCGTCACTACTTTCACTTGAAATTCTTGTAAGGGGATCATTCCTGGTGCTTTATGACACAATGGAAGATAAAAATGTCCTCTGGTCATCTGGGGATGGAGGTCAGTAGTATACCATTTTCTTAGCATGAGTGAAATTCTGGGTGCATTTCATGTCTATATTCTATATTCTCTCTATATATAGAGAGAGATTCAAAGAGGGAGAGAAAAGGAGAAAAGGGAAGAGGAAGAAAAGGAGGAGGAAGAGGAGGAGGAAAAGGAAGAGGAAGAAGATTTATCTCAGGTCTAAGGCAACCCCTATTCTATGAAATCTCACAAGTACCCCCTCCATCCTCCTTCAGGTTCTCACAAACTCCCTCCTTCAGCTTCTCACAGGCTCCCTCCTTCAGGTTCTCTTTCTGCCCTTTCATGATTCACTTCTCAAAGTCTTTCAACAAGTCCCAGCCCCCCCTTCTCAAAAGAGCCCTCTAGCTATTCTATATCTAGTTCTCCTACTTTCACAGCCAAAACTTATGTTATTTTTAATAGAGAAATATAGACTGGGTGACTTAACACCATCAGAATCATGAAAGAGCTGAATGGAAACACATCACAGGCCCAAATAGTTTTTCATCATTTGACTTGATCTCATCACCAAATGGAGTACTAGTGATGGTTTCTTCCTTGAAAATCTTTCTTGAAACTCATGGCTTCTTAAATGTGAGATTTTTCTCTAGATCCCCCCCATGTTTATGTTTTAATTCTAAGCATCTTTTCTTCTTTTTCTTTAAAAAAAGGGTTTATTAGCTGGGCAGTGGTGGCACATGCCTTTAATCCCAGTACTCGGGGGGCAGAGACAGGTGGATCTCTGTGAGTTCGAGGCCAGCCTGGTCTACAGAGTGAGTTCCAGGACAGGCTCCAAAACTACAGAGAAATCCTATCTCAAAAAAACCAAAATAAATAAATAAATAAATATAAGTTTTGTTTTATGTGCATTGGTGTTCTGCCTGCATGTATGTCTGTGTGAGGGTTTCAGATCTCTTGGAACTGGAGTTACAGAGAAGAAGAAGAAGGAATAGGAGGAGGAGGAGAAGCAAGAGGAGGAGGAGGAGAAGGAGGAGGAGAAGGAGGAGGAGGAGAAGGAGGAGGAGGAGAAGGAGGAGGAGGAGGAGAAAGAAGTGAAATTGTCTCAGGTATAAGGCAAACCCTATGTGAGCTGCCATGTAAATACTGGGAATTGAACCTGGATCCTCTGAAAGAGGAGCCAGTGCTCTTAATTACTGAGGCATCTCTCCAGCCCCAGTTCTAGGCATCTTTCCAAGCAAATCTTAGCCTCTTAATGCTGCCATTTTGGGGATGATCCTGTGTCGGCTGTCATTACCTTCTGCATTCTCATTGACACTAACTGGTACTCATTGATACTAGTGTGCCCAAGACTAGGCTTCTGACACCTAACTTTCTCTCTGTCCCAGAACTCCACCAAAGCATGGGAATCTGGAAGGGCATATCACCACCTAAAATAACTGGAAGTCCATGGAGAACGTGTTAAACAACATAAAGAAGGTTCTAGGGAAACAACACATCTCTGTGAAAGCCAAAGAGATGGATACTCCCACTGCTGGTGGACTCAGTCATAAGTAAAGGGCTTTGGTTGTGGTTCTTTTTAAAATATTTACTTTTATTTTATGTGTGTGGGTGTTTTGCCTGCATATATGTCTCTGCATGAGTGCAGTGTCAATGGAAACCAAAAGAGGGCTTTGGATCTTCTAGAATTAGAGTTTAGATGGTTGAGAGCTGCCATGTTGGTGCTGGGAATCAAACCAGGGTCCTTTGGAAGAGCAGTGAATGCTCTTAATCACGGAGCCATCTCTCCACCTCCAAATGAAGATTTATTTTTAAATGGAAGTAATGTAGTTGCTCAGGCTTTGAAGAAAGTGGAAATGTCTGATGGTCAGAAGCATAGGAAAAAGAAAGTAAGGAAAAGGTTAAAGCCTGTCTGGGGTGGTGAATAGCCCAGGCTGCCTAGAATTTGACTTGTCCAAAGAGATAAAAGTGAACAGACTAGAATTCCATTTTCAAGACTGAATTTCTCAATCAGTTGTCAGTGTGTGCACAGTGAAGTATATGTGCCGTGGTGTTCCCGTCATGAAAACAGTGCCAGTGGATGATGGGATTTGGTGGTGACCTCCAGAGAGGTTCTGGGTTCTTGTGCCCCAGAACAAAGGACTAAAGATACCTGGATAGAAGGAAGAAAGCAAGAGGCTTTGTTGAAAAAGCATCTATTTCCCTGGAAGGTGGAGTTTAGTAGCTCAAATGGTAATGATGCGCAAAGGATCAAGGCTTTTGTAACATACAGTATCTATGAACTTGAGGGGGTAATTTACATAGTGAAGACTTTCCCACGTATGTTCAGTCTCTGCTATATGTGGTACTACACACAAGTTCATGTGCTGCACATATTGACATCGTTTTAGATTTCCACACAGCTGTGTGGGTTTTAGAGTTATAAGGCACCATAAGTGGCCCTCAGCCATCGGGGTCCCTCCACACCTGTACCAGTGTCTAGATTTAGTAGGCTGGTGGGAAGGCAGGAGGTGGGACAAGAAGGGTTGAATGCTGCCCAGCATGGAGAATAGGGACTAGTGTGATGGCGACATTTGACTTAGAGGATATGCTCAGAGTTCTAGCGAGATGCCTGTGCTGCAGCCATCTGATCAGAGTTCCTAAATAGCACACCAATGGGCCTGTAGCGTTTCAAACATAGTCAGAGAAGCAAATGCTTGTTATTATTAATTTGACCTTCTACGTCTTAGGAAGAAAGATTACACCATTAAATGTGTTATTTTTAAGAGAAGAACCTGTAATTAACAATGTGAGCAGTCCTCTCACAGGTTATCGTTCAGAAACAAACATTCGGTTAAAGAAAAGTTTTTCTTTGAGGGTCTGGTCACATGCAGCTGTTGTCAACATCAAGCATGACAGCAGCTTTATTCTGGTTCTGATGTTATGATAGCTAGCTTAAATTTTTTTATTCTGAAAGAGCACACCTACAGAAAATTGAACAAAATGTGGATATGACACTCTGATTTCTGATCGCACAGAACAACGTCATCTCTATCCTCAGGAGAAGAAACAGAAAGTCCCCAGCAGCCAGGAGGTGTAATAGTCTCTGTGTGCCCATCAGGAGTCTGTTGGAGAAAAGAGTATGACCATAGAAGACAGACAGGCTTTGTTAACTGGCTTTGCCTTACTGCAACCTGGGCGCTTGTGTATCCATTATATAAGCTGTTGCTTCTGGGTCTCCTTCTGGGTTTGAAGTCAGCAAGGTGGTCAGCCAGAGATCCTAGAAGCTAAAGGCCTGAATGTAGTGATGGGGCACAGGTTGCTCCACTCTCAGGAGAGCCCAGGCTGAAGGACAGCGCACGCTAAAGGCAGAAGCACCAAATGCCACAGTGCCTGGTACATCTTTTGTCCATCATAATGTGTGCTACTACTTCAGGTCTGCTTTCAGACAGTGTCCACGATCTGGTAGCAATGCTGACCCTGAGTTTCTTCTGTGAGTCTGTTTCTGGGGTCTATTGTTTGTTCCTTTGATTTATTTGTCTTATCTTTGGGCAATAGTGCACTCTGGATGACAGTGGCTTTACCTTAAGTCTTGAGGTTGATTCTCCAGCTTGGCCATTCTACTTCAATATAGTGAGGGCTTGTTTTGACTTTCCATACAGACCTTAGAAACAGTTTGTTAGGATTCCCAAAGCAACTTACTAGAGTCTCCACTGAGTCATTAGGTCAAGTTGGAAAGCACTGATACCTGGGTACTATTAAGTCTTCCAATCTTTCTGTTGAGTTAGTTGGCTCTAGGCTGATGTCTTTCATCAGCTTACTGTTTCTTCATGTAGATCATTTATGTATTTTGCTAAGATTTATACCCAAAGATTTAGTTTTGGTGGGCTCTTATGAAAGTGGGATTGTTTTTCTAACTTCAATTCTGTCTGCTCAGGGGTGATATATCAAAAAGCAATTTACTTTGCATCCTAATCTTGGGTCCTGAAAACTTGCAGGCTGAGGAATGTTTTTTGTTAATTCTGCTGGACTTGATTTTGATTAGTGTTATCCAGACTAAGGAAAATGGCCATCTTTTATGAGAAGTATCGGTAATTTGGATATCTTCTTTGGGGGAGTATCCGTTCATACCTATTTGTTCAGTTAGACTGACTTTATTTGTTTTTAATAGATATTTAAGCATCCTTCATATAGTTTGGATCTTCCATTTCAAATTTAAAAGTGCAGAAACCTCATCTACTCTGAGGCTTGTTTTTTCACTTCCATGGAAGTATTTTTGGTGAAATGTATTCTTAACTATAATACAGCGCAGTATGCCATTTTTTTCCTCTCAGTGATTTTATGTATCTCTTTTTTTCTGTGCTGATGATTGATCCTAGTGCCTTATACATGCTAGACAATTACTTTACCACTAAGCTACATCCAAGACTCTGTGTGTGTGTGTTGTTTAAGAGCCCTGGGCTCAGGGAGAAATTTTTTCAAATTTCAAAAATTACTTCATATTTTTCTCTTATATTAGAATTATAATTACACGACACTGATTTTTTTAAAGACTTAGTTAATTTTTTTTTTCGGCTTTTTGAGACAGGGTTTCTCTTTATCTTTAGAGACTGTCCTGCAACTAGCTCTTGTAGACCAGGCTGACCTTGAACTCACAAGTGCTGGGATTAAAGGCATGCACCACCACTGCCTGGCACTTAATTTTTAATTATTTATAGATTTGTATGTGGGTGTTCATGTACATGTATGTGTGTGGGTGTGCATGTACATGTATGTGTGTGGGTGCCTGTGCAGGTTAGAAGGGAGCATTGGATCCTGTGGGGCTGAAGTTATTGGCATTTATGAGTTGCCTGATGTGGGTGATGGGAAGTGACCTTAATTCTCTGATAGAACGCTAAGCACTGTTAATTGCACAGCCATCTTTCCAGCCTCCATAACATTGATTTCTAGGCGCGATATAAGGCAAGAAGCATTTTCAATAGCGCTAACTATCCCAGTACCATTTATCGAGAAGGTAACCCTTGTTATTCTGTGCTACAATGCTGTGCAAGAGTCAAATGTCTAGACATGTGTGAAGGTTGCTGTCTATGCTTCCCATTTCAATCCTCTAATGTATTTATGAATTCTTATGCTACTTATCCCATACTGTGAACTGTTTTAGCTTTGTTATTTATTTTATTTCATTTTTGTATTTGTTTTGAAACAGGGTCTCACTGTGAAGCTGTGGGTGGCTGGAAACTCACTTTATAGACTAGGCTGGCCTTGGCCTCACAAAGATCTACCTGCTTCTGCCTCCCAGAGTGCTGGCATTAAAGGCTTGTGCCACCATGCTCAGCTACTATAGCTGTGTATTAAGTATGGCATATAGTGAAGCAAACATACATTTTATGTCTTGTTCCAAGCAGAAAGCAGTTTGGCTAATGTTGGCCGTGTGTGTGTGTGTGTGTGTGTGTGTGTGTGTGTGTGTGTGTGTGTGTACATATATATGTACACACACGTATATATGTGTGTATGCATATGTATATGCATATGTTCTTCCTATGCAAACAAATTTATTCAGACATTTAAAAAGGAAGAACTGAGCAGGACATATGGCTCAGTTAATGAAACACTTGCCTTATAAGCATGAAGACCTCAGACTGATCCCCAGAACTCACACAAAAAAGCCAAATGGAGACAGATACATTTTGCAATACCAGCAGTGGAGAAGTAGAGAGAGGAGCTTCTGGGCCTCAATGGTCAGGCAGTCTTGCCCATTCAGTGAGCCTAGGTCAATGAAAGGTCCCATCTCAAAAGCAAAGTGGATGGTTTCTGAGTAATTATACGTGAAGTTGATCTCACCTCCTCATGCATGTGTACATATGTGCATATATGCACATAACACACACACATACACACAAAGAGAGTGATGACATTATTGTGCCATGGATTGAAATATAAAAGCACTATGCTAAGTAAAAGCCAGACAAAGAAGTCACATATTATCTGTTTTATGTTTGTCTGAAACATCAGATTAATAGAAATGGGTTAAATTAATATTTAAGAATTAGCCAATAAGAGGCTAGAGCTTATGGCCAAACAGTGTTTTAATTAATACAGTTTCTGTGTGATTATTTCGGGTGTAAGCTAGCCAGGCAGCCAGGACAAACAAAGGGCCCCTGCTCTCTGTACAACAGTTTGGCACTCCAACGTGGTAAGCTAACTCCACATAAAACCTGAGAGTGCTTGAAAAGGAATTCTAGACACAAATATAGAGTTTAACACAGCTTTTTGCTGTTTGCTGGTGGGGTGCTGCAGAGAGATTTTCCTGAGTCAGCAATAGCAGCAGGAAAAAAGCTGCACCACTATAAAATGAGGCTTCCTGGGCCCTGCTGCCAGTGCAAACTCTGGCTATGGAGCATTTGTGGGCCTGGGTGTTTGTGTGCCCACTTGGGGTCTGGAGGAAAGTAGCTGAGACCATGCCCATGGCTTGGCTCTTCCTGCCTAGGGAGATGGTGGGATCAGGTGTACTAGGCTTGGGCAGGCAAGAGAGCATGGCGGATTCCCGCCACCATACAGAGAGATGTTTCCAGGCTGTGCAGTGCTCTGCATGGCAGATTTGGCTGTAACTCAGATAAAAAGCATTTATTTGTTGCACGCTCATTCTCTGGGTTGGACTGCTGAGCACAGCTCCTGCCTGGCGGCCCCAGAACTAACACTGGTGGTACTTCCACCATTTTAAAACTGGAGAGCCAACATCCAGAGCAGCAGCCACAAGCTGCTTAGCATTTTAAAAGCTCTTCAAGACAGTAAAGAATTACAGACAATGCAATAAGGACAGATTAAGAGATAAAAGACCTCTAAATGAGTCACAGTGTTAGATAAATGTACTTAGACTTGGGAGAGAGAAGAAAAAGAGTATAGAGAGTCATAAAATAAAGTTAATGCTTTAAAAAAGGGTAAAGTCTTTAAAGAGATAGAGTACAGAGAGGCATAGATTAAAAGAAGTAAAGAAAAATATGCCACGTAAAAATGGAAAATTCACAGAGTCTGGATTCTGTATATTATTGTGTTTTCTTTGAATTTTTTGACTGTGAAGGAGCTAAGTGCAGAGAGACATTTCATTGTGTGGGCTGCTAAGCTAAATCAGCATGTATATTATAAAAGTATTATGACTTCAGAATTTGGGTCTAAGGATATGATGCTTTGGAAAAGAGGTTCATCTTTTGTTTTCACAGAAGATGAGAATCTGTGGATTGCTTCTACACCAATATAGTTTCATAGATCAAGGCCTCCTGAATGGTTGCCGTGAACACCCTCCAAAAATTAATTTGCTCAACTGCTGACTGAGATGAACCTAGCACACAGGATATACCATGAAAGACCTGATTAAGAGTGCCCCCATACAGCATGAAGCGGTTTGGAGAGAAAAAACTGCTCTCATATTCCCAAATATCGTTTATAAATGTTCTTTTACATTTAAAGGGGGGATATGATATAGATATGAATAATTTACATTGGTATAAATTTTGATTTATTGATACAAATTTAAGGTCAATTTTGTTATATGTATTTCTGATCTTGATTAAGGTATTGTGATTGTGTAGCTCATTTAAAAATGTAATGTATAATTAAAAATATAGGTTAATAGATAATCCTCTATAATAGTCAAGTTTGTAGTCATGTTAGTTAGATTTTCTAGATGTACAGAGAAGTATTTCAGATGAATAGGGATTCTTCATATCTTTCAAAGACTACAGAATATAGCATTTAAAATGTTTTAATAACTTAGGACTTTTCATGACAATGAGACGTCTGCTTCTGGCAGCACCAATCTACTTCAAGAGGAAGATGGGCATCAAAGAGGCTCCTTATGGAGTTGGTTACCCATTTGGGCAAAAACTGCTCTTGCCTGGATTGATGCATAAAATGGACATGCAGTACCTTCAGAGAGATGACTGCTGAACTTGCCTAAAGGTGAAATGATTTTTCAGAGTTCCTGTTTCATGAAAGAGTCTGTGAGACATTCTGCAGGATACAGAAGAAAGTGACTAAACTGTCTTTAAAATTTCCTGCTTCATGGAAATGTCTGTTGGATACTATGGGCCTGTAGGCTAACGATGGATGCCCCAACGGTACAGAAGAACTTTGGGTGACTGTACAGGAGGTGAGATGTCTCTATCATTTCTAGAGTTTTGGAAGTTGCTTACTTCCTGTTGACTTAGGTAATATTATATCCTTCTGGAATCTTTGATGAAGTTGAAGAATAGATAGCTAGTTATAGTTTTCCTTTGTTATGCTAAAAGATAAAATAGATATAAATAATGTAACTGTAATTCTTGTTTGATAGCTGTTTGATATATGTAATTTTACTATGTTAAAGTTAAAGCCTTCCTTTTTATTTAAGCAGAAAAAGGGAAATGGTGTAGGAGATCCTTCTGTATTTGTGTTGCTTTCATTGTTTAATAAAGAAACTGCATTTTATTGGTTAATAAAGAAACTAGCAAGCCTTCCCTTTTGCCTGCAAGGTACCTGGCCAGCAAGGGCCGTGCTCCTGTACTAGGAGATCCATCTGGAGGAGTGTGTGCCTGCCCGGCTGACCAGACACCCCGGGAAGGGAGTACAGGCACCTTCAATCTCCTAAACTTTCTGGCCATTCAGTGGGGCTACTCCCCAGCTACTGGCTTCCTCTACTTATCCCATCCCAGCTTGCCCCCAAGCCCCCTTTCTATCCCCCAACTCAGCCTGCTTTGGGACTGAGGGTCTGGGAACAAAGTGGTGAGTGCAACTGCTGCAGTGGTTTCTTTGTTCCACAAGCCTGCACCTAGCAAGCCCACCCTTTTGTCTTTGAGGTTTCTGGTCAGCAAGGGGCCCTGCTCCTGTACCAGGTGATCCACCCAGAGGGGTAAGTTTGTGCCCGCCTGGATAGCTGGATGCCCCAGGAACGGAGTACAGGCACCCTCAACCCCCTAAACTTTCTGGCCATTTAGCGGGGCTTCTCCCTGGCTACTGGCTTCCTCTACTTATCCCATCCCAACTTGCCCCCATGCACTCCTTTCTGTCTGCAGGGTCCTTAGATCCACCGCCACAGCTTACTTCAGGGTGGAGGGGTTCTGAGAGCCAACTCCAGTGCTGAAGGGACCAAAGAGAGAGCAGACCAAGAAAAACCACCAAGTACACAGTTAGCAAGAGCAAAGATCAGACCAAGCCACCAAGACTCTCCTGACAGCATTTGAAGGAAGAGATGGCCAAGCGCCAATGCAAGAATTCCTCCAACAACCTGAAAAACAACATGATAACACCAGAATCCAGTGAACATGCAACAGGAAGACTTGAACGCCCTAATCCAGAAGAAGTAGAAGAAATAGACTTTAATCATAACATTATGAAAGTGTTAGAGACCATTAAACAGGATGTGAAAAACTCCCTTAAAGAAATGGATGAGAAAACTAACAAAAAGTTTGAAGAAATGAATAAATCCCTCAAAGATACCCAAGAAAACCAAGAAAAAGCAATCAAATGGGTAATGGAAACAGTTCAAGACTTGAAAACTGAAATGGAGGCAATGAAGAAAACACAAATCGAAGGAAGGCAGGATATGGAAAATCTGGGTAAATGAACATGAACTACAGAGACAAGTATAACCAACAGAATATAAGAGATAGAAGAAAGAATCTCAGATGCGGAAGATACTATAGAGGAAATAAATGCATTGATCAAAGAAAACAGCAAATCCAACAATTTCTTAACATAAAACATCCAGGAAATCTGGGACACCATGAAAAGACCAAACCTAAGAATAATAGGGGTAGAAGAAGGAGAAGAATTACAGCTCAAAGGCCCAGAAAATATATTCAACAAAAGTATAGAAGAAAACTTTCCCAACCTAAAGAAGGATATTCCTATGAAGGTACATACAGAACATCGAATAAACTGGATCAAAAAAAAAAGATCCCCCTTGCCATATTATAATCAAAACACAGAACATACAGAATAAAGAAAGAATATTAAGAGCTGCAAAGGAAAAAGGTCTAGTAACATATAAAGGTAAACCTATCAGAATTACACATGACGTCTCTATGGAAACCATGAAAACCAGAAGGTCTTGGATAGATATGCTGCAGACACTAAGAGACCATGGATGCAAAACCAGACTACTATACCCAGCAAAGCTTTCATTCACCATCGATGGAGAAAACAGGATGTTCCAGGATAAAAACGAATTTAAACAATACGTTGCCACAAACCCAGCTCTATAGAAAATACTAGAAAGAAAACCAGAATCCAAGGAAGCCAACAACACCCACAATAACTCAGACATTTAACAACCCTCCACCAGCACAACTCAAAGAAGGGAAACACACAAACTCTACCACCTTAAAAAAAATAACCAGAATTAACAACCACTGGTCATTAATATCACTTAATATCATTGGATTCAATTCACCTATAAAAAGGCACAGGTTAAGAGAATGGATACAAAAACAGGATCCAACATTCTGTTGTTTACAAGAAACACACCTCAACCACAAAGTCAGAAATTACCTCAGAGTAAAGGGTTGGGAAAAGATTTTTCAATTAAACAGACCTAAGAAACAAGTGGGTGTTGCTATACTATTATCTAACAAAATTGACTTCAAACTCAAATCAATAAGAAGAGATAGAGATGGACACTTTATACTCATAACAGGAATAATTCATCAAGACAAAATCTCAATCCTGAATATCTATGCCCCTAATATAAAAGCACCCACATATGTAAAAGAAACATTATTAGAACTCAAAGCACATATCAAACCCCACACACTAATAGTAGGAGACTTCAACACTCCTCTCTCACCAATGGACAGGTCAACCAGACAGAAACCTAACAGAGAAATAAGAGAACTAACAGAGGTAATGAATCAAATGGACTTAATAGACATCTATAGAATATTCCACCCAAATAGGAAAGAATATACCTTCTTCTCAGCATCTCATGGAACCTTCTCAAAAATTGATCACATACTTGGTAACAAGGCAAACTTCCACAGATACGAAAAAATTTTAGTAACCACCTGTGTCTTATTGGATCACCATGGAATAAAGTTAGAATTTAACAACAATTCTTCCCCCAGAAAGCATACAACTCATGAAAACTGGACAGTCAACTACTGAACCATCCCTGGGTCAGGGAAGAAATAAAGAAAGAAATCAAAGTCTTCCTTGAATTCAACGAAAATAAAGACACAACATACCCAAACCTATGGGACACTATGAAAGCAGTGCAAAGAGGAAAGTTCATAGCACTAAATGCCCACATTAAAAAAAAAACAACGTAGAAAGCTCACATTAGAGACTTAACAGCACAGCTGAAAGGTCTAGAAAAAGAGAAGCAGACTCACCCAGGGAAATAATCAAACTAAGGGCTGAAATCAACAAAATAGAAACACAGAAAACAATCCAAAGAATCAATGAAACAAAGAGCTGGTTCTTTGAGAAAATCAACAAGATTGACAAACCCCTACCCCAACTAATCAAAAGGCAGAGAGAGAACACACAAATTAACAAGATCAGAAATGAAAAGGGGGACATAACAACAGACACTGAGGAAATACAGAGAACCATTAGGTCTTACTACAAAAGCCTATATGCCACAAAGCTGGAAAACATAAATGAAATGGACATTTTTTAAAGATAAATACCATATACCAAAATTAAATCAAGACCAGGTGAACAATTTAAATAGACCTATAAGTTGTGAGGAAATAGAAGCGTCATAAAAAAAACCTCCCAACCAAAAAAAAGACCAGGACCAGATGGTTTTAATGCAGAATTTTACCAGAATTTCCAAGAAGAGCTGATAACTATACTCCTTAAGGTGTTTTACATTATAGAAACAGAAGAGTCATTGACACACTCTTTTTATGAAGCTACAGTTACCCTGATACCAAAACCACACAAAGACTCAACCAAGAAAGAGAATTAAAGACCAATCTCGCTCATGAACATCGATGCAAAAATTCTCAATAAAATACTGGCAAACCGAATCCAAGAACACATCAAATTTATCCATTTTGATAAAATAGGGTTCATCCCAGAGATGCAGGGCTGGTTCAACATATGAAAATCTATCAATGTAATCCATCATATAAATAAACTGAAAGAAAAAAAAATATGATCATTTCATTAGATGCTGAAAAAGCATTTGACAAAATTCAACACCCCTTTATGATAAAGGTCTTGGAAGATGTTAGGGATACAAGGATCATATCTAAATATAATAAAATCAATATACAGCAAGCCAACAGCTAACATCAAATTAAATGGAGAGAAACTCAAGGCCATTCCACTAACATCAGGAACAAGACAAGGCTGTCCACTCTCACCATATCTCTTCAACATAGTGCTTGAAGTTCTAGCAATAGCAATAAGACAACATAAGGAGATCAAGGGGATTTGAATCGGAAAGGAAGAAGTCAAACTTTCTTTATTTGCAGATGCTGTGACAGTGTATATCAGTGACCCCAAAAACTCTACCAAAGAACTCCTACAGCTGATAAATACCTTCAGTGATGTGGCAGGAAAGAAGATCAACTCAAAAAATCAGTAGTCTTACTATACACAAAGGATAGGAAATCAGAGAAACTTCACCTTTCATGATAGCCACAAATAGCATAAGGTATCTTGGGGTAACACTAACCAAGGAAGTAAAAGATCTATATGACAAGAACTTTAAGGCTTTGAAGAAAGAAATTGAAGAGGACACCAGAAAATGGAAGGATATCCCATGCTCTTGTATTGGTAGGATCAACATAGTAAAAATGGCAATTCTACCAAAGGCAATCTATAAATTCAATGCAATCCCCATCATTTCTCAACAAAATTCTTCACAGACCATGAGAGAACAATAATCAACTTTATATATAAAAACAAAAAACCCAGGATAGCCAAAACAATCCTATTTAATAAAGGAACTTCCAGAGGCATTACCATCCTTGACTTCAAACTCTATTACAGAGCTACAGTAATGAAAACAGCTTGGTATTGGCATAAAAACAGAGACATCGACCAATGGAATCGAATCTAAGACCCGGATATTAACACACAAACCTATGAACACCTGATTTTTGACAAAGGAGCTAAAATTATACAATGGAAGAAAGAAAGCATCTTCAACAAATGGTGCTGGCATAACTGGATGTCAACCGGTAGAAGAATGAAAATAGATCCATATCTATCACCATGCACAAAACTCAAGTCCAAATGGATTAAAGACCTCAATATAAATCTGACCACACTGAACCTGATAGAAGAGAAAGTGGGAAGTAGACTGCAACACAGGGGCACAGGAGACCACTTGCTATGTATAAACCCAGTAGCACAGACAATAAGAGCAACAATGAATAAATGTGACCTCCTGAAACTGAGAAGCTTCTGTAAAGCAAAGGACACAGTCATTAAGACAAAATCGCATCCTACTGAATGGGAGAAGATCTTCACCAACCCCACATCAGACAAAGGTCTGATCTCCAAAATATATAAAGAACTCAAGAAACTAGACATTAAAATTCTAATTAACCCCATTAAAAAATGGGGAACTGAACTGAACAGAGAATTCTCAACAGAAGAAGTTCAAATGGCCAAATGACACTTAAGGTCATGTTCAACTTCCTTAGCTATCAGTGAAGTGCAAATCAAAACAACTTTGAGATACCATCGTACACCTGTCAGAATGGCTAAAATCAAAAACACCAATGATAGCCTATGCTGGAGAGGATGTGGAGTAAGGGGAACACTCAGTCATTGCTGGTGGGAATGCAAACTTGTGCAACCACTTTGGAAATCAGTGTGGTGTTTTCTCAGGAAACTGGGAATCAATGTACCTCAGGATCCAGCAATACCACTCTTGGGAATATACCCAAGAGATGCCCAATCATACTACAAGAGTATTTGTTCAACTATGTTCATAGCAGCATTATTTGTAATAGCCAGAACCTGGAAACAACCTAGATGCTCCTCACTGGAAGAATGGATAAACAAAGTGTGGAATAGATACACATTAGAGTACTACTCAGTGGTAAAAAATAATGACATCTTGAATTTTTCATGCAAATGGATGGAAATATAAAACGCTATCCTGAGTGAGATAACCCAGACCTAAAAAGATGAATATGGTATGTACTCACTCATCAGTGGACTCTATCCATAAACAAAGGACATTAAGCCTATAGTTCATAAGCCTAGAGAAGCCAAATTGCAAGGTGAACCCAAAGAAAAATATATATAGATCCTCACGGAACTTGAAAACAAACAAGATCGCCAGGCAAAAGTTGGGAGCACACGGGTATGGATGGGGGTGAGGCTGGGGAAGGGGAGGGGGAAGGAGAAGGGAGAAGGGAAGAATTGGGGAGAGCTTGGAGGAGTGGGAGGGTGGAGATGGAGGAAGGGCAGATATAGGAGCATGGAAGAAGATATCTACATTAAGGGAGCCATTTTAGGGCTGGCAAGAGACTTGGCTCTAGAGCGATCCCAGGTGTCCATGGGGATGTCCCCACCTTAGTCCTTGGGCAGCAGAGGAGAGGGTGCCTGAACTGGCCTTGCCCCACTATCACACTGATGATTATCTCGAATATCACCATAGAATTTTTGTCCGGCAATGGATGGAGATAGAGACAGAGACCCACATCCACATCAGAGCAATGAATTGAGTTCCCAAGGTCCAGTTGAAGAGAAAAAGGAGGGAGAAGATGAGCAAGGAAGTCAGGACTGCGAGGGGTTGGTCCACCCACTGAGACAGTGTGCTAGATCTAATGAGAGCTTGCCAAATCCAGCTGGACCTGGACTGAACAAGCATGTGATCAATCTGGACTCTTTGAAGGTGGCTGCCAATGGGGACGGACTGAGAAGCCATCGATAATGGCACTGGGACCTGTTTCTACTGCATGTATTGGCTTTTTGGGGCCCTAGTCTATTTGGATGCACACCTTCATAGGCCAGGATGGAGGGGGGAGGGCCTTGGACTTCCCACAGGGCAGGGCACCTTGCCCTCTCTTAAGGATGGAGGGGGAGGGTGAAGCAGGAAGAGAATGGGAAGAGGGGAGGAAGTGTAATTTTTTGAATGGAAAAATAAAAAAAATAAAACCAGCCTATAATTCACAATCCCCAAGAACCTAGACAACATTGAGGACCCTAAGAGAGATATACATGGATCTAATCTACATGGGAGTAGAAAAACAAAAGATCTCCTGAGTAAATTGGGAGCATGGGATCTATGGGAGAGCATAGAAGAGGCAGAGAGAAGAAGGGAGGGGAGTGGAGGAAAATATATAGCTCAGTAAAAACAATTTTAAAAAAAGAAAAAAAAAAGAAACTGCTTTGGGCCTGGTGATAGTGCAGAACTTAGGTAGGCAGGGAGACAGAACTGAATTCTTAGAAGAAGAAAGCAAAATCATGGAGACGCTAGGTCAGACGCGCTAAATCTTTCCCAGTAAGCCACGATCTCGTGGTGAACACAGATTAATAGAAATGGGTTGAATCAAGATGTGAGAGTTAGCCAATAGGAGGCAAGAGCTAATGGCCAAGCAGTGTTTTAATTAATACAGTTTCTGTGTGATTATTTCAGGTGTAAGCTAGCCAGGCAGCCGGGACAAACAAAGGGCCCCTGCTCTCTGTACAACAAATCTTTAAAGCTCTGTAGGTAGAAACATGAAGATTGAATTGTACTTTTATGAAAAGATCAATGAGGGAAATTGGTTATCTATACACTAGACAAAGTTCATTCTTTTCCTTTACCCTGAGTGACAAGCATGCTTATAGATCTCTTGTTTCATGGCAGAGTGTGCACCCATTTCTACACTGACCTTGGTGAATCACATAAGGTTCAGTGACATTAAAAGGAACCTAGAATATGTATTTCTTTCCTCATTTATGTTTTCTTCCTATCATCTTATTTGACATCTTGGCTGTTGTAAATAATGAATTTTTTTATCATTTTAACAAGTGAATCTTTTGGATCATTACTGTACTAGATGGAGCACACTCCCAGAAGGTTGAGGACCGTCTGCCAGTGAGTCTGCATCACTCCAGCCCATGGATGTACATGCTGCCACACTTCACCTTTATCTGGGAGTTCTTGTCTTCCTCTGCATATAGTCTTCTGACTCCACAGAGTCTACCTCAAGCTCTCCACTAAGTTGATCTGAAACTCAATACTGATCTAACTAGGTGCCTGGATGTTTGTTAAACCAGCAGCAAGATCTTGATTTGACCAGGTCTGTTTATATATTCATTGCTGCTGTTTCTGGGGCATATCAACAATCATACAGGAGTCAGATTTTCATCAGAATAAAGGGGAACACATTAGATCTGTGCTTAGATCTATCTATCTATCTATCTATCTATCTATCTATCTATCTATCTATCTAGCTTTCATTCTTTTTCTTTTTCTTCCTCTCTCTCTCTCTCTCTCCTGTCATCTTATTTTGTGACTTTTTAAACTTACTTTTTCAGAGGTTATAACACAGGTTTAAAGATTAAGCAAAATTTAAAAAGTAAAAATGTTTAATACATGACCTGGTTCACTTGTTTTTCTTATATTAAAGGACTTTCTTTTGTAAATTGTAAGGTGGTTTTATGGGGTGTGTTTTAGTTACCTTTCTGTTGCTATGATAAAAAACCATGTGTTGACAGAGGTTTCTGTCCCGCCTAGTCCCGCAGCCATTCAGACCCAAAGAAACACACAGAGATCTACATTAATTATAAACTGGTTGGCCTATTAGCTCAGGCTTTTTATTAACACACCCTGCATTAATCCATAATTCTTGTCTGTGTCAGCCACGTGACTTGGTACCTTTTATCAGTGAGGCATTCTCATCTTGCTTCCTCTGTGTCTGGCTGCCTCTGTGACGACCGCAGACTGATTCTTTCCTCTTCATAGACTTCTCCTGTTCTAGTTGCCCTGCCTCTACTTCCTGCCTGGCTACTGGCCAATCAACGTTTTATTAAAACAATACAATATAAGTGATAGAGTACAAGACCATTGTCCCACAGCAACCATGACCAAAAACAACTTAAGAAAGAAAGAGTTTATTTTGGCTTATGGTTCCTGTGCAATAGAATCCATAATGGCAGGGTAGAGGTGGGGCATGATGTAGCATGAGGGCCGCTTGCTAGTTGGGGCCTCCGTCCCACCTGATTCCCACAGCTGTTTGGCCCCAAAGAAAATCATGCTGACAGTTCTATATTAGGTTATAAACTGATTGGCTCATTAGCTCAGGCTTCTTATTAGCTCTTGTAACTTACATAGCCCATTATTCTTATCTATGTCAGCCACATGGCTCAGTACCTTTCTCAGCATGGCAGGTCACATCCTGCTTCTTCGCTGGTCCAGGCAGGTCTGCCAAGAGAGCTTCCTGCTTCCCAGAATTCTATTCTCCTTGCTCCGCCTCTACTTCCTGTTTGGTTGTCCCACCCATGCATCCTGGCTAATGGCTAATCAGCGTTTATTTAAATCATGATTGACAGAATACGGACAATTCTCCTGCACCAGCATGGCAGCACATTTCAGCCTCACACAGGAAGCAAACAGAGAGAACATGAAGTGGAGCAAGGCTGTAAACTCCCGAAGACTGTCCACAGTAACTACTTCCTCTAGTAAAGTGCTGCCTCTTAAAGGCTTCATAGCCTTCCTGAAAATACCACCGATGGGGTACCAAGAGTTCAAATACACAAGCCTAAGGAGAATATTTTTCATTCAAATCACCACAAGGTGCATTGCTTATTTAGGTTTAGGGTCAAGAAAAGAATGCTAATGCACTTAAACTCAAGTCCGCAAAACTTGAGTCCCTAAATAAGCACAGCCTGTTTGTATTTGAGTATTTGAATTTGAGTTGCCTTCAAGAAAACAATTCTTTCCAGATGCAGGCAATTTGGATCTAATCAGTTGTTAGGATTTTTGTTGTTGTTGTTGCTATTTTGTTTTTGAGACAGGGTGTCACTGTGTAGCTCTAACTGCCCTGGAATTCACTAGATAAATCAGACTGACCTTAAAACTCACAGAGATCTGCGTGACTCTGCCTCCCAAGTGCTGGGATTAAAAGCATGTGCTACCATGTTAAAGTTTTTCACTCCCAGCTAGATTCTAGATTGAGGTGTTTGTCTTCCCATGTACCCTTAATTTTTTTAGTCTTTCTATCTGTCATGTTTCAGCACTATGAGCATATGGAGAAAACCATTGTTTTAATTAATGGTTAAAGGTTAGTTTTTCATATTTAAAAAAACATAATAACAGATTCATGCTGAATGTAGCCTTTTCCCCTCAATGCTTCTGTGACCAGTGCTCTTGAGAGTGAGTTATTCACATTAACACAAACATTGGTATATTATTTGTTTCTGTTAGAACAAATTCTCCCATTGCATAGATTGTTTTGATGATGAAGACTAGGCCCCAATCTTGAGTTACCATAAGTGGAGTTATTGTGAAAATCCATTCTTCCTTTATTTTCATAATGTGTGCTGTGATATCAACATGCAATCTATTAATATACTAGTATAATTATATTAATATGTGATATAGTAACATAATCTTCCTTTAGGTTAGTTTATATTTTATATTTGTTCCTGTTCTTTTACATTGAATAATTTAGTGCCATTGTCTAAACTATGTTCATTCCATTCAAATTTAGCCTCTGACAAGTTCTCAGAGCAGGAGCAGAAGCCAGCTAAAGTCTTTGCTGAGGTGTCACAGGCATAACCTCTCACCCAGTTGCTAGTATTTTTACTCTCTGGAAGCCCTTGAGCTGGGCCTCTGTATTGGTGACTCATCTATGACTGTGATAAAATACTATGATAAAGGTAACATACGGAAGAGTTTATTTGGCTTTATGGCTCCTGAAGGATGAGAATCCATCATGGTGGGAATGCATAGCAAGTAGAAGGCAAGGTAACAGTAGGGGAAGCCAAAAGGTCACATGTCTAACCAGAAGCTGAAACAGAGAGCAACCAGGAAGTGAGTCTCTATACACTCAAAGACAGACCCCAGGAACAACTTCCTCCCACAAGACTTCACCCCCAAGAGGTTCCACAACCTCCTTAAATAGCGCCAAAACCTGGGATCAATGTTCAAATATCTGAGCCGATGTGGGACATTCTCTTTCAAACCACCACAGACATATTTCTTTTAACACTTTGTAGCTGGGGTTTGTTTTCTGTATGCATCCCGAAAACCAGTTTGAATATACAGTCTATTAAGAGTTACATAATTCTCGGTATATTCAGGTTTACATCTGTAATGTCACTGTTATAGAAGCTAATTTGAGGTCACTCTTCATAAGCGCTTTATTCGACTATGGGGCCCTTAATGGGGAGAATGGGTCTCTAGGTTGGAAGAGGAGTTTCATTAATTCATTAGGAGAGAAAACTTCCTTGCATGGTATGGTGGGAGGGGGTACAGGGAAGTGTGCCAGCAGGGGACCAGAGGAAAGAGATTTCAAATGCCCAGAACAAAAAGGACATTCGATAAATTCCAGGAGGAGGCAGGCAAGCGTCATACCATGTGGTCTAGCCTGGACTACTTGCCAAGAGGCACAGAGTCAGACATTTGTTGGGTTTATAAACCCATATCTTAGAGGAGGAGGGACTGGGCTTCTTTCCAGACTCCCATCGCAGTCTGAGTGTTCTGGCTGTTCTTTGTCCCAAAGGATAGGTTGCAGGTGTGTGGCCTGATTTCAGGGTAGGGGTGTGGGGAGACCCAGCTAAAATAGTCTGAGATCTGGCGGCCACTGTGACTTTTCTATTTATCCAATCCTTTCATGCTTCTTGTCATCTCTCAGTTTTTAGAGCAAGTAATTTCTGTCATTCTCCATGCTCTCTCAGGTGTGTCCACAGTCATGTGTTGTTGCTGTTTCTTCTAGCGGTTTCCGCAGAGATTATCCCATACACTACTGACATGCCAGAGTTTAAATGCTTTTTTTTTTGGTTTTTCGAGACAGGGTTTCTCTGTAGCTTTGGAGCCTGTCCTGGAACTAGCTCTTGTAGACCAGGCTGGCCTCGAACTCACAGAGATCCGCCTGCCTCTGCCTCCTGAGTGCTAGGATTAAAGGCATGCACCACCACCGCCCAGCTGAAAATGATCATTATTAATCTTACCTTCTTCCAGGAAATTTAAGAGCCTTAAAAATTACAATGATCTCTCTACCTTTCTATTTTTAATCTCCTTTGTGTGTGTGTGTGTGTGTGTGTGTGTGTGTGCACGTTTTGAGTTTATTACATATGTCTGTGCTGCCTATGAATGCCAGTAAAGGGTGTCAGATGCCACAGGAATCGGAGTGATAGGTGACCCCACATGCCTCCTGGGAACCAAATGTGGGTCCTCTGCAAGAGCAGTTAGTGCTCTTAACCACGAAGCTGCCTCTCTAGCCCCAGACCCTTACTCTATGACCTGTTTTTACCACTGCTGCTGCTACTTCACCCCATTGGTGTCCCGTTGTGGTGATGTGTTTTCCACTGTGGTACTCTTCGCTTTCTCCTTCTCTGAGCGCCCATCTATTTTCCTCTGCTTAAAGCATCCTTTTCAGTATTCTCTTTAGCTTGTGTCTGTTCCTGTTGATTCTCTCAATTTTCGTTTGTCAAAACCTTATTTGACATTTGGCTGTCCTTCCTGAAGGATATTTTCTCGTGATTGGTAATACTGGGTTGGCATTTGCTTTATGTCAGGAGTCTTTTGTTTTCCAGCCTTCGTTTCTTTGGCTCTATGCAGACACTGATATCCATCTACCTGTATACTGTACAAGGATGCCGTGTCCTTCAGTTTTACTTGATTGCATCTATAATTTGTTTAGCATTTTTATATGAAGTTTATAAAATTGCATTGCTTTCTACTAATATTTATCTAACGATTTCCTGAATTCTGGAGCAGTTACATGTGATAATAGAGACATAATAGTGAAACAGCAGCACTGATTGGCTTGGGAACAGGAAGCTGACACATTCCCTTCAGAAAGATGCAGTTTAGTAGGGGAAAGGGCCTTGAAGTCATCGCTAGGCCTTCATTTGGGAGTTAGATGTACAGAGATATGAACATGATGGATCCCTAGAAGGAAGCAGAGGCTTCATTTCAGTGCCTGGGGAAGAGACTCAGTAAGGGTGAGAAAGGGTTTTACTAGTTTTATTTTTAATTGAACCACTCTATTTACTTATTAAGTATATTTTGTTCATATTTTTGTCATTGTTACTTTATTCATCCCCATGTGAGAACTCAGAATTTAAAAAGAGACAATTTTTTTCTTCGTTGTTTGCTCTAACCAAGTGGTGGAGTGATGCTTTGGGGAAAGTAGACTAACAGTTGTTACCATGGCAACACTTTTATTACTCAGGGCTCAAAATCATTGCCTGAAGAAGTTCAGGTTAGATAATTCTCACGTTTCAATTCTGATACTTTTTCCGTGCTTTCTGTTTAAAATCGGATTCATTATCACTCACATTTTGATGCTTTCATATTTTTTTAAACATCCACTGACTAAAAAACATTCTGTCAGCTGCTAAGCGAGACAGATATTGTGAAGGGCAGACTCTATCAGCCTGTCTTCCAAATGTCTCTTTATGTTTTGTAAAATTTTATGCTATAAGCTGAGCATGCCCAGAGGTGTTTGGCCACCATTTTAATTTAACCCTTCAAACATGTAGTTCCATGACCTTGAGCCCAAAATTATGTTATTATTGTTATTTTTCCTTGGATTTTTTTAACCTTAAAATGAGCATGTTCAGGAATGTAATGGTTTTTTTTTTTTGCAGTTTGCCCAGGCATGGGACATCCCCTAGTAAATATATATAGGCCACCTAAATAACATACCCATGATCCTTTAGTTTGATGAGGTCCTTGCTTTCCTTTGCCTGATCCCACCCATAAATCTTTCCCACTCCTTTATGTCTTGGGTGTGGTTGTTTTGGTTTCATTATCACCAAAAGGAGAGCCTACAGCACTTGGTCTGTTGACAGAAGACACAGCACTCACCTCAAAGGCAAAAAAAGAGTTTATTCCAGACTCAAATATAAGTGACCATGGTTGAGGAACACAATCAGGCTTCTTCAAATACCATGTTCCAACAAAGCAGCAGTTTCATGAACTTTTACAGTATCAGAACAAAGAAAGTCATAAACTTAACCCACTTTTCAAATATATTGGTAAGTACATGTGCTGAGTGAAAATGGCTCCCATAGGCTCATATATTTCCATGCTTAACCCTAGCTGGTGAAATTTTTGGAAGGATTAGGAAGTGTGGTCTTGTTGAAGTAGATGTGTCCTTGTTGGAGGAAGTATGTCAACAGGAGTGGGCTTTGAGGTTTCAAAAGACCATACCATCAAGTCCAAATGGATCAAAGACCTCAACATAAAGCCAGCCACACTGAACCTTATAGAAGAGAAAGTGGGGAAATACACTTGAATGCATTGGCACTGGAGACCACTTCCAACCCCAGCAGCACAAACGCTGAGAGCAACAACTAATAAACGGGACCTCCTGAAACTGAAAAGCTTTTGTAAAGCAAAGGACACGGTCAACAAGACAAAATGACAGCCTACACAATGGGAAAAGATCTTCACTAACCCCACATCAGACAGAGGTCTGAGCTCCAAAATATACAAAGAACTCAAGAAATTGGACACCAAAACAACACATAATCTAATAAAAAAAAATGGAGTACAGACCTAACAGAGAACTCTCAACAGAGGAATCTAAAATGGCTGAAAGACACTTCAGGAAATGTTCAACATCCTTAGTCATCAGAGAAATGCAAATCAAAACAACTCTGAGATTCCATCTAACACCTGC
>PVIU01001133.1:35890-235601 GCA_004026605.1 Ondatra zibethicus
CAACTTATGCTGGAGAGGCTGTGGAGAAAAGGGAACACTTCTGCATTGCTGGTGGGAATGCAAGCTGGTACAACCCCTATGGATGTCAGTGTGGCAATTTCTCAGAAAATTAGGAAACAACCTTCCTCAAGACCCAGTAATACCACTTTTGGGTATATATCCAAAGGATGCTCAATCGTGCCACAAGGACATGTGCTCACCTATGTTCATAGCAGCTTTGTTTGTCATAGCCAGAAACTGGAAACAACCTAAACGCCCCTTGATTGAAGAATGGATAAGAAAAATGTGATGCATTTACACAATGGAGTACTACACAGCAGAAAAAAATAACGACAGCTTGAATTTTGCAGGAAAATGGATGGAACTAGAAAATATTATTTTGAGTGAGGTAACCCAGACACAGAAAGACAATTATCACATGTACTCACTCATAGGTGGCTTTTAAACATAAAGCAAAGAAAACCAGCCTACAAAGCACAATCCCAGAGAACTTAGACAACAATGAGGACACTAAGAGAGACTTACAGTAGATCTAATCTACATGGGAAGTAGAAAGTAGAAAAAGACAAGATCTCCTGAGTAAATTGGGAGCATGGGGACCTTGGGGAAGGGTTGAAGTGGGGAGGGGAGCAGAGAAAAATGTCAAGCTCAATAAAAATCAATTAAAAAAAGTAAAAAAAAAAAAGCCCCTACTAGGCTTTGTGTCAATTGGCTTGATGCCTGTGGATCAGGATATAAAGCTCTCAGCTATTGCTCCACTGCCATGCCTGTCTGCTTCCAGCCTGATGACAATAAGACTAACCCTTTGCAGCTGCAAGCTGAACCTCAGTTAAATGCCTCCTTTTGTAAGAGTTGCCTTGGTCATGGTTTCTCTTCACAGCAATAGAACAGTGACTAAGAGGGCACATCAGGAAGGCAGGTCACAGCTTTAGGCCTTAGGTGCTATCTGACAGCACTTTTAGCCTTTTGATTGGCAGAAACTAGGGCTTCGTTGACACATTCCAAGGGATTTACCCAACGGTCACAAGAGACATTGAGTCATGCACAGAGGGGGGCAATAAATCGCTACTAAGGGAACTAGAGATGTCCCCAAGATAATTTAGCTCTGGTCTTAACACTTCAGCCTCTCCATGTCACTGACATTCTCATCAATCAGCTTTTGTAGTCACAACTTCACTCCGGGAATTCTCAGGTGGCATTACCTCGATGCAGCAGACAGTCAGAGGCTGGATAGGGATATTTTTCTTTTTTAAAAATTTTCCTGGAAGATCTGGAGGCTGAAGCAGAGTAACCTTAAATTCAAGACCTCCTAGATCAGCCTGGTGAGACCTTATCTCCAAACAGCCCGTGATGTAGCTGACTTGCCTAGCTTGTCAGGCCCCTAGGTGCAACTTCAAATAAACAAAGAAACAAGGATAATGGTCCTCTTTGTATACACACAGCAGGACACACATGTAATTTTCCTCTTACTGCACACATTCTAATTCTGGTTATGGATTGGGGTGAACAACAAGCAGAGGTGAAAACTAAGCATCACTAACCATATCATTTGGGGGCTATTCATGCTACTGATTTCATTTGTTTCCTTGTGCCCTCTTGTTGACAATGACAAGAGACATTGCCCACTCATTAGGTGTTTTTCCATGTGTAAAAGAAGTTGTCAAACTGGCTTTAGGCTGTTGCTTGCTTGTTGTCAGGGCTAAGGTCAGCGGAACCCCTTGAGCAATCTCCATTACCAGGATGACCTGAAGTAGAGGGATGTGTAACCATCTTGTGGTGCCTCATCTGGAAATACAGAGGGGGGATGTTGTCCAGACTTTGTGGCCTCCTGTACAGCAGCCAGTTCCAAGGCTCCTCTTCACTTGGGCATGGTTGGGAAGAAGGACGAAGCCAGATTTATTTGTGGAACTAGATTTCTTTTCAGGCTTTTCCTCCGTGACTGCGGAATAAATGGCACATTCATTAGTAAAAAAGCATGATAGACAAGCTTCCCAACTTCTCCCATTAAAGCGTTTTCATCCTCTTAGCTAAGCAGTGAAGTGATTTCAATAGTCCTGTGCATCTCCGGGCAGAAGAGTGTTGATGAAAGGTGAGACCCTCAAAGGGTTTATTAATATAGCATGATTAATAAAAACCCAGAGACAGATATTGGGGTTTAACCTGAAGACTAGAAAAGCAAAACAGCTAGCCACTGGCTCTTACTTTGACCTCAGCGTGAAAATGGTGATCCTGCCTCCAGGAAACCTCAGAATGAGACTGAGCCTGAAACGTGTCTTCTCCCAGCTTATATTTCTCCCTAGTGCTTTGGGCACCGTCTGGAAGAGCTTTGGAGCTGCCTAATGGGGTACTTCTCCATTCTAGAACCCATGTACACTAACCGGAAAGGGTTGACAGGAGGATCTACCACAAGTGTGAGTCCAGCCCAGAACAAAACAAGTTCCAGGCTAGCCAGGGCTACATGACAAGACCCCCCAAAGCTCTCCTTGGGACAGTGAGAAGGCTCGGCTGCTGACAGCACTTTCTGTATAGACCTGATAACTTGAGTTCTATCCCTGATCTCACTGTACAAGGTGGAGAAATGACTCCTGAAAGTTATCCTTGGACCTCCACATGTATGCCATGACATGGATATGCATACATGCAAAAATAAAAATTAAAACCCATAGATAGATACATATATATAGACATTTTGTCAGCAACATTCAACTGCTATATAAGAGACACTAGATGAACACCATATGTTTCTGAGATATTTCCGGGATTTGGTTACAAAATTTTGTAACATAAAAAAGGAAGAGGAGACATATGAGGTAAAGAAAAAAAAAAAACAGAAAGCTATGATGCCCAGCCTGTCTTCAAAGGTCCTTTATGCCTGGGCATCAGCAGGTCGTGTCTCTACTCCTTTCTCCCTGAGACACGGTAGGAGGCTCAGGTCCCTTCATGACCTGCACACTCCAGCATAGGGTGTGTCCCCAAGCTTCAGGTGTCCTCTCTACCAACTTCAATACTTCCTAAGCCCACCACTCAGCACACTCTTCCCCCTTCTCAGTGTCAGTCTTATAGCACAAATAATAAAATCCCAAAAACAGATATTGGGGTTCAAGCTGAGAGATCAGAGAAGCAAAGCAGTCAACCACTAGTGAGCTCTTAGCTCTATGAAATCATCAGACTGAAAAGAGGGCCAGTTCCTGTCGCATCCTGTCTTATATTCCTATCTAGTGCTGGTGTTATAGGCATGCACCACCACTCCCCCAGCCTCTAAGGCTAACCAGTGTGGTTGCTGGGATTAAAGGAGTGTGCCACCACTGCCTGGCCCGCATGGCTGACTAGCGTGGCTAGCTTTGCACTCTGATCTTAAGGCAAGTTTTATTAAAACACAAATAAATATCACTATACAGTCTGAAAGAATGATTCAGACGAAACGTGTGCCCTTAGAATTTAAAATCCAGTTTACTAAGCACAGTGAAGAGAAAATGAGATTAAGGGAAAATGAGATGCCATAGTAGAAAGGGGAAATTACTGTACGACAAGAAGTCAGATGGTAATAATGGTAGGGAGAGAAGCAAAACTGAATGCGGAGGCTGTCATGGTTTGTGTGCTCTCAGAGGTTATTCCCACCAGGAGATCCCAGCTCATGTACTTCCAAATCATACTGTCTTATAGTTAAACATATAGGCTCTGAAGCCAAACTTCTGGGTTGAAATCCCAGGTCTGAAGTCACCAGGTTCTTTGGGAATCTTTGATAATTGTTTATGCTCTGTGCTTCAGTTTTGGTATCTGCAAGACGGGAGTGTTAATTTTAATGCATTGTTGCAAAGATGCAAGAGTGCATGCCACACGCACAGCCTCAGACTTGGCACATTAATTGGAAGGTAAGATTAATCATAATTGTCAATTATATCATCAAATTTAAATTGTGTGTGTGCACGCACACAAGCATCTGGTATCTTCCTCAGTAACTCTCCATCTTATTTCTCTTACTGAACTTGGGGCTCGGCAATTTAGCTCCACTGGCTGGTCCCTTGTCCCAGCAGTCTCATGTCTCATCTGTCCAGTGCTGGGATTACATCATACACCATAGCAGCCAGGTTATAACATCGGTGCTGGATATCCAAACTCAGGTGCCCATGCTCATAGGGCAAGCACTTTAGCATCTGAGCCACAGCCCCAGGTCCCTGAGTATGATTTTTTTTGTTTAAAAAAAATTGCGAGAATTTCTGTTATTAGGTAGCCTTTGGGAAAACTATGGAGCATGTTGGCGTAGATACCATCTTCAACATAACCATTTTTCTGTGACTGGGTGTTTCTATAAGTTTGAAAATAGGTCACATGCCACAGACTTCACATTCTTCTTTCTTTCTTTCTTTCTTTCTTTCTTTCTTTCTTTCTTTCTTTTCTTTTTTTCTTTTTTGAGACAGGATTTCTTTGTAGCTTTGGAGCCTGGAATTAGCTCTTATAGACCAGGCTGGCCTCAAACTCAGACATCCGCCTGCCCCTGCTTCCCGAGTGCTGGAATTAAAGGCGTGCACCACCACTGCCAAGCTTCAGACTTGACATTCTTATGCTTTCTCCACATTTGAACTTTCTTGATGATTTTTTTTTTGAGACATGGTCTCCCTACATAGCCCTGACATCCCTATAACCCACTCTGCAGACCAGGTTGGCCTCAAACTCACAGAGATCTTCTGCCTCTGCCTGAGTGCTGGGATTAAAGTTGAGTGCCACCATACCTGGCCCCTTGTTTGATTTTTGTATCACTTAAGGATTGAACTCAGGGCCAGTTAACTACCACTGAGTTACCAACCCATACCCTTCTAGCCATGACTAAGTTTTAATTCCATTATGCTGGTTCTTAAGACCTATGTGGCTATCTTCTTTTCTAAGCTTTGGATTTGATTAGAAAATAAACTTATATTTAATATTAGATTAAAGAAAAAGTGAAGAAAAAAATATGGGGCACTATGAGTTGTAAAACCCAACACAAATATATGTCTGTCTGTCTATCTATCTATCTATCTATCTATCTATCTATCTATCTATCTATCTATCTATCCATCTATCTATATTTACCTTTTACTTTTGGATTATTTGTAACATGCTCTTTCATCCATTCCTTACAACTAAAAGCAATTTTTTAAAAATAGAAAATGCCTCTATTGCCAATAGCTCTTTCTCACATAAGTGACAGCATGGCTGATTAGTGGGATTCATCCATAGTCCCATTCAGGGCAAAAGCTATCAAAATTATGAAGACATTTTCCATCTTGATTTAATAAAATAGCTTTTAAAAGTGGTTAGGGTTGTTGCCACAGTGTCCATCTTCAGTTAGCAGTGAGCAATAAAAGCCACACATTGGGCTGCATCTTTCTCTTACTATTGGACCCATACTGATGACTACATAGATGAGTGTAAGTTAAGTCAGGTCCATGGAAGCTTCTAGCGCTATTAGAATAAACTCTGATCAAGGAAATCTGAAGGGAAAGATCTTGGGCTTATCATTTAGTTAGCAAGTGGTCTTTGGTATCGCCTGACCAAATGCAAGACGGACCTAACATTTTCTTTTAATTTAATTGTCGAAATTAAGAGAATCATTTATAAGAACACGTCACACTTTTTTAAAATTTGCATGCAGGGACAACTGCTGCAGGTAAGCTGAAACCCGGGCTCCCACAGCCCACATAGGTGCAGTAAGACTCCAAAGTGAAGACAGTTACACTGCACAACCACGTTGTATCCAGTTGCTTCTAAAGTCACTCAAAGAACATGTTTGGTGATGCACCAGGGTAGCCTCGTTTGTTCAGACCCACAGGTTGCATTTGGTTTTCCTCTCACTTCCTACCCAACAAACACATGACTTTAACCTTCACTGAACGGAACACATACACATCTGGAATACCCACGAAAATAAGCACTGAAATACTTTTAGGCTCAGGATGTTTTGGGGGACAGACAAGCAATTAAAAAGAAAATCTGTACACGTGTGGGGTGCGTATGGAATTAGAGTGCTCCGTGGGATGCAGGTAACTTACTTTCTCGTGCTGAACATGCGCGCCCTTCTTCTTCCCGTGGACGCCCTCTATCGAGTCTCTTTGTGCTTCAGAGCCAATGAGTGGAAGGAATCTTAGACTTGTGGGGCTTGGCACCTGTAAACCACAGCCGAGTTAAGCATACTTACGGTGTTTACTTCCAGAATGTAAACCTGAGGTAGGGGTGCCACGTGAGAGGTCCATCTGCTTCAAGCACATGCCCCCTTTCAGACACCCATTGCTCTGTCTTTCTCCTGCTGTTAGTTTGGTTTTCCTTTTTTCTTTCTTTTTTATTTTTTAAATAAAAAATACTTGCTTGTGTTTGGGTGTTCTGCCTGCAGGTATGTTTGTGTACCATGCATGCTCTTGGTGTCTTCAGTAGATGAGAGAGGGTGTTGGATCCCCTGGAACTGGGGTTATAGGAAGTTGTGAGCTGCCATGTGGATGCTTGGAATTGAACCCAGGTCTCTGAGCAGCAAATACTCTTAACCACTGAGTCATTTTTCCAGTCCCCTACTTTTGAATTTTTGAGGGAGATTTATGTATTTCAGGCTGGCCTTGAACTCTACACCCTTCTGCCTCTGCCATTCTGGTTCTGGGAATATAGGTGTGTATTACCCTATTGTTATTTCTGTGTGTGTGTGCGCACACACACACACACACACACACACACACACACACACACACACACAGTCATGCTTATGGAGGGCAACTCTACTTTATTGACTGATGCAGGGTTAGAGTTGCCAGTTTGGGCTGGCCAAGCCTGTCTAGCAGATCCCCCTTTCAGCCTCCTTAACACTGGGAATGCAGGTGAACTGCCTCGACTTCTCAACTTTTCTGTGAGTTCTGAGGACCTGAGCTCTGGTCCTCGTGCTTGTATGACAAGTGTTTTATTTACGGAGAGATCTCCCCAGCTCCCCACCTTATGTTTTGAGGACCGGTCTCTTACTGAACCTCGAGCTTACTAATTACACTGGAAGAGGTGGTCAAGAACCCCAGGGGTTCTTCTGTTTCTGTCTCCCCAGCACAGGCATTACAGATGCACCCTACTGTGTTCAGTTTTGTGTGTGTAGGTGCTGGGGATCCAAACTCAAGTCCTTATGCTTGTGTGTCAAGCCCTTTAATGACTGAACTGTCTCCCCAGTCAATTGTTGACCACTGTCAGCACCCCCGTTGTTATCTACTACAATGAACCTGTCCTTAGAAAGATAAGGAATGCTTAAGATCTATGTTGACATATTTGGTATTTGGTTTGCTATTTCTTGGTTTCATTCATTAGTTACTTAACACTGGCTATCTGGGGGTGGAGACTTGGGCAAGAGATTTGATGATGACTGTTGAGCAGATAGTAGCATAGGCACAGTGACAGAGTACCCAATGGCACTCAAGCATGCTGGACTATAGGGACAGTAGAGGGCGAATGTGGAGGAAACAGGGTCCAAAAGTCTAGCAGAGCCAGATCATAGAAGGTTTATATGCTACTCTAAGGCATTTGGATTTTGTCTTGATGGTATGAACCACTGGATCAAAGCTCAAAGTCACTCTTATGTGCAATGGCAGAGGTGAGCAATTCAAGCTACTGACATACGTAACCCAAGACTTGCTTAGGACCAGACCCGGTGTGTTTACGGAAACATCTGTGGGCTGATTGTGTCAGCAATGAGAAATCAGATTTTGTATTGCCCCATTATCACCCTAGTTATAGAAACTTCTGACTTACCCTGTATATAGGCAGAGAACCAAAAACAATCCCTGCCTCTCTGCTTTCTGTCATGAAACCTTCCAAAGCATATCGGCGAATCTACAAAAGAACACAATGATTTACAGGAAAGGGCACGTTCTATCCACCAAAAACCTGACTCACTAATGCAAGATCTTAGGCAAGTTCTCTGTTGATAATAAATTTGTGGAAAGGAACTACTCCAATGGAAGCTTGCTATCATGGTATCATTGGTACTGTAAACCACATATCAAAAGGCAATTATCAGAAAGCTGTCTAGTATCAGAGACTCCAAGTGAATCACATCTCAACTCAATGGGTGTTGAAGCCTTTTCATTCACTGGACAAGTGAGGTGGGAAGATAGGGAGCCAAGAGAAGAAATTTGCCATATTTAAGTGTTTCAAGGACTCTGAAAAGCCTTTCTAAGGATTTTAACCAATTTATTTAATATTTCAGTTATCATCTTACCTTTGGTGTGTTTCCTACGTGTGTTGTGTTGATTTTTGAGACAAGTCTCTCTTCGTAGCCTATAGGCCAACCTAGAACTCACTATGTAGACCAAGCTAGTCTTCTATCCCAGCATTTTTACGGCCATCTTCTGAGTTAAAATGTACATAAGAGGGCTGTTTTCAACCATGCCTGATAATGCCACATTGATTGTCAATGACTTTCTACCAGTTCATATGACTGCCACCAGATTGGTGCTTCTGGTGTCCTCAGATTCTTTATTTAGACCCTGGGAGGTCTAAAGTGGTATCCCACAGTGTTATTGATGTGCATTTACTGTGTGCTAAAGAGGTCAGGTGTCTTCCTGAGTGCTTATTGGCATGCACTTTTTCTTTAGTGAAATAGTCAAGCTTTTAAAGCAGTTTTTAGACTCTCTTTTTCTCATTTATTTTTCGGAGGTTTTTTTTTCCCCTTCCCATAGTCCAGATACCCACCTTTGTTCATTTATGAGTTTTCTGAAGACAGGGTGGGTTCGGACAGATGAAGACACATTCTGGCTGTGTCAAGGGCACCCAGATGAAGTGCATTTTAGGGACAGGAAGCTCAGGAAGATGGTACACAGTAATGGACTAGAGATTAATTCGGACAGGTGTGCTTGCTTTATTTGTGGGTGAGCCAGAGGGAATACATTTTAACTAATTTCTGATCAATTCCAGACCTTTGACCTCACATCAATCCATCCTCTAGCATGGTTAAATAGTAACAGCTCACTTTTCTCAGTGCCCATGAATACAGAATGAGCTCCAGTGATGATGTCTATCCCCTATTTTCCACCCTCAACCTGGGAGTAGTATACACTGACTTTCCTCTTGAGGAGAAGAGGTTCTCCTGACTTACCTGGGTACCTCCAGGTAATCACTTGATTCTTCCAAGTACAGAACCTTTCCCACTGAGTGAGACCCCTCTACCCCCACCATGTGCTCAGAGAGAACCTGCATTTCTGACTTCGATGATGAAGGGAGGATACACAAACTAAGGAATATGGGTTCTCTACCCACCTCAATCTCTTAAAACAAACACAGCTCTGGCTATACTTCAGTTTCAATCCCTTGAGACTCATTTCAGCATTAATAAAAAAAATTACACAAATTCTTATCTAGCCCAGACAGGCCTTGAGCTCCACAGGTGTCTGAGGATGGCCTTGAACTCTTGACCCTCGTTCCTCCACCTCCAAAGTGCTGCTGGAATTGTAGGCAAGTAGCACTGCACCCTGCTCTCATTTTAGGTTTTTTTGACCTGTAAATCTGTAAAATACTTTGCATTGTTTATTCCAAAAAAATCCAAAAGTAAAAACAAAAAGCTTGTGGCAGTTTGCAAGAGTAACAACAGAAAGCTAACATGCTATAGTAAGTGGAATATTTGAATTCAAAAATTCCAAAAAAAAATAAAAAACAAAGGTAAGTTTTGTCATTTTAGCTACCTTTGGAGAAGAAAGAGACTTGAAAAATTTAAAATCGTGTTGCACTTCAAAGGGCTTGGGAGGTGTGCGTTTGAAAAGCAAAGACACTGAGCTCATTTTTTTCCATCTGCATACAAAAATACAAAAAAAAAAGAGTCAAGCGCATAGCTATAACTTGCATCCCTTGCCAAGTGAACAAATATCCATTGTGTGATTGCATTCTTCTTCTTGGCTCCCCACATTGCTGACTTTCATGGCACCAGTCCCAATTACACTGACACTCTAACTAATTCTTATTCCATTTTGCTTTCTAGATCTCCCTCTAGGGAAACTACAGCAATTTCTACTCTGCCAGAATTGTCCATGTAATTGAAATCATCAGTTGTCATTTGCAGGGAGCCCTACATAGTAGCAATAGGATAAAGTCTTCTAAATTCAAGGCTTCACTTTTGAGTAACCTTGGGAAGCTTCCTCTACAGTTAAAACTTATTTATATATGTGTTTAGAAAGTCATAGCTAAGCATTAAAAACACTTTTTCAAAAAGCAATCACTAATATATCTTGAGATGGGATCATTCTAGGCAGAGAGACGACTCAGTGGGTGAAGACACCAAGTCTGATGATCTGAGTTCAGTTCCCAGGATGCACAGGGTAGAAGGAGAAGCCAACTATTGTCTGTTATCCTCTGACCTTCACAGACCTGCTGTGCTATACACTTTTTGTTCCTCCTCAAACAAATAAACAAACGTAATGTAACTGAGTCATTCTGTAGAACAAGGCTTAATTTGCTATACAGAGCAAATTTATTTCTTAATAAGACAGTGTAAGTACATGTCATACACTTAAATCATCCAAGACATGATGACCCTTTGATGCCTCGGTATCTATCACTTATGCCTGTGCCCTGTGCTTGTAAAAGCCACTATTAGTTCTTCAGAACAATTTTTTGAGTGACTTTTGGGGGCTGCCATTGAGCTAAGAACAGGGGTTACAAAGATGAGTAACAAGACCGTGGCCCTGAAAGGACTCATGAGTAAAGAAGCCTCACATTCACAAAGAAGCTCCTGTTGCCATGACTTCCATGCCAAGGAAGACTGTCCCCCGGAAGCTTGAACCAAAACATGAGCTTCCTTAAGTTACCTTCACTAGGAATTTGGTCACAGCAGGAAGTGGAGTGACTAATACAAGATACATGGATATTCAAGTCTGGAAAGTTATCCAAAAGTTAGGGTTGATCATCTCTCCTTGCTGAACTTGGCCACATCCTGATGGGCTTGGTTCTCCAAGTCTATTTCTCACACTTTAACCAGGCTCCTTTCCATCGTTCCTTACTGACCAGCCAAGGGAAGCCTCGAGCCTTCAGGTGGTGCCTTTCAGTCATCTGGAGACCTTGATTCTTGCCAACTTGGTTGTAGTTTTTGAGTCCTGTAGTTTCTGTTCTTAGCTTCAATTCTTATTTCCAGCATTTTTGGCATTCCTTGCATCAAACAACGGCATCTAGTCTTCCCAGTTTTGACTCACTTAGGGTTCTCCCAAAAGACCTTTTTGACGATCCCTCAGAGGCTTCCTGCTTGGGAATCATCCTTATTGGCTTTCCAAATTCTGATTTATAGAATTATCACCAGCCGTAGGCAGGTCTGTTTTTGTTGTTGTTGTTGCTGTTTGTTTTTGCTTTTTAAACTGGACATTTAGACATCTATCATATAACCTCCGCTCAGATGAGCAGTAGCCTCTTTTTGCTATGACAAAGCTAGTCAAAAAGCAAGAGGTGACATTTGTGAACCGCTTTCTTCCCCACATTCCGTTCTCCACCGCAGGACCATTTCCCCTCCTCCCTGCCTTTAAGCATCCCTGTCTTCCACACAAAAACAAACCCATGGAACAGACTCTCCTGCAACACTTACAATTATTTGCTTTATCTGAAGAGCAATCTATGTTAATTGTATGTTCGATGACTGTTATCAGGCCTCCTTTTCCTCCTTCCTCAGCTTCTAATAAGCTCTATTACATATCTTTTTATTTTTGTTGTTCTTCTGAAATAGGGTCTCATTATGTATCTCTGGTTGGCCTGAAACTTTGTACAAAGCCCAAGCTGGCCTTTAACTTTCACTGAACCTCTCTGCTCTGCTGGGAATACAAACACATGCTACCAAGCCCAGTCTCTACCATGTACTCAGGTTGATTGTTTTTCCTAAACCATCAGCAATAACCTTGAATGTTCCAAACATAAACTAATGTTAACCAAAATGAAAACAATTACTATCATTTCAAATACATATTATATGTGTGGTACAAAAATGTGCCAAAATATTGTATTGTAATATATAATAAATGTAATTGTTAAATATAAAATGAAAGGTAACTTTCCCTGGAGCTTTATTAACTTTTGTCTTAGGATCTTTCTCCCATCACTCCACTGAAATTTTCCTTCCAGAGTCATTAAGGACCTCGTCGTGCCAAGCCCAATGCTTCCTTCTCTGTTGTGTGGCTTTGTTCCCATATACTATTAAAAGATCTGCCATGTTCTTGTACACACCTTCTCCCTTGATTTCCCTTTCATTACTTGTTTGTATTTTTTTTCTTTTTATACGTTAGCTATTCTCTTTCAAGATTTTCCACATGAATCTCTTCCTTGGCCTTCTCTTTGTTTATTTCTTAGTTTTCTATTTTTTTGACTTAAGATGTGGTACCTGAATGCCTTATCCACAATGAAAATATTACCCTGATAACCGACTTCAGAACCTTGTCTACAGCTGTGGACTGTTTAGCGTGTCTGGGCCGAGTTACCTAAGTGCTTCTGAGATGCTCTACCTGGATGCACCACAAGCATTGTAGACTGAACCCCTGCCCCCAACCAAACCCATCAGGTTTTCCTTTGTGCCATGTTTCCGGCTGGGACTCCTGTTCCAGTGAGTTTGAATTTCTCAGTTTGGCTCAGAGACGTGGCAATGTGACCTCTGTAGATTTCTTTTTCTTTTTACAACAGATTTTAGTTTTATATTTATGTTTGTATCTGTGTGGGTATGTGCACTTGTGTGCCGGTGTCTTTGGAGGCTACGAGAGGCAGCTGAATCCCCTGGAGCTGGAGTTACAGACGGTTATAAAGCTGCCTGATTGCTTCACCCTGCCTGCTCTGACCCTGACTCTCTCTAGCATCAGTCGTCACCTTGCCTCCCTCCAGGTCCCATAAGGCTCCTTGCGTTCCCAGAGTTTCCTTCTAGTTCCTTCTTGACAACCACCTCCAGTGCCCTCCTCCAAAGTGGCACCTCATTCCTGCGGGGATCAAAAATGCAGGGAGCTTTTTAAGATTGGGAAGCAGCAGATCCCTGGCAGATAGCACAGCATGTGGGGCAGGTGTCCATGGCACACTGGCACAATTAAGTGGTGGTGGGAGGGAAACGTGGGACTTTGGAGCCAGGCTTCTAGTATATGAATGCTCAGCCCCACTCTTCCTATCTTTGTGAGTGTTAAAGTTCTTCTGGTTTTCTGAGACGGTTTCTCTCTGTGTAACATGTAAGAACACCTCTGGCTGGCCTGAAACTAGCTCTGTAGACTAGGCTGGCCTCGAACTCACAGAGATCCGCCTTCCTCTGCCTCCCAAGTGCTGGGATTAAAGGCGTGCGTCACCACTGCTGGCCTGAAGCCAGTTCTTTAATCAGGCTGAGCTTTTGTTCTTTTGGGGACATTAAGATTAATCCTCGGAATAGCAGGCCCTTATCTGTGATAAGCTGCTCATTCCCCAGTGCACACTTGTAGTGAAATCATTATGTGACCTTCTCTTGATGGACTATGTAGCTTTGTGTTGTGGGATATTTGTACGTTGTGAAGATGTATTGCTGTGACTGGTGTAATAAAAAGTTGACAGGCCAATTAAAAAAAAATAAAGCCGCCTGATATGGGTGCTGGGAACTGCACTGTGGTCCTCTGCAAGGACAGTCAGTGCTCTTAGCCACAGAGCCACTTCTTCAGCCCATTTATTGTTGTGTTTTTATCTCATTTGTTTTTGACCCAGAGTTTTGCTAGGTAGCCCATGATAGCCTCGGCGGTCCTGAGATTGCAGGTATGAGCAGAGGGGATCTGGTTCCATTAGGCTTCTGTAGTTTTACCTTCTATATCTTCCCCACATCCCATCTGCCCCGGGCTCCACGGGTAGGACTATATCATATCACGGTCTCGAGTTATTTGGTGTCTCTTCTGACACAAATGCCTTTTGTTCTTTGGTCTTGCTGGTTGGTTACTAAGAATTAGTGTTCTCAGGATTACTACACTGAATTACAATTGCTTATTTACATATTACCCCCTTCCATGGGGCGTCAAAATTATTGAAAATTTTTGATTTTGAATTCCCTATTCTACCACGTCGTTATAATTTAACTCTCGGCTGTTCACTTAAAGAAAACAAAATGTTCTCACCTCTCACGGTCAAATATCAGAGGATATTCATATTTCTGCTTCTTCTCTGTGAACTTGGTTTCCTCTTTTATCTCTATGGGATATTCATTAACATCACAAGGCAAAATGAAATCACTGGTTTGGGTTAGATCAAACAATCTCCGTTGTCCGAAATAGCCGCAGTAATGACCGCTGGTGGAGCGCCAGAGCCTGAAGGAGAGTCAAGGAAGGGAGGGAAGTAGCTGGGGAGGTCAGAGGAAGTGAGTTTGCACACAGATCATAGGTCACATGGACTGCATTGGTCTACCAAGGATTTTAAAGTTCATTCAGGACACTTCCCCCTCAATGCTGTGGAGCTAATCATTACACAAACCTTTATTTTTGAGCTCAATACTTTGAGCACACCAGATAAGCATTCTGTCACTGGACTACACCCCTAGCCCTTAATGTAAACATTTTTATCAGCCAGAATTCTAACCTGTAACTTTTTGGCATTAGCCAGTTTGAACTTGTGCCAGCAATCTTCGCTGATAGAAGCTAAAAAAACAAGGAAGATATTTCTCTTCAAACAACCCCGCCAGCACAAGCTGATCAGAAACCACCCTGAGAGCCTACGAGCTAAAGTGGGTCTTATAATGGGTTATGTTTCATGTGTCTACTTAGGAATCATCACCAACACAGAACTCATGCGAAGAGAAATCTGGGGATACTGAATTCCTCCCACGTTCCAACCACGATTCCTACTCTCCAGTGTTGCCAGCTAGGTAATGAGGAAGAATGACAAAGGAAGTCCTTCGTTACCCATTTCTGTTATTTCCTTAACCATTGGTCCTAAGAGCCGCTCTAATTTTCCCAGCAGACTTAAACTAATAGAGAATACCATTAGCAGGAACGTGTGCTCTGTATCATACAAAGAGCTGGTTTGTGTCTATTTAGTTTAGGTTTTCTTTTCTTTTCCTTTCTTCTCTTCTCCTTCTTCTTCTTCTTCCTCTTCCTCTTCTTTCTTCTTCTTCTTCTTCTTCTTCTTCTTCTTCTTCTTCTTCTTCTTCTTCTTCTTCTTCTTCTTCTTCTTCTTCTTCTTCTTCGTTTTTGAGAGCAGTTCTCATTGGGCAGCCTAGTCTAGCCATCCAGAGATTTATAGGAAGTTCCTGGCTAGACAAATTAGACAGGGCTACATAATAAGGTACTGCTCCTCTTCTTGTGCTAGCCTCTCGGGTTCTGGGATTACAGACATCTCTTTATGTCTTGGTTTCAACTCTAACCATGGGTTTGTGGCAATAACTGAAAATGAGCATAACCTAAAGGGACTAACAGTAAATTCTACACAATTCAGATAGTAGGCTCATTCAAGACAGCTAGTGAGGGAAGGCAGAAGCAGAGGTAGCCGGCGGCGATGCCTCATACTTGTTGCTGTCTGAGGATTTAACATGAGCATCTTACATACCTCCTATATTTTAATTGAGAGCATTTCTGATGTAGCATGGCCTTCCCAGGGCTGTTACCAATAAGGAAATAGAGTCATTAAGAGCATTTATAACAAGCCATTTAAACAGAAAGCAAGAAGGCTAGGAGGCTAAATGAATTCTGCTCCAGGCCCATACTAAAGCAACTTGACTTCCTGCTTCACAGTGTTTCCTGTTCCTCATGGCTCTTTCCAAGTGAATAACCCCACCTGACATCCTGGGCCTTAGACATGGACCCTGAGTCATCAGGAGGCTTCCAATTTCCTGCCCTATGCCCCAGACTTAAGTCTCAGTCATGTTTTTTTCTCCATTGAAAAGTCATAATCTTTTCATAAACAAGATTTAGGATGTGAGAGTACCTGCCTCTTGAGAATGTGGCAGCATATATTAGCCAAAGGATGTGGCTTAGTTACAAAGGCAGCAGTGCTTTGAGACAGCTATTAATAGAGACATGCTCTATGAATTGAGTGTCTGGGGAGTGTTCCACTTAAAGGAATCATAAAAATAATTTCTCCAGGCCAAGGACGACTGGCTTGAACAGTGCATTATTCTAAACGTGTCCACACAAAGTCATGTTGAACCCTGATTCCTAACAGGACGGCATGAGATGGAGCCTTTAGGAAGCGCTTAGGTCATGAGGAGTCCACCTACGTAAACAGAATTGGTGCCTGCCTTATTCTATTCTTTCTTTCTATAACTGACTGCATGATGTATTGAGACTGAGAAGTTCAAAACTGTTGATCACGTAGGGTGATGTCCTCCATGCTAGAAGGGGCCCTCTACAGAGTTCCAACGCTCTCCAGAGCATCACAGGACAAGACACATTATCCTTACTCATGCATTTTTTATATTTACTGACTTATTGCATGTGTATACAGGGGCTTGTGTGGAGGTTAGAGAACAAGCTGTGGGAGTTGGTTTCCTCTCTAACATGTAGACTTACAAGTTCATCAAGCTTAGCAGCAAATGCCTTTCCCCTCTGAGCCATTTTTCCAGCCCTCTTTTTTTATTTTTAATTTTTTTTTATGAGGCACAGTCTCATAGTATCAGTGCTCTGCCGTCAGCCTCACTTAACCTTGGTTACGTCTTAGGAATCTTAACCTCTAAATATCACAGTCAAATTAAGTTTCTACCCTCTTAATGCCTCACATCGGCAATTCAATTTTAACAGGGGTTTCAGAGGGAACAGTTAAATTAGAGCCGTGTCCCTAGCAAAAGAGGGCTGTTGGAGCTGTTGCAACCCTTTTCACTGAGTCATGGTTTAGATATGGAATGTCTCCAAGGGCTAATGTGCTGGACGCTTGGTCTCCAGCTGGTGGCGCTGGAGAGTTGACTGCTATCATGTAGGTGCTGACCTCATTAGTGGGGTTTAGTTGGACTGGTCACTACGACATACCATTGAAAGTCACCTCATAGCCCTTCCTGTGTGTGCTTCCCAGCTTCTATGAAGTGAACAGCTTTCCTCCACCAGACCCCTGTATCAGGAGGCTCTGTCTCATTGCAGGCTTAAAAGCTATGCCACCCAGGACTGAAGTCTCTGATGCTCTGAGCCCACATCACACATCCTCTGTGGGCCCCTGATGTGAGTCAGAGGGAAAAGGCACTTGTTGCTCAAGTCTGATGACCAGAGTCTGATCTTCTGAACCCACAGAAAAGCGGAAGGAGAGAACTGATTCCATGAAACTGTCCTCTGCCCTCCCCACATGTGCACCATGGCACATGTGTGCGTGCACCTCATCACTCACACACATGCATGCACACATACTAGCATAAAGCCTTCCGCCTTTAAATTAATTTAATCCAGTGCTTTGCGGTAGTGATGGAAAGCGGGTGGCCATACTCCATGGTAGGAGGTAGGCAGGTGACATTTACGAAGCACGGAACAAACACTAACTGTTCAATCTGCTGATATATGATCTTGGACATTCCAGTCTCTAGAACCATGAGTAATAAATTTCTCTTGTTTGTAAACAACCCATTTTAAAGTGCTTTGTTATAGAAGTCTAAAGAGATTGGGAAAAAAGGGCAATGCTCATAGTAATAGAGGTTTTATATACCTGTGTGGTTGGTATATGTACGTGTGCATTCGCACCCATGTGTATGCACAACCACGTGTACTACAACCTTCATCAAACATTTCTGTCGATGGGTAACTGAAACTGAAAACAAACCCGAGTAATGTAGCACGTGTTCTAATAGGTCTTAATAATAAAAGCCTGGAGTTAGAGATTGGGGAAAATCAGAGATCAGAGAGATGAAGGAGCAAAACCGCAGCCACCTTACCTCTCAACTTCCCAGCCAAAAAAAGAATGAGTTCCTGTCTCCTCTTGCCTTATCACTTCCGCTTTCCTCCCAGTCATATCACTTCCTGTCTGTCTGTACAGACCTCCAGACCTCTATGATTAGCTAGTGGCTAGCTCCGCCCTCTGATCTTCAGGCAAACTTTATTTGTACAAACAATGTATCACCACGAGAAAAGACCGGAAAAATCAAATTATTAATGGCATTTATAATATGTTTTTACCTACTAATAAAACTGGTCCTTTTTCTAATAAAGAAATAGCTCTATCCATTTGCCTCTCCTACAGAATCATCTTGATCTTGAAATTTCTAAATATGGTATTTCCATATTATAGTTCTTATAGTGACTTCTATCGGAGATGGCATTAGGGTTCCTCTGGTGGAATGTGGCGGTGCCATTCTTCACATTGATCCCTCATTTCCTCCTTTAGTTAAAGCTCGTGTCTTCTTGATTTGACCTGTCACATGGCTTTCAATCTTAAGCCATTTGTTTTCAGTCTAAAACCCTCTAGTGGCTACTTTAAAGGTAAATATACAAAATCCACAGCAATGCCTAGGTACTGCACAGTGTCCCAACCAACTCTCCCCGCCCCCAAGCTCAGAGAGTTAGCCAGGATCTGTTCAACTTTAATTCAAGGACCTTTTGATAAGAGTATAAAACATCTGTCTCTTTTCATTTGTAGTTTGACTGGTTTCTGATTCACTCAAAGCCTCTCCAGATCTTCTAATATTATCTAACTCCATTCTTTCAAGAGCATAATTCATTGCTACAATTTTAAAACACTTCATGTAGGCAGCAGTTTGTTTTCAGAAATGTCATGACATTTCCTTTCTTTTTCTTTATATATGTGTAAATACACATATATATTTTTAGTATTTTGTAATTTGGGTACCTGTGCTTAGCATTGATTAAAATTAATTAGTTAAGTTCAAGTAAGTAGGCTATGTAAAAAATCAATCACACTGAAATAACTAGGCTATGCCCATTTCTCACTATTGGGTGACCTTTTCTTTGGGTGGGTCTCTCTTCCCCTTTTACTCTTGTTTTTTTTTCTGCCTCTTCTCCTTTCTTTCCTTTATTCTTCCCTTCCTTTTCTGCCCTCCTCACCTGTCCTCTCCCCTCCCTTGCCTCTCTTTGCCTCCCTTCTTTATCCTCTTTTCCTTCCTTCTTCTCTTTCCCCTTTCTTTCCTTTCTGCCTGTCTTTCCTTCCTTCCCTCCCTCTACTCCTTCCTTCCTTCTTTCTTTCCCTCCACTCCTTCCTCCCTCTCTCCCTCCCTCCCTCCTTCCTTCCTGTCTTAATATCCTTCATTCCTTTTGTCCCATTCTCCTTCTTTAATTTCCTTTCTCCTCCGTCTCCTGCTCACCTTTCCACCCTCTTCCTTCATTCCTCTCCTTCCCTTTCTCGTTCTGACAAAGTTTCCCAGTCTGGCTCAAAATTTCTGAGCCTAAGAGATCCTCCTCCCTCTTTATCTCCAAAAGGGCTGAACTACTGGTGTGCCCCACTCCATCTAGCTACATACTCTTTCCTATGACTATCTTTTAGACTTTTGATACCAAAACCATCTTCTGTGGCCTTCCCCAGGTGTGAGTCTAGTTCTCTGAGCTTTCTATCCTGCTTAATTCTCTGAACTAACCCTACAAAATCCAATTCCACTGCAAATTTTTGTCATAACTTTTTAAAAAGCAATATTTCTTAATGAGTTTGTAAAACAACAAACGTTGCAAAAAAATGATTCTGAGGCCCATGTCTCTGTCCTTTTTTTCATAGAGGAGTACAGCAGAGCTCATTTCCCTGGATATAGAAAAAGAATCCAAGTCAGTGACGGTTTTCCCAAAGATATAAGTAACTTTTTTGGTTTACTTATAAATTTATTCTAATAAGTGTACCCAAACTGTGCTTTTCCTGGAACCACATGAAGGGAGTGTACCATTTATGTAGATGCTATAACACTAGGTCCACACACCAAATAGGTGGAGCAAGCTCCAATCCCATTTTACAGATCCCAAATCTATTTAATATATTGTCTTCAGAGGATAGAGGATGTATCAAATATTCAGCTGATAAAAATAGATACACATTTGATCTTCACCAAAAGGTCAAGAAGTGATCCAAAGCACTGCATCATAACCAAACACATGAGCATTAGCATCAGTCTTACTCCTCTCACGCTCAAACCCTGAGTTCCCAGGATGGACCCCTCTGGGTTTACCTCACTGAGCCATCAATGGAGGCAGTAAGCACCAACTGCTTGTCTTCCACATAGATCACTTGAATAATTTCTAAAGAATGGGCACGCCAGGATAGCAGCTGCTTGAATTTCTAGATGGCAACAAGAAGACATATCTCTTGGCATGAATCAAAATACAATCTTAAGCAAAATTATTTCTCATTGAAGAGCTATATTTATGAGTGGGTGGGATAGAGGGGGATTGAGCCTCTGCTCTGATTAGCTTTTTTCTTGCTTATTGAGGTACCAAAAACACCCCAGTTTTGGAAATTATTACTATGCTCATATCCCTGCTGGATAAAGCAGTTCATATTTTTATTAATGTGCCATGGACTTTAGTGGATGGTTGGTAGCTGTGGGAGACACAGTGAAGATCATTAGGAGTGAGGGAAAGCAGATCCAGAAGGTGAAGGTGAAGACCGTTAGGAGTGAGGGAAAGAAGATCCAGAAGGTAAAGGTGAAGACCAATAGGAGCAAAGGAAAGAAGATCCAGAAGGTGAAGGCCAAGAGTTCTTTTAAACTTGCAAATTGTACCTAGAGAAAGCATTGACTACATTCTTCTTTGCATGGGGTTTGAGGGTAAGAGGCATCTGCTGTAAGGAACTGGCAAGAAGAATAGGTATAGCTTATTCTCTTTCAAAAGAAGTATGAGGGTCAACTGATGGACCTAAAGAAGGACAACCTTCTTCAACATTTGTCCTCAAGTTTGGAGTCTAAGGGGCTTCAGAAGACATTCCTACGGTTTGTTCTGCAGTAATATACTCTGTATGCTTCTCTCTATTCATCGTTGGACACACTAAGACCATATTTCCCCTGGGTCTTCTACTCATGGTTATCCGTGTGACCAAAGTCCTGGAGCTTGCAGTTCTGTGCATCTCCTATTCCTTGAGACTTGAGTGGGGCTAAAAATTCAGATTCTTAGACTGCTGACTCAGTTTCCCATGTCTGTTCTTTAAAAGGCAGGCTAAAAGCCTGTACTCTCTTACTTCAAATTGTTTCAGAGATGTTCAAGAACATTTGGTCATCCAAGGGTTCTTTCTCTGTCTTAAGACAGCACCAACCCAAGCAAAGGCTGGAGTCATGTAGCTTAAATTGCAGCAGAATGTGTACCTGGAGTATAGGGGGCACTTGCATTTCCATCATTTGTGTGTGTACTTGAGGAAAATGTTCAAAAAACATGAGCTGTTTGTGGAAAGCTAACGTTCATACCTTTTCATCATGAGGTGGATCCAAGAAGGCACTAATACTGCAAAGGATAACATGTCCTTCTGTATAAAATTTAAACATTGGAGTCCTTAGTTAGATACTATATTCTTTAGTCAAATGCTCCCCAGAATGACAAGTCATTTTGATTCAGGCACTTAAATTAGTAGATAGAATAGAATCTGAAAAGAAATTTGGAGTCTGGTGATAGAGCTTGGTGGAAGACTTGCCTAGTCTGTAGAAATCCTGGGTTTGGTCCCCAGAATGGCATAAAACTGGTTGTGGTGGTATATCCATTGCAACCCTAGTTCTCAAGAGGTAGAGACACAATGACCAGAAGTAGAAGGTTATCCTTGGTTATATAGAAAGTCTGAGGCCATCCTGGGCTACATGAAATCCTATCTCAAATAAAAAAAAAGTAAGAATGAACAGCAATACTAACTCGTTCCATAAAAGAAAGGGAAGAAATGCTTCCACACTCTTTTTAATAAGCCAAGATTACCTTGATACAGAACCAGATAAAAATCCAACACGAAAAGAATTATAGACCAATTTCCTTGATTAATATAGATGAAAAACTCTTGAAAAAAACTTGTGAACTGAATTCAGAAACACATCCATCATACCATTAATATGATCAAGTTGGCTTTATTCCAGGGGTGGATTGATGGTTCAATGGAAGTAAGTCAAGGAATAATATTGGACTACATAAATGGACTCAAGGACAGAAATCATATTATTTCAATTGATACAGAAAAGACCTTTGAGAAAAATACAGCATCCCTTTAAGATAAAATCTCTGGAGAGACTTGGGATGGAAAATGTATCTCAACATAATAAAAGCTAATACACAAAAAAATCAATAGTCATCATGATATTAAATGAGGAAAAATGCAAAGCATTCCAACAAAGAAGACAAGAGCAATCACTTTAACCATTTCTATCCAATATAGTGTTTGAAGTCCTAGCTAGAGCAATAAGACAAGAGAAGAAAATCAAAGGACTGTGAATCACAAAATAAGCCAATTCACTTCTATTTATAGATGGTATGATATACACAGAAGAGATCTTCAAAATTCTATCAGAAACCTTCTAGAATTTCAGAAGAAGAAATTATCTGTAGGTTGACCACAGTGACACACACCTTTATTCTCAGCACTCAGAAGGCAGAGGCAGGCTGATTTCTATGAATTCAAGGACATCCAGGTCTACACAGCCAGTTCCAAGACAACCAAAGCTACATAGAAAGACCCTGTCTTAAAAAAACAAACAAAAAATAAATTTATTTGGCCCAGACCCTTTGGGTGAGGGATAGAACCTTAGATCATGCCCTGAGATAGAAGTATGCAACTATTTGGCATTAGCTGACACCCTGGGACATGTCAGCCGTCAGTCTACAGCAGTGTACAATATCACGATCCTCTCTCAGTCCCCTGGAGGTCTAGCAGTGTCGTAGCATCTAAGCTGAGTCCTGAGAGTGTGCAATTCTGTAAGGTGAAGGACAAATTCATGGGCAATTTTACCTGCATTCAAAGGTTATCCATGTATGATATGGGATTCCCCTCTGTATGCTGTGAATACTATTGGTTGACAAAGAAGCTGCTTTCGACCAATGGCTTAACAGAATATAGCCAGGCTGGAAAAGATATATAAAGAGTGTAAACAGAATCAGGGAGAAGCCATGTAGCTTCCTGCAGGAGGCAGACACACCTGAACCTTGCCAGTAAGCCAGAGCCACATGGTGATACACAGATGAGTAGAAATTGGTTAATTTACGATGCAAGAGCTAACCAATAAGAAGCTAGAGCTAACAAGTCAAGCAGTGATTGAATTAATACAGTTTCTGTGTGATTATTTTGGGTCTGGGAAGCCCGCAATGAATGAGCAGCCTCCAACAACACATGCGAGGAAATACCTAGATAAGGACTCAGAATCCAGGCCCTGGACGAACCATAAAGAGGACACATGCCACAAACAGAAATGGTTGGGTCAGAGCTGGCAGACAACCATGGTGCTTTGTGTTCCCAGATCTCAAACTCTCTCTTTGAGCATACCTCTCTGAGACTTTCATTTGTCCCTGTAAATGTCACATGTGTTTCTCAGGGCCTTTTTTATACCACACAGGTTCTTAAGATGCAGCTTAACCTGTCAGAAGAAGGACTTACCCACATTTGCAGCCAGCAGTGTCCGGCAGCACGAGTCAGTGTACAGCGATGTCAGGGAAATGGCGGAGTGCTTCGTGAAGGGCAGTATGTCTTTCAGGAGCTTCCCCTGAACAAAGGACAAGGCAAACAATTCTTCTTCTATGATAATGCATTCTATAGGATGGCAATATTAAAGTTGAATTTCATACTACCTGAGATGTCTCAATTTTTACCCCTGCTACTTAACAGGCTTTTCCATTCTGTACTGAAAGTAACATGATGCTATCCATGAGGGCTCATTACTTTGAAATGAATGGTATGGATAACTCAATGTATGGATTAGCTGACCAGTTCCTCTTTCCTTGGTGTTATCCATGGGCCTTTTCACACGATTCCTTGTGTGGGATTTCAACTATATGGTCTTCCTTTACATAGGCATTCCCATCAGAGTCAAATGTAACTCCATGATTACAAGGCATCTTTCAACAAGCGTATATATAAGCCTGCCAGGAAAACATAATTCTGACTATTGGAGCAATAATGGATTGTAAGAGATTCAAACCCAGATAAAGTGTTTTTGAGTGGTATAAGCTAGCCCTTGGAAGGACTTCCATATATATTATCTCACTGGAGACCAGGAATAGAATCTGAGTCAGCAGCTGTTTTCTAAGACTTGACTTGGATATCATCTGTTCTGTTTCTCTTTTTTATTCATCACAGATGAAATGGCATTTTATTCCAAGACCATCTTGGAGGCAGTTTGTGTTTTCAAACCGGGGGTGTCACTGAAGCCAGAACCGGTTGGCAGACTGGGACTGAGTTGGCAGACAGCCTTGCTGCTTTGTGTTCTCAGATCAGGTGTGGGTCACACAACACTGTTGCTGTCTCCTGGGTTTTCCAGTAGAAAAAGCCTTATCATTGCATTCATGCCTTCTGTGTCTCCTAGAGTTTTGGGGTCACAATGGGAAATCTATAGGTTCTCCTAAGGCCTCTTACTTTAAAGTCTTTTTAAAAATAAACTCTCTCTCTCTCTCTCTCTCTCTCTCTCTCTCTCTCTCTCTCTCTGTGTGTGTGTGTGTGTGTGTGTGTGTGTGTGTGAGTGTGTGTTGGGGTGCATGTGTGGAGGCCAGAGGACTTTTGGAGCTGGTTCTCTCCTTCCACCCACACATGTGATTCTAGGATTGAACTTGGGTTTTGGAGCTTATGTGGCAACTTATTTTTTTACCCACTGAGCCATCTTGCTGGTCCCTAGTTTGTACTTTTAATTTGGAATACCCACCCTCCATCAAAAAACACTTGAAATCTCCTGGTAAATTAAAACTTCTGTTTTCACAGTAAAATATTTAAGAACACTTAAAGTGATGCAATACCATCTTTCAATAATTTATATCATTAAAGTTTTATATTAGGAGTCAGCCAGTAAAGGGGCTTGCTGCCTAGCCTGGCAACTTAAATTTGATCCCTGGGATCTACAGAGTGGAAAAAGTGACTCTCACAAGTTTCCTTCTGACTTTTTCATGACTGCTATGGCATGTATGCATAAACAGATATATAGAAACACACACACACAAAGATAAATAAAGATAACAATAAAGTATTTCATATACTATGTGTCAGTATTCTTACGTTCTGTTTTATGGCATGAAACTATGGATGTGTAGGTGTGTGTAGGTGTCACTCCTCGGGAACACCATTCGTCTTATTTTGGGATAAGCTCTCCCCCGGCCTGTTCCTGGCCAGCTAAGCTAGGACGACCTGCCAGCAGGTGCCAGGATCTATTGATCCATCCTCCCCGGCACCGGGATTATAGGAGTGCTCTACTGCGCTTAGATTTTTGATGTGGATTCCAGGGGTTGAACTCAGGTCTCCAGTACTTTATTGACTAAGCCATCTCCCTAGGCCCTTAGATCATTTCATGTCATCATTGATGACATTCATTTAAATATCCAATAAAATATTATCATGACTTTTCAGCTCAACTTGAAAGCTTTGAACTCTTCTCAGTTTTAATGATCTAATGCCTGAGTAGTAAAACCGACCTGGTGTACAACTTGGCAGTAGTCAGTGAGCAAGCTGAAAAGCCATCTGTTTGACTAGAATAGAGGAATGTTTGAAGTGGATGCCAGGAGGAAGAGGGCTGCAATGCATAGCTACCCACTTTGTCATCCCATTCCTTTAGAGAGACAGCCAAGACCAAACTTCATTACCTCCAGCGTCCACAGGCGGAGATGCCCATCCTCATGCGCAGTGACCAGGATCGGAGGCTGTGCCTCCACAGAGCTAGTGGGGGTGGGCTGTTTTCTGCTCCCCGACTGCTGCTCTCCCACCATGTCTGTTTGCTCACCTGGTAGAGAAACTAATGAGTTCTGCTGGTATTTCTAATCCTTGGGGTTTCAAGTTTTATGGAACACCAAAGAAGAAATGGGTGGGAAAAGAGAAATATTGGATTTTCTCAATTTTTTTCCTTTAACTTAAGAGAATTCACAGGGAAGAAAATAGAAAGCATTTGTAGAATGGAATCCTGGATTATTGGAAAAATATAAAAGACTTATTTGGGTTCCTAATGTAAAAAAAAAAAAAACTCTAGAAAATTCTGCACATGGTGGCTAAAACTTATAAAAGTTTTAAAACGCCTAGAATATTTTGTAAAACTAGTATAAATTTTAGCAAAATGCATTGGACACTAAGAAGTTCAGTAATATTTTAGATTTTAAAAACCTAGAGTTAGCATAAAAGGCATCATTTGTTTTTGTTCATGTTGAGAATGTTTCTGGACATGCTGTCCTTTTAAAATTAGCATATATTAACTATCTATAATAACAGGTCTTATGAAAATCTCACCTATGTGTAGCATATGTATTAGTCATATTTACCTGCCTTACTCCTTCTCATCCCCTCTCAATCCCATTGAGACCCTTAAAAGGCATCATTTTAATATTCTTCTCATTAAACCAACCTTTGGGGGTCACATATCAGATATCTTGCCTATCAGATATTTACGTTGTGATTCATAACAGTAGAAAATTTACAGTCATAAAGCAGCAACAACATAACTTTATGGTTGGGGTCACCACAATATGAGGAACTGTGTTAAAGGGTCACAGTGTTAGGAAGGTTGAGAACTATAATGTTAAACTATCTAGACCCCAAGCACTTCAGTATTCAGCTACAGAGAGAACACATCAGGAATATTGTATCACATAATGTCGCTGTTGCAGAGGAGCAAGTCTGAACTGTAGCTCCTGTAGAGTGCTGGCCCAGCTTGTGTGTAGTCCCAGACATGATCCCCTGTGTCACAAAACAAAGCACAGAATCAGCAGCTTAGTTCTAAAGGACAGAGCTGATACTGACCTTTGACCTCGGTGTCATAGATACTTTGTTTACTTCCCTGAATGGAGAAGAGAGAGAAAATGTTTCTGTGACATTGCAAGGGGATGAGACCTACCAGATGGGCAGCTTCTGCAGAGCTGAGTTGACATTCCTAAGTACTAATGTTAAAAGTCGTTTTACAATTATTTCTTTGAAATAAGGTATTGCAGAGATTTTCAGTCATAAATAGAAGAGCTTTTTAAAACAACGGCATTTCCTGGTTGGTGGTTTGTATTCGTGACTGTTTAAACTCACTGCACATGCCCAATTCTTGGTGCGTACTGTCTTTAATTCTACTGACAACCACACAGGTGTCTTTGTTCCCCCAATCTTACCCATAAGGGCGCAGAAACTCAGCTTTACTGACAAAGCTAGAAATCAGGCAGTGTACAGAGGACTCAGATTTAGGCATGGCTCTGCCTGACTTTTCTATCTGTGTGTTTTCTTTCTACCACACTAGCGCTTTTAAAATAACTTTTGCATGAAAATTTGACTTAATAAATCCAGATTAGAAAAGCAAAAATACGCAAAGTTGGAACTGAGAGGACAGAAGGCCACTGCATTATATAATGGGCTGTGATATAATATGTGAAATATTATATCAGAGAAGAGAAGCTCAAAATACTGGGTTATTTTACAAGCATAAAAACAATTGGTGTAACTTATTGATACACTTATTTATCATTGACCATGCATTGGTTGTTCACACATGTGAAGACCGTGAAAAGAAAAGAAGAAAAACAATGTAGTTATTGATTTTTAGAGAAAAAGATTTTTCCTGTACACATAGATGTACTCCGAGAGCCACTAGTTGCGAACTGAAGATTCTTTCTCTGCTGTGCACTTACCTTGCTGCTCTGGGGACCCTTGCTTGAGTCACATTGGGTTGATGAGCAGATGGAATCCTGACTTGATCTCCTACACAGGGGTGGAGGAGACAAGGATAGAAGGTTCAGAAAATCCACAGAACTCGGAGTGTCCTCTGCTGCAGTTTCAGGAGGTTATTTCCTTCTCATCCCTGGAAGTATCCCACTCACGCATGAGGCCAGCCATACCTTACACCCAGTGCAAAAGAAATGCTCACTAGTGTGGTGTTACAGGAGAATGCGGGGGCCTCAGCATTGCCTCCCCAGGCCTGGCTTGTCTCACTTTTAGTGCTAGATTGAACCACTGAGGTTCAGAAACAGAAGGGCAGGGGTGGATGGCAGCAGGTGCAGACAAACCTGGCTATCTTCTTGCACTATGTTTCTGTTTGTTTTTGTTTCATTTTGTTTCTTCTGGCTTGATCCTGTCTCTTCTACGTTTTTGTGGCCGTGGGCTGAAAAGTAGCTTATGTACGAAGAACATGCCCTGATAATATTCTCCAAAGACTTTTGATGTAATTTTAAGACAACATATAGTGAAGGTGCTAGACCCCTACTCACCAACAAGTGAACCCTAACTACAGCACAGAAACCTTTAATGTCCCTCTAGAAATTTGTTTAACATTGTTGCTTATAAGGACAGACTGCTAAAGCAAATATAAGTACAAAATGAAAAGAAGCGTGTTGGTAATTTACCAAACAATGCTCTGCTCTTGACGGAGTGGATAGAGATTCCCTAATTATACTGGATAGCATATGAAATCTGCAATGCCTTTTCAGTTTGTCCCCTCCAAGACCTAAATTTGCTGCACATCTGTGGTGACTGTGTTAGGTTTAGCTAAATGTCAGATCCAATGAGCATTTCCCATTTCTACTTCTGTTGTAAAGGGACATCCGAGGGCGACATGGTAAGGGTTTACACAGGGTGGTGACATGGTAAGTGTCTACACAGTGATACCTGGTAAGGGTCTACATAGTGAGACAGATGTACTAAGGGTCCACACAGTCAGGCTGACATGGTAAGGGTCTACTCCACCAACATGTCAGACCCCTAAACACTGTGACAGTGGGGAAAGTTGAAACAAAGGGGTGATTTTCCTTCAGCTGACCCTTCCTTAATGCTGGGATATGGGTAGCTCATGTCACCTACCTGGGTTCCAGATAGCACTACTGGACCACAAAGGTCTGAGTTACCTTACACAGTCAGGAGCTCGGAAGAGGAACATTATGTCATTAATCTGGAATCGTTTAGGATCCAACTCAGGGTCTGTAGAGAAACAGTCATCGGGCCGGTATCTGAAAACAAGCATGTCCTTGCTTAGTGAATGACATGAACTACTATGAAACTCACCTCACACTGTCTTAAATCCCATGGAGATCTAGCGATTTAAAATGTTATCATTTTGTGCTGGGTGGTGGTTGCACTTGCCTTAAATTCCAGCTCTTCAGAGGCAGAGACAGAGTCAGGTGGATCTCTGTGAGTTTAAGGCCAACCTGGTCTACAGAGTGGGTTCCAGGACAGCCAGGGCTACACAGGGAAACCCTGTCTCAATAAACAAACAAAAATGTTATCATTGCATAGAAAGTGAAAGCCTGGGGGTGGGCTTAGTCCAGAATTGCCTTCTTTATTAAGGCTTTGTAGAATCACATGATCATCAGATGAGCTACAATCTTTAATCCAATTAACTGCACAGATTTCCTATCTATAGGTCAGAGTGTTGCAGCCTGCAGAGGGAACATCTGGAAGTTTCTTACAGTTTAAACAGCAGGATTCTACTGTGACCATATGAAAGCACAGCTTTTGGTGGAATGTGGTACCTAACCACAGGATCTTAAAACTGAGTGGACAAGAGCAGATAATCCAGAGATTACCCTATTCCCGTTGTTCTTGTCTTTCAGGGACCCAGATCCAATGGGACTTTCCAGGTAGTGTCTTGGGAAGAGAACAATAGTCTTTCACTACCCACACTCCACTCTATGCTGTATCTCTTAACTACCACTTTGCATCCCTTAGGGCAAACTGACCTCATAGCAACATGCCCCTTTGATTTAAGGGAAATTACATCTGCCTATTTGAGGTGATGAATGATTGCTAAAATTTGGATAGCACATCCTCCAAGTACCCATATTTTAAAGGCTTGCTCCCCAGATCAGTGTCCTTGGAAGGTGTTGAGCTTTTAAGGGATGGAGTGTAGTGGGAAGTTTTCTAGTTCTTTGGAAGGCAGTTCCTTGAGCGACCAGGCACCCTCTCTTTCTTTTTTACTTTCTCACTATGAGATGCTGCATCACTCATTCCTATTCTGATCTGATCTGATCTCACAGGCCCAAAGCAATAAGGTCAATTGGTCACTTGAACCTCTGAAACCATGAGTCAAAAAAAAAACCCTTGTCTTTATTGTCTTAGAGGTTTGTTACAATAGCAGAAAAGGAGATTAACACAATGTTGCAGAAGTCTTTTATGGATAGGACCAAGATAAAAAAAGAAGCTTGTGAATTTGATTACCCTTTTAGCTCAATACTTTTAGGTATATTTGATCATCAATCAATCATGGAAGAGATTTTTAATTAGCAAGAAACATTATTAAGTGGTGTAGGAGGTCTTTCTGTATTTCTGTTGCATGCATTGGTTAAATAAAGAGACTGCCTTGGCCTTTTGATAGGGCAGCCTTTAGGTAGGCAGAGTAGACATAACAGAATGCTGGGAGGAAGGGAAGTGTGGCAGACACCATGCTTCTCCGGCCCAAGATGGACACTGGTTAGACTCATGCCAGTAAGCCACAGTCAAGTGGCGATACACATTAATGGAAATGGGTTAATCAAGATGTGAGAGTTAGCCAATAAGAAGCTAGAACTAATGGGCCAGGCAGTAATTAAATGAATACAGTTTCAGTGTAATTATTTCAGGCACTGGGAGCAGGGTGGGACAGAACAAGGGGCCCTGTACCGGGAACCAGGCGCTGGGAACGCAGCCTGTGCACCTCTTACTACAATTAAGTTTGAACCCCCAAATCATGGTGTTCTTGAAATGGAAATGCTCTTTCTCTTTGGTGAAGGAGTCAGACAAAATGAGGTATATTAAGAAATGGCAGGTTGGAGGGATGGCTCAATGGTTAAGAGCACTGGTTGTTCTTGTGATGGACCTGGGTTCAACCACTAGCACACACATGGCAGCTCACAACTCTCTGTAACTAGTTCTAGGGGCCCTGACACTGTCTTCTGGCCTCTGTAGGCACTAGACACATAGGTGGTACACAGATATACATGCAGACAAAACACTGATCCATCTAAAACTACTTAATAAATAATATAGTGGAAATGGCCTCCACCATAAATATAAGAATAATGTTCACTTTTGTAACTGGTAAAGCTGGTAAAGCTGGGAATATATTACCTTACACAGCTCTGGAATAAGTTGTGTCTTTCTTTTTCAAAAGACCCCAGTGATTCTGAATTTAAAAAATGTTCTCTCTCTCTCTCTCTCTCTCTCTCTCTCTCTCTGTGTGTGTGTGTGTGTGTGTGTGTGTGTGTGTGTGTGTGTGTGTGTGTGTGTGTGTGTGTAGATGTCCAGTGGCCAAAGTATAGCCTCTGTGTTGTTTCCCTGGTACAGGACCCACTGTTAGTGCGACAGGTTCTTTCATTGGCCTAGAACTTGTCAAGTAGGCTTGGATGGCTGGTAGCTAGCAAGCCCCAGGGATCCACCTGTCCGTACTTTACCAGTGCTGGAACTATGAGTATGTGTCATGACCAACACCTGGCTTTTTATCCTCAGGTTCAGGAACCAAACTCAGGTCTTTGTGCTAGCAATGCAAGTCCTTTCTTCACTGAACTATCTCCCAGGACCTACTGTTGTTTTTTTTTTTCAAGACAGGGTTTCTCTGTAGCTTTGGTGCCTGCCCTGGTACTAGCTCTTATAGACCTGACTGGCCTCGAACTCACAGATATCCTCCTGCCTCTACCTCCTGAGTGCTGGGATTAAAGGCATGCACCACCAACACCTGGCTGACCCTACTGTTTTAAAATAGTCATCTGCCTACAGAAAAGGGACATGATGTATAACCTACCATAGTTGCTTTCTTTTATTGAGTACTTGCTTTGCATGTATCCCTTGGCAAAATGCCTGGTTCTTAAGCAAGAATGATTGCTACCTTGAAATTGGAAATAGCTCAGGATAGCTGCCCCCTCTTTTCATGGTGGCATTAGCACAGATATATTTCATCTATCTTCTTCTTCTCAGGAGTGAGTCAAACACAAACTTACACCTTCAATGTGAAAACTGTTCAGAAGAATGTGAGGAATTGTCCAGAAGAGAAGCACTGAATGTTAGGATTGGGCCAACCTTTGATAAAAAGGGGGTATAGTTCAGGTACATCATTAGTAGATAATGCCCTCTAACTAGAGGTGGAGATTTCTTATGTGTTTTCCTCTTTTCCCTTTTCATTTCCTGTTGTTTTCTATTCTACTCCCCTCTTCTTCCAACTAAACTTGATTTCATTTTGGTTTATTTAGATTATTGACCATTTTGTTTCTGCAAATAATTTTATAAATCCCATGATTAAAGGGTGCCCATACAAGGTCCCAGTACACACCTCTAAGTACAAAAGTGGAGACAGCCATACAGATGATACCTTATGTTAGTTCCTTTAAACCAATGTCAAGAACACTCAGAGGAGAAAACACTCCAGTCATGGTCCAGAACATCTCAACAGAACTGGTTGAGAGCCAGGATGCACTTGTGACATTGGCCCTTGCTACAGGCACCATGTAATAAGTTGGATATGCTGATGTGAAGGAGAAGGGAAAGCCCTCTAGCTTGCCCGTCAACATTTGTATTTCATAAGTGAGTAAACATTGGGGCATTAGGAATACAGAGGGAGGAGAGGCTTGATGGAGGGGCAGGTCATGGATTGTGAAGCTTGACATAAATGGCAAATGATCGGATGGGAAATGCTAGTGGATGATTTGATATGTGTACTTGAAAGCTTGTGGCTATTAGTGTGTCAAGTTATTACACATTTTACATATTTGTTGGGGATAGAGAGAGGGCTCTGTGGTTAAGAGTACTGGCTGCTCTTCTGGAAGACCCAGGTTTAATTGCCAGTATCAATGGGATGACTTACAACCATTTCAGGGGATTCAATGTCCTCTTCTGGCCCCTGCCAGGCACCAGGTAAAACACCCATATACATAAATTAAAATTTAAAAAAATTAAAAGCATTTATTGAAGTCATAAATTTAAATATGGAAAGATCATATATTTATGCAAAGGAGAAAGCTTTTGGGTATACAAATACCTAAGGTTTTTTTTGTGTAATTATGGAATTTAGACTCTCAGAACACAGTGTACTTATACTTATGAACATAACCTCCAGAAAAATCTTTCCTTGAAAGCATTACTTGCTATTTAGACTCTTATGCGGTAAAACTCTTATTATTTAGGGCAAAGACAACACTTACATTTCTTTGACAGTAGCTGTTACAAAATTCCATAAGATAATCATGCCATTTAAGGTTCCACAAGCTATCAAATTATATCCCTCTGCTTGAAACAAATCAATGCTGTTCACCTCAACGTCAACAGCAGGATTCTGAAGAAAAAGGACACAGACATAGACTGGTGGGAATGCAAAGTCAGCCTAATTCCAATGTTATACATGCACACTGCAATTGTAATCAACTTAAAGCAGCATAGTAGTATGTTCAAAGTCATTGAGCATGAATTTACTACCCCCCATTGCCTTTAGCATTAGAAAATTTAGCTTAGATAACTCATTGGAACAACAAAAACATTCTCCCTTTCTCTTCTGGCCCCTTTTGATTTAGCTTTACTCTGGTTCACCAACCATTAAACTATTTCTAGTTCTTTTTATATTCCCTTCAATCTTCCTGGAGAAAAAAAATAGCCCACATTAGCTGTTTCCACTAACACGCCAGTATTTCACTTGACAAGTCCATCTTTGTAGAAGTCTTTTCTACGTATTGCCAGTTAGTTATGTTCTTCTTTGCAGTTATCTTGCCTTGGATATTTTCTGAGAGTCTTAGGTTCTTGGAATAGAGAATCAAATATAATGTCTGTGATCTGAAATATGTATGAGAATTTAAAGTACCTAGATGAAGTGTAAATTACCGAGCAATCTCAAAATGCTCTGGTAGGGACACGTAAGACTTTATCATTTAGTCATATCTCCAGCCCCACTTCTGTTGTATTTTACTAATTTATGATCTAATTTAAAGGGATCACGTTTCAATTCTTTGTCACCTGTGCAATTACTTGACAAGTGCCTTGGTTCCAACTCACTGTGCACTCTTGGCTATACACAATGTTTCATACAGCATATACATATGTCCAAACCTGCTTCCAATGACAGAGTTGGAAGAGATAGCCTAGAATCCCTCTCCAAAATATGGAGAATTGTGTGTATTAATTTCAAAGCCCTTTAATCTAATAATAAAATCTTTTACTGAAACTACCAATGCAGTCCAAGTTCAGTCAGTGCTATGCTGACATTTGCTTCAATATGAGAAAAACAATATATTTTCTATATTAAAATGATTCAATAGAAAGTTTTCAAATTCTCTAAGACAAAGCCTTATAATTTTCTTGTCAGTTACATCACAGTTATTTCACTAGAGATAAGGGAGAGCCTGAAGGCTTCCTTTGATTGGTTCTTCTACAACCTGCAGTCTTCTTGTAGGCTTTTGTATCTGACCATTGGTCCCTGAAAAAGCTGAGATGTTGAGGCACTTCAATCTCATATTAGAAATAAAGTTAGTGAAGACACATTTATAACAATCAAAAGGCCTAAATGTTTTTAAGAACAAACAAACATATAAATTGACATCTTCCTTATTTCCCTGTCCTCACTTTCAACCAAAGACCCTGGCTAGTCATCCTCAGATGTATGTGCCTGCAAGCATGTCACAGAAATAACTTTCTGAGGAGACTGTCTATCAAGTTGTATATTTCAATATCTACAGATACTTATAAAATATTTTGAATGGTCTCTGTGCTCTAGCAATTATGCAGTTTGATGAACTGACTTTGAAAACTCTAGTTAAAAGTGTATGAGAAAGATGGGCATGGTGAACTGTGCCCATAATCTGAGCTCTAGGTAGACTGAAGAGTTCAAGACCAGTCTGAGGTGTACAGTGAAACACTCTCTCAAAACAGACAAAACCAAGGCAAAACTATACACACGCACACATGTGCGCATGCACCAAACCAAAAATGACCAAAAAGGTCTATAGTGGTATACTAATTGGGCAGAAAAAGTGAATCCTTCTAATATGATAAATACATACATACTCCTAATATATGGGAAAAATTCAATGTAAGAAGGAAAAGACAAGTTGTATCAAAAAATAGATAGGATATAACAAATGCTCCATACATGAACAGAGGATAAAACAAATGTTCCATGAATGGACAGAGGATATAACAGACATCCTATGAATGAACAGACTGTAACAGGTGTTTCATGAATGAAGAGGACATAACAAATGTTCCACAAATGAGAGAGGAAATAACAAATACCCCATGAACAAACAGAGGATATAACAAATGGTCCATGAATGAATAGAGGATATAACAAATACCCCATGAATGGACAGAGGATATAACAAATGGTCCATGAATGAATAGAGGATATAACAAATGGTCCATGAATGAATAGAGGATATAACAAATACTCCATGAATGGACAGAGGTCTAATTAAAAGCTGAACAGCCAATAGCTAAGTAATAGAGGGATATGCAGGGCTGGCAGGCAGAGAGTATAAGTAGAAGGAGGAATTTAGGCTCAGAGAAGAAGAGAAAGAGAGAGAGGGAGAAGAAAAGAGAATAGGGACTTTGGGGGAGGGTTGAAGGAGGGAGGGGAGAGGCAGGGAGGGGAGCCGAGGAAAACATAGAGCTCAATAAATATCATGGAAAAAATAAAAAAAGGGAAAAAAAAGAGAAGAAGAGAGAGATAGAGGGAGATTCTTGTGGCCAGCCAGCCAGATATAAGAAACAGGAAAAGGAGACATGAAGAATGAAAGAAAGGTAAAAAGGCGCCAAGGTAAAATGTAGATGAAGAGAAACAGGGTCAATTAAGTTATAACAGCTGGTGAGACAAACATAAGATAAAGATGTGCATTCATAACTAATAAGTCTCCATGTCATGATTTGGGAGCTGGTTGGAGCCCAAAAGAAGGCCTGTTACATATAACAGGCATTTTATGAATGAACAGATGAAAATGCTTCATGAACGAGCAGAGAATATAAAAATATCTTATGAATTAACAAAGGATATAGCAAATGCCTCATGAATTAACAGGAAAGTAAGCTCACTCACAGTGTACAAAAACTGCCACCAAAATATACCAAGTTGAGTGTTTTTCATATAGATTAAATTTTTTAATGCTTGCTAAGACTGTGGGGAATATGTACTCTTTCATGTAGCAGTGATAATGCGAAATTATACAGTGTAGGGGAATTCGTCAATATCTAGGAAAACTTCACAGGATTCATGTTTTCCTCTACCAGTCTCATATTTTTTATCTTATATTCAAACTTTTGATCCATATTTCACCTGATTTTTTGCAAGGTGAGAGATATGGATCTCATTTCCTTCTTCAGCATGTAGCTATTCAGTTTCCCAGCACAATTTGGTGAACAGGGGCTTTTTCCCAATACGTGTTTTTTGCACCTTTATATAAAAGCATGGGTGTGTGTAACTGCATAGGTCCTCCTTCTATTGGTCTACATGTTTTATGCCAGTCCCATGCCCTTCTTGATACTATGGCATTGTAGTATAGTTTGAGATCAAGTGTTGGCTGTCTGCAGCATAGCTCTTTCTGCTTAGCATTGCTTTGTCTGTTTGGAGTCTGTGGTGGGTTGAAAGAAAACAACCCCCAAAAGAATTGGCACTATAAGCGGTGTGACCTTGTTGGAATAGGTGTGGCCTCACTGCTGGAAGTGTGTCACTGTGAAGGCATGCCTTGAGGGCTCGTAGATGCTCAGCCACACCCAGTCTCTCCTACCACTTTCTATTGCCTGCATATCAAGAGGCAGGACTCTCAGCTCCTTCTCCAGCACCATGTCAGCCTGCATGCCACTGTATGATTTCACTTGCTACCTGGAGGAGAATGATCTGGAGAAGTACCTGAAACAATGGGCTGTTGTCCTTAAGAATCTGCTGATTGTCACATAGCTTCTTTAAAACCTGGCTTTGTTACCTCCCCAACGTTACTGTTTTAGAGTATAAAATGAGAACACCAACTGGACTTGGATCAAAGCCTTCCAGGATCTATGCGGGCTTTGGTCCACCAGTGAAATCTCTCTTCTACTCTCATTGCTATAGATTGCTTATTCCAGAGAGATTCCCACAACACTCTAAGACTTCAAGGACTTTTTAAAACAACATTTCCATGAGAGTGGAAGCACATTCTGCTTCATTCCTGACTTTGGAGGAATGTCTTCAGGCTTTCTCCACTTAGCATAGTGTTCGTTATGAAATATATTACTTCTACTGCTAGTTTTTTCAGGGCTTTTTATCATGAAGTGATTGTTGGACTTTTTAAAGGCCTTTTCTGGGTCTATTGATGTGATCATGTTGTTTCCATCCTAAGTGTGTTTGCATGTTGTTTTACATGTACACACTAACTTGTGTATTGAATCAGCCTTGCATCTCTGCTGTGAAGTCAGCATGGTCATGGGGTATGACCATCTCCGCCTGTTCTATATGATTTGCATGCATCTTTGCAACTATGTTTATCAGGGAATTGGCCAACTGTTTTCTGTTTATGTGATCTGATGTTGGCTTCATAGACTAAGTTCTGACTTGTTCCTTCCCTATCAGTTTTGTGGAAGGATTTTGTGGAGTATTGATGTTAGCTTGTCCTTAAAGGTTTAATAGAATTCAGCAGGAAATCCATCTAGTCCTAGGCTGTTCTTTGTGGGGAAACCTTTTAATTACTGCTTTAATCTCATTGCCAGTTATGGATCTGTTTAGGTCATCTTGATTTAATTTTGGTAGGTCATGCATCTAGTATTTACTCATCTTTTAAAAAGCTATCTTCCAGGGGTTTTTTTGAAATATGTCAAAAACATTCCCTAATGAACCTCTGTGTTTTGGGGGGATCTGTTAGAACATCCCCTTTCAGTTATGATTTTACTAATTTAAGTCATTCTCTCACTTCCTTTTGGATAATCTGGTTAGGGGGGTTTGTGGATCTCTATCTTTTCAAAGAACCAATTCTTTGTTTGTTTGGTTTAAAAATGTCTGGAGATAGAAGGTGGCTGTACAACGATTTAAACTACTTAAGGCCTCTAAATGCACACTGAAGACTGGTTGAGGTGATATATTTCATAGTGTGTGTGTGTGTGTGTGTGTGTGTGTGTGTGTGTGATCATCAATTTTAGAAAAGGAAAAATGAAGATTTCTATATAAAGCTTATAATTATTTTCAGGATATATTATTAAATGAGATAAATGAGGAGAATAATATTCTATTCTTTCCCCTAAGAAGGAATGGAAGAGAACTAAGTATGACTATTTTATTACAGTCTTAAGAAATAACACCACAGACATAAACCTGGAACTTACAAACAAACATTTGACTGTTCAGGTTTATAAGACAACAAAGAGGTAGGGAAAGGGAAAATATAGGGTAGACTTTGTTTTGTGTCTCAGAATAGGAATGGTTGTGTGGATTTTACTTTGTAACCATTGAATGTTTTGCATAATACCAGAAAAAATAATTTAAAAAATCCAATAAATCAGGGCCAGCAAGATGCCTCAGCTGCTCAATGACCTGAGTTTAATTCCTGGGACTTACATGGTAGAAGGAAAGAATTGACTACTGAAAGTTGGTCTCTGACCTGTACAGGTTCCCCTCCATATATATGTATATATATATAATATTTATTGTCTATTAAAATTATATATATATAAATAGACAATAAATGAAAAATGCAACAAGTAAATCTAACTGGGTACAGACTCGACAACACAAGGAACTGTCTCAAGTACTTCCACAGCCCTTGGTTTGTGTTACATCCCAAGTCATATGCACCCTGAGCCCAAAGAACACTGCAAAGGAAGGAAAATTGTAACCGTGTCATTAACCATCTTGCTGACGGTTTTATTAGTTTCCTGCAACTATATTATACAAGAACATAATAAAAGATAAAGAGCTTAGATATCACATAGATGTACTAAATAGCAATCAGCTAAAACGTGCAAGATTTTCTGTCATAAAAAGAGTTAGCAAGTAAAACAAAAGCAGCAACCCATTTACTCTAAACTTTGAATTGGGAATATCAGAGCCAAGGAGCACTTTATTCTCTGATAAATCTTTCCTAGGTGTGTCCATTGAAAAGGCTATCATTTAGTTCATTGAAAATGTCTAAAAATCTGTATACTGTATACACGTATGTATATATAAAATATGTATATTTAATATATGTACATGTATATCATGGAACTAAAAGATATGAACAGGAAGAAACCAATAGAAACAGGTGGAGGAGAGGAGAGAGCAATGGGGAGTGGATATGTTCAAATATATGGTGTACTTAAATAGTCATTATAAAACCTATTATTTTATATAAAGTATAAATACTAATTATCTTTTCAAATTTTTAAAGAGTGTCCCACTGATCCCTAGTTTGGCCTGGAGCTCCTGACAGCCCTCAGGCTTTGACTCTTGAGTGCTGTGACACAGGTGTGAATCCTAACGTTCTGTATGAAATTGTTTAAACATAGAATTTATGAAACAGTATGGCTGAGAAAAGGAAAAGAGCTAAAGTTGTGTGCAATTCACGATATCTAACTCCCCGATTACAGAAGTCTGAGGAACCTCACACGGCACCAGGAGGGGACAACACGCAGACTCCAGAGCAGGACAGGACAATGTACATTTTCTTAAGTATGCAGATTCTTAGGGAGAAAAAGAAATTCACACTTTAAGAGCTATTTAGTGTATCTATCAATCAAATGGATCTTGTTTGGCCCTGGGTGAAACAAAGATCAAGAAGCTATGAGGAAAACTGGAGCTCCGGCTTGAAGACTGGGTGCATTATAGTACTAAAAGTTTTGTAATCTGTATATTAAACATGTTTATATGTTTTATAGTAAACATGTCTATAAGACAACAATGTTATGGCCATTTTTGAAAGAATTATTGTTGTTCAGAATATACTGAAATGGTTAGGGATGAGAAGACAATATATTAAAGATCCATTTCAATATCCACAGATGGTAAGTCTGGGGAGGCGGTATGAAGAATGAAAAAAGCCCAGCTGTAAATGAAACAAATTGAACACCTAGAAGTTAACTGTACTATTTCCTGTAGTTTTGCACATATTTTTAATTCCCCATAACAAAAGGTAAAAAGTTTAAAAATTAAGGAATTCAACTTTGAAGGCCACTCCACAGAAGAAGACACACACATGCTTGGAGAGTATTACCTGGGGCTTGAACCTGTACTATTATTGTTCTAAACACAGATAGCAGTAAACTTCCCTCTAAATTCGTATCTCTTTACCCAAAGATTAGTGCAGTCCTTAGACCTCCTCAGCAGAGTTTCTTTGTGCAGTGGATGGCACTTAATGCAGAAACTTACAAACGGTCAAACTGCAGAGAATGTGTGACCCTGGGGTGCTCAGTCATCTATCTCAGAGACCCTCTCCAAAGCTTGGGATCCATTGTGGGATCGGAGGCAGAAAGACTATAAGGGCCAAAGGTGAGGGAGGACCAGAGCGAAAGCATCTTCTGGACATGACAGTACCACTGCACACTCAGCTGCTGTTGCCTGTGCAAGGCCAATTCAGCTACCGTTCTAAGTGGGCAGGGGAGCGGCTCACAAGCTCTCACCCCTAATTAAGGATTAATGGACAGTTGATGGCTTCTTGGAGAAGGGGGAGAAACAATTTTCTTTATAGGCATTGTTCCATGCTTCCACCGATGGCCCCATACCCAGAAGTATAACATCACAAATTGGGAGTCTATGGATTACTAAATTTAAGAAAAAAGACACAAAGTTAGGGCATATAGAGGTAGAGGTGAATCAGGGAGGAGTTAAGAAGAGGAGCAGGGATGAATATGATCAAAATGCATTGTATGGAATTTTCAGTGAAAATATTTTTTTAAAAAAGAAACAGAACATACGTTATTAGTTTGTTGAGTGAAGCTTTTCTGGACGATTAACTCAACATCTGGGAAAGGAATGGCCATCACCCTTTCTTTAGTCGACACCTTCAGATGTACAATATGGCTTCCATACTGTAGGTAAGGCATGGCATCAGGCAGCTCCCATATCACCATGAGGAAGAGGTCATCCTCTTTTCCCTGGAGCAGAAGAAATTTAGTAAGTGAAAAAAATTCAATGTATTATTTCCATCAAGCCGTTCTTAAATAAAGCAAATGCAGACCCGTACCCCATCACCTTGCACCATCAGCTCTCAAGCTTTGTCTTCTCGCTCACAATATCATTTCCTCACTCCTTATAGTAACCAGAAACCCAAATCCGCTATCTGTCGTGGAAGTTTTCTTATCTCTACATGCACATGCTTTAATCCATCTCGGTATCTGCTGGTTAGCTGTATGTCAGATTGACGCAAGCTAGAGACCGTTTAGAGGAGTGAACTTCATTGAGAAAATGTCCCCACCAGATTGGCCTGCGGATACACCTGCAGGACATTTTCTTTACTGATGATTTATGTGGGGAAAACCCAAGCAATTGTGAGTGGTGCCAGACCTGGGCTGGTGCTCCTGGAAGAAACCGGGCTGAGCAAGCAGTCAGCAATGTTTCCCTGTGGTGCATTGGTTCATGCTTTGCGCTCCTGCCCTGACTTCTTTCAACAATGGACTACAGGCTGTTAAGATACAATGAATCCTTCCATCCACAAGTTGATTTTTTTTAAAAAGTGTTTTATCAAGGCAATAGAAAGCCTTACTAAGACAATATGATAGTGCCCTTCTACCTTTATTCATTTATTTTTTTCTATTTTGTGTGTGTTGTGTTGTGTATGTGTGTTGTGTATGTGTGCTTGCATGTTTGTGTGCGTATATGTGTGTATGAACATGTGAAATCTCTCAATCAAATCCACACATGAATGTGATATTGAGATAGGAGGGATGTACCTTACAGTTTTGTTTGCTTTTGTATTATGATCATTTATTCTATATAGTTTTTTTCTAAATCATTATTGTTAGTGATATTGCTATTTTTTTATTTCTGTATGGGCATAGCAACCCAAAATTTTAAGGCTGGTCCTTTGCTGGAAGAATAGGGACCTTTCTAGAATGAAAAGTGGCTATGGTAGGGCAGAGACGACTTCTGGGGAGTGAAGACAGTGAGTTGCACCCCTAGTTCTTGTGTGATCTAAGTCTGGGGGGCAGATTCCTGTTTTCATTAACATTTTTCTTCAACTTGTGGATGGATAAAAGCTCTTCCATTATTTAAAGCCTTTGGATTCTGGGTGTGGTTCTGAGGCTTCTTTCTTCTTCTTTCTTTCTTTCTTTCTTCTTCTTCTTCTTCTTCTTCTTCTTCTTCTTCTTCTTCTTCTTCTTCTTCTTCTCTCTGTCTCTGTTTCTCTCTCTCTCTCTCTCTCTCTCTCTCTGTGTGTGTGTGTGTGTGTGTGTGTGTGTGTGTGTGTGTGTAGGAATTCTTTGATCAGGATTTATTGGGTTAAGAAGAATTTCAGTGAGCAATCAGTGAGATTTGGGATCCCAAGCTCTGTTGTTCGGCCTGCACTTAGATTCTGTGTCTTCATAAGTCTCCAAGGCCAGATTCCAGTTAGCTGTGAAAAATTCTGAGGGCAAAAGAAGCAATGGACTTGCTGATCCTCTTTCAGTCTCCCCTTTCACTGAAATTCGGATCTGCTTTGCATAGTACATTGCAAACTCTGCAATATGAAATAGGAGGTTCTCAAGGTTCCCAAATATCCCTCGTATATTTACTACTGTCTGCCTTACAAGAAATTTCTTAATAGTTTAGTCTTTCAACTGCTAATGAGCATCTACTATGGGCAGGGCAAGAATACAGATACAAAATCAGATGTTCAGTTCTTACCAATCTTACTCTAATGTTCTGCACAGAAGACCAGAACAGTCAATGTGGAAGTGGCTAGGGCAGAAACCAAAACATTTTTGATATGTAATGGTCCTATGTATCCCTGTCTGATCTTGAACTCACTCTGCAGCCAACGATGATCTTGAATTTCTGCTTCCACTCCCCAAATGCAAGAATTGCATGTGTGTACCACTACACCCAGCTTATGTGGTGCTAGATATCAAACCTAGGGCTTCGTGCATGTTTAACATAAGTACTCTACCAACCCAGAGGCATCCCAAGTACAGAATCATGACTCATTTTGCAACCTTTCAAGTACAGGAGCATAGCTCGGTTACAGCAACTTCCAGAAGGCAAGTGACATTGTGTTTACATGGACTGCCAAGGCATTCTTTCTCCAGTCACATTTTGGTCTATGCAGACAATAAGGGAAAAAAATCTACCAACTGGGGAAGATGTCCCCTCCTGACTCTCAGCTGAAAGGATTAGTCATCCCATTGGATGTTTGTACTTCATCACGGAAATCCTCTTCAAGGCTTATTTTCTGATCCCAGCTTCCGGAAGAGGAGCAACAAAGGCAATGTTAGTCCTTGAGGTCTAGCTGACTGGGTGAGGGCCACACAGCCAAGATAAATGATATTGGCTTCTTTTTAAACTTGAAGAAGGCATTAGTATTCCTAGGTGGAAATGGATTCACAGAAAAATAAATTATTCTATCTCAAACCTCCCCCAAACAGCCCTGAGCAGATTACACCATTAACCTTAAAATAAACAAAGTCATTTTGGTGAGAAATGGAAAAAGTGTCTTGAGCATCTTTGAATGTTTGATGGGCCATAAGGGATAGAATCTGCTGGGGAGCTCTCTTGAGGAGTCGAGAATTAGTGCCGAGGTACGGTGTGAGCAATGTTAACAGTGGTAGATAGATGTGTGTCAGCTCAACCTTTCTGACACCCATTTTAGGAGATCCCTAATGATGCTGAAGCAGGAATGTGATGGGTGGGATGCTGGGCCTGGGGAGCTGTGTTTTTTTGCCATTTGCTTGGACTTGAGCAAAGTTGGTTTCAAGCATCACAGGAAAGTTGGTGGATAAGCATTATCCTCAACTGACTGGCGAGAGGGGAGTTGAATGGGGCTGGAGATGTAGCTCAGTTTGTAGATTACTTGACTAATATGCTTAAAGTCATAGACTCAATTCCCATTATCACATAGATTGAGCCAGTGGGTGAGATGGGTGTGGTGGTGTCTGCATTAGGGAAATGGAGGCAGGAGAATCAAGAGTTTAATGTCAGGCTGGGCTACATGAAACCACAATGAGAGAAAGGGGGGGGGAGATATAGAGACAGAGATTGGAACAGAAAGGGAGGCACACAGAGAGAGGTAGAGAAATGATCACCGTTGGATTTCCCCCAAGAAGACTGTCTGCAGAAGAAGCATGGAAGTAGGATTCAAACCTGGATTATCTTGATAGTTCCGTTGCGCTCCAAGGCAAGGACAAGGTGCTGGTGCTTCATCTGGGCCTTGAGGAAAAACAGGCGCAGCAGCTCGTGCTCCTCCTCTGCCCAGTCTTTCCCTTCCGGCAGCATTTTCATCTCCTGCCCACTGCCAAAGTCCCAGATCTTAGCTGTTCCTGAGGGCATAGAGGATAGGCTTTCTGGGTAAGATGGTGTGCAGACAACCTGGTTCTTAACTCAGGGGACACTGATACTGTTGAAAAGCATCCTGTATTTATTTCTTACTAAGACTTACTGCTGAGTCTCCCCAGTCTTGCCTTGCATGGTTTGTCACAGGCTGATCAAAGAAGTGGGCAGAACAGGATGGCGTCTTAAAAGCAATGGATGTCTGCTTTGGTTTGGATAAGTGTTCTCCAAAGGTTTCAGTGTTGAAGGTTTGGTTTCCATCTTGGCACTATTAAGGGAACCTTCAGAAGGTGGAAATGAGGTCCCAGGCTCATATATGGAGTCCCTTAATCTTTATGCCTGAAAACTTATGCCCGCTAATTCCATCAGCTGGCTTGTGAGGAAGCATTTATTTTACAAATCTACCTGAGAATAAAAGCATTCTGGGGAGTGAATGCTACCATACACTGTCTAATCTAGAGCAAGCAGATATTTTGTACGCATTCAGAAGAAGATGAGGTAGGAAGGTGGGGTAGTGTGTAGTTTTCAACTCAAGTCCCTGCTTCTCCCCTAAGCCCAACATCTCCTCTCCATGACTCAGTCTTCAGCAATAACACTGTTGGACATGCAGTGATTTGACTGTACGCCTCTCTGTCAGGCTACCCCCATAATTTATTTGCTCATGACCAACACCAGACATTAACTATACCCAGGATACCCTGCAGTGACAAGAACCCTGCACAGTGGCAAGAACTACGTGAGGGCAGGATAATCAGCCATGCCCCCTTGCTGCTTACTGCATAGGGTGAAATAGCTTGGGAAGTGCTGGAGAGCTCACTCTGGTGTTGAGGGTGAAGGAGAACTGGTGGGCTGACCAACCAAGCAACCACCCAGACCCAGAATCAGGGCTATAAATTGGTTCATCCAATCATCCACACCATTTATGATCTGTGGGAGCACAGAAGGGGATTGTCCTGCAGACCCAAAGTTATAGGATCTCCATGACATAGAACAACAGGATATCCAAAAGGAGCCCCAGTGAGGGTCCAGAATTGATGATGCAGCAAAAACCAGAGACCTCAAACCAGACGAGTGACTCAATGAGATGAACACTTGTAATTAACAATACATAAACTAAGAGTACTAGGAACCTTTATACGGATGTGGCAAGTGCCTCTGGCATAGTGAGGTTGCTTTCCTCTGCATCACTCCTTAGGGACGAATACTGTCCCTGTGCATTATATGCCAATGCATTCCCTCGCCTTGATGCTACACTCATGATTGCATTCCTGCTGTGTTATCTGCTGTTCACATTTTCAAATATCTGACTTTCACATTGGGTGCCCACTCATTCCATCAACTGGTTCATGAGGAAGCATTTATTTATCAAGTATGCCACAGAATAAATAGATTCTGCATAGTGCACACAGCTGGTCACTCTGTCTACTCTAAAGCAAGCGGATCTTTTTTGGGTGTTCAGAACAAGATGCAGTGGAATGATGAGCCAGTGTGCAGCTCTCTAGTTCCTACAAGTGCTCCACAGAGGAAAAAATATGAAACACAACCACACCCAAGCCCCAAAGTCCCTCAAGTTTGATGTGCCTTCCTAGAGCCTAGGCATAGAAGTGTATCCAGTATAGAACTCTAGGCATTCTGCACCAAAGCTGGATGGCTAATTTGTGTGATTCCCCAAGATACTATGAGTAAAAATATTGTAGAGGTTGGGAGTGTAGCTCAGAGGTACAGTGTATGGGTACCATGTGTAAAGCATATACAAGCACACACATGTGTGCATAGATGCACACACACACACACACACACACACACACACACACAGTGACAATGTTAGCAAAAGCAGCAGCAGAAGACACCCCAAGTCTAATGGCTTCCTCTGAGCTAACAGCCCATCGGGATATATTGTAGAGGTTGGGAGTGTAGCTCAGAGGTAGAGTGTATGGGTACCATGTGTAAAGCATATACAAGCACACACATGTGTGCATAGATGCACACACACACACACACACACAGTGACAATGTTAGCAAAAGCAGCAGCAGAAGACACCCCAAGTCTAATGGCTTCCTCTGAGCTAACAGCCCATCGGGATAGAACAAGTCAGTGCAACACAACTATTTCCCACCAGAAGTTGAAATGCGGTGGTATACGTAAAAGTCTTTTCATTCCTAACTACAGTGTGAAGTGGCTTTTCCCTAATGTATTAACTCACTGTGAGCAGTTATACACATCAGAATGCAGGTGCTATTCTGTGTGCCAATGTGCTAGTGCTTAATGATGAAAGCCTTTGGCTTGTGTTTGTGTGACTCTTTTCTTTAAGTTAGCTTACAGAGTAGTGGGTTTCATTATCATGTTTCCAAACACATGGCTCATTATGTGAAAGGCTTTTGCACATAGTTGCAGTAGCCACGTGAACAGAATGTAAGTTACTAGTATGTTTATTACTTCCATATCCAGACATTAGTGGCCGTGAAATAGACTCTTGATTTTCACCCAGGCCTTGCCAACTCTCTGGAATGTCTGTATGTCAGCCTAATTCACGCTGATCCTTAAACCCCCTAAACTTAGGAATTCCTGCACAAATCCTCGGGATACCATGAGATGTCATATTCTGAACACTAGGCTCACCATTATATGCTCCTGTGGCAAAAATAAATCCACTTTCATCAATAGCTGCACAGGTTAGTTCAATATTGAAGCCGTGAGGGTCTAGAATCTGGTATATTTGGAGGCCCGTCTCAAGTTCCCATACCTATAGAAGAATAAAACATCAGCAAAACCCAGGTATTGCATATATCTGCCCTTCATTTCTGAGCAAAGTTTTTACCATTTTCAAAGTTTTCAAATTAGTACTCTACACACCTTTCCCAGCACCCTGCCCGGAGTGCTGGCTCGCTCAAAGGCAAGCTATGAAAGTTGCCTTCTGTTACTGGGGACTGTGCTATCACTGAGTATGTCTACTGAGCGTCAGGTGGCCGAGGCAGTGTAGGAGAATAGTCACATGGAGACTTTAGACCATGAACGGCATGCTTTTGAAGGGGATACTAGACATTATCCTCTCCCCTTGCCCCCCTCTTCCTGAATACTATGAGGTGAGGATCTTGTTCTTTCTCACATCCTACCACAATGCATTGCCTCATTGAGTGCCCCAAAGTAACTAGGCTAATCTACCATGCACTGAACCGCCACCAAAAAAACATGCAACACAGCAAATATTCCCTTCTTTTAAGTTGATTATCTCAGGTATTTTGTCAAGGTAATGGAAAAATTACCTTATCCCTGTAAGGATGAAACAAAGGTGGCAGTGGGGTAGAAACACCATAATTAACAGTGCTCAATTAAGTCTTCAGTGGCGCTATGGGTCGTGGGATAAGCGTGGTGAGCAGTATAATATGTTGGCAATTCCTAAAGAGAGCTCTCTGGTCATTTTAGGTAGTTCTCTGGCTAGATATGAGACACAGTGACAGAGAAGGGGGTGGCAGTAAGAGTGAGACAGGCCATCTGTGAAACAGGCTGGCAGTGTTGGGAAAAGTCCAGAAACACCCATGGCTCATCAATCCCTCTCCTGGGAAACACATAGAAGACAAAGCCGTAGTGCTAGGACCTGCACCACTCCTACCTTGTGGCTGCGCTAAGTTCAGGTGTAAATATTCTCATCAGTGAGCAATTGAAGCAGCTGTCAACCCTGGAGTTGGTGAGGTGGGGCAACACCTCCAGAGGGTCAGAGGTGGAGAGGTGTGTTTCTCTCCCAGGGAACAGAAGGGGAGTTAGGGCTGCCAGGTGAAAGATGAGAGGGAGCTGATGAAATCTCTCACGGCTGCATGAGAGCCACTGTCTGGGAAGTAGTAGGGACCTGATTCATACGAAGAATGTCTGGCTCAGAGGCCACATTCTCAGCCTCTGAGTGTTGTGTGTAGACAAGGTCCTTAGAGGAGAGAGAAGAATGTGGGTCCCTGCATAAATGGATCTCGGGGTCACCCATCTGCAGATCTGAACTACAATCCCTCTCCATCTAATAGGGCAAAACAAAACAAAACAAAACTCCCTTAGATACTTTTCTCCACTGCCTATTGGCAAAGATAAGACACCGTGCTTAGGAGTACACTATCACATAAATGCAGGGCAGGGTTTATTTTAGTCTATTTTATCTGTGTCCTATGATAATTAACCAAGTTTAGGGGAATCAGGCTTAAGAAAATATCCAGCAGCTGACCACAGAAGGTTAACATATGAGGAATTTGGGTTCCCAGAGGGATGCTGTCTACCAGGCCTCCGCTTAATGCACTCATGAAATAACAAGATGGAAACACCCCTGGTATCTCTGCTAGATGGTTTCAAACATAGTCAACATGACTAAGAACTATGCCACTCAACACAGCAGTGGGTGTGGCCAGAGGTGCAGAGCCCAAGTCCATGGCTGCTCACAGCAGACAGACCTAGGCTCATGTCCCACCTTTATGAGAACAATAGAATCTGAGGCAGGTCATTAATCTCTGAGTCCTGTCTTCCCCATCTTTAGAACAGAAGCCTCTGTCTGTCTGCAAAGATCTTCCATGAGATTTAAATAAGATCATAGACTTAGATGTCTTGGTATACAACCTGCACCTGGAAGAGTCATGACGCGTGCCTACTCAAAGTCTCTCCCTTCCTTCTTAGCAGACAACCTCCAGTGAAATCTAAATATGGGCTATTCTTTCTCCTTAATATATGTTCTTTAAAGTTTCTATTTGACTCGAGGGGTGAAGATGCTTGTAACTGAGCCTATGACCTGACTTTGACCCATTAGACCCACACGATAGAAGGAGAGAATTGACACCCACAAGTTGTCCTCTGATCTCCACAGACACATACAATATAATATGGTTAAATTTTTTATATTTAACCAAACATGTGGCTTGAACTGGCTTAAAACATTTCTTTATCATGTATTCCTGATAGCTTAAAGAACTTCAATATATTGTCTCAGTCTATTACCGCTACATATAAAACCCTATGTTTTACCTATGGGAAGATAGCATTTCACTTGCTCAGCCTTTTTCTGCCTAGGGAGTCCTTAAACACTCACCTTGATTATGGACTCTGAGCAGATAGTGAGCACTTGATGGAAGTATTTGTTGTACAGCATGACATTGATTTCTCGTTCATGAGTGTGAGGAACCTGTTTTGTGTCCTGTATCATCCTGGTCAATGGATACATGTCTATAACGCTTGATCCTGGAAAGTAAGGAAAGAAGGAAGGACATCACAATGCTGGGTGTGGTTGATGGTACATCCTTGTAATTCCACGCTTTGGAGACTGAAACAGGAAGACCATGGGTCCCAGGCCAAGCTCTGCTGTATAGTGACATTGCATCTTAAAAGTGAAATGAAGAAAAGAATGAAAAATTTTGCAAAAGCATCTCAACTCTAAATTGTCATTATCAGAAATCTGGAATTTCACAGAGGATATGACCCAACCAGCTAGGTTTGGAGCCAGCCGGTCAGTGAGATTAGAGTATAAAAGATCAGTGCTTTAGCATTTAATAAGGTGAGACTGCTTACGCCTCCTCCAGAGCATCTCTGACAAACACTACAAATAAGATGCAGCCAGGGGAAAGCGTTCATTGGAGACCTCATTATCTTTCAAACACAGGTCATTTTGAACCCCGTTTTTCTAGTCTGCTCCCTGTTCCTGAATGTGTGCCTCTCCAAAGTGTGCACCCTGGTCATGCTGTCCACCAGCCGTCTGCTGAATTGAGGCTTGCTCTGGTGATTGAAATTAGTCAGAGAGTCCTTCAAGCCAACAGATGATAGTACGTGCTGTGAACATGGTCTGATTGAATATAATGAAGGAGAACGATTGCAGGCCAGTGATTGCAACATCAATAGTAAAATTAATTTCCAAATCACCATGTAGTTAGCTTGACCAGGGCACTGACTGGGAACCAGGATTCTTGCATTTTCCTATGGGTATGATTTAAATCTCAAAATCAGAATCTTGTGTGCTTTAGTTTATACAATGTCTAGAAATACTGGTAAAAATTATCAAACCATTCTGTAGTTCATTTTATTTATTTATATGTTTTTTCCCAAGTCAGGGTTTCTCTGTGGTTGTTCTGGAACTTACTCTGTGGGCCAGGCTGGTGATCTCAAAGATCCGCCTGTCTCTCCTTCTTAAAGACATATGCCACCACTGCACAGTACATTCCGGAATTCAAATAAAAGCAGAAGTTCTGAGAATAGGAAGCTTCTTCTTACTTTATTGATGTGGCTATCAATTTGTCACCAAGGACCCGGCGGTGACTTTCTTATATCATTCCAAAGGAACTCTCTAAGTCTTACCAGTTACCAAAGTGTTTAGACTTTGTGACACAGCCTGTTCATATGTACAGGACTGAGATGGCTCATCAGGTAATGTTACTCAATTCAAACACCTCCACCAGGAGACATGAGAGATGGAAGGCCATTGGGCTCTCAAAGGCACACTTGGGGCATCTCCATAAATCCTTAAACATGATACCAACAGTTCACATGGCTGGATCTGCGAAGAGCTGATGTGTTCCCGCCCTTTTGGCTAGTTATCATACAGCAATGGAAATAATGTAGGGAAAAAGAATGAATGCGGATGCAGGAGTCAGAAGTTCTGAGATCAAGTCTCGGCTCTGACCTGTCTGAGGTTTGGCTTGTGCATTTGGGAAACTTCAGTGAAGGATTCCGGCCTCAAAGGGTGATTATGCAGAGGAAACGAGGAGTAAAAAGGCAACACCTAGCTGTGGTCATCATCACCGGCATACTGATGATGGCACTGACAGTCACAATGTGTTCACTAAGCATTGAGTACAGAGTTGCTGCCTACATGGCTCAGAAAACTACTCTACCTGATGTCACGGGAATCTAAGCACAAATTAGTACACTTGACATAATCCTGATGTCAGCTGAGAGCTGTGCTTTTTAATTATTGATTGATTTTATGTGCATTCAGGCTTCGCCTACATGTATGTTGGTGTGAGGATGTGATGGCTGCACTTTTAGTGATCAGGCAATACACAGAGCTCAGTACTTTGCAAACAGGAGCACCACCAAAAAGTATATAAAAGTGGAAAGAATTCTTGGCTTTTCTGTTCTCCATCTTCTTTGTCTTTATGCTGATGATAATTGGGATGAAAATTCTGAGCCCAATAATCGAGCAGGCAAGTTTTGGTATGAAGAGGTGACATCTGTGAATAGCCATTAATGCATTCATTTCAGATGAGGTCACATAGAGGAGAAGCATTCACAGCTGAAACTAAGTTCTCTTTTACAGGGTGGAAAATTATTTATTGAGCATGAAGTGATGGTTCTCTTCTAACCCAGGACAAATAAACAACACCAAATTAAAAATAATTATGTTCCCCAACAGAGACAGCACCAATCACTTCCCTGCCTTAATTAATCCCTCAGGAACTCAGAGCAGGTGGTCAGTGGTAATATGCCTAGGAAAGGCAATTCTGGCTTAGTGTTCCAGAGGGTAGAGCTGCTATTAATATAACCAGTTTTCTTCTAAAAGCGAAAGTCTGTGCATGTGAACAGTAGCCATGCTAAATGCCTAACAAAGTTCTTGAAAACCCTTAAAACAAATTGACAACCAATGCATTGTATTTAGGACCCATCTTCCTGGATTCTGACTTCTCTCTCTACTGTTTTTTATCTGGAAGCAAAGGCAGTTGAGAAGGTCTGTGCCCACCATACCGAGTGTTCAGCTCCTTATCAGTACTGTTTTGTCTCAGAAAACTAGTTAATGCTGGCACATACCAGAGTCACCACCCTATGAAAGTACCAATTTACTGCATTCGAGGGGCAGACCGGAGCCCAGACATAGCACAGTGCTCTCAGCCCTTTTCGCTTCACCTAGTTCATGTATCCCTAGGCTCATCATCCTAGAGAACTGACCTGGTATGTTCGTAAAAGAGAGGTTGCATAGTTCATCAACTCACATAGGATAAGAAATTGAAATAAATATTTATACTATCAATAACCATGGTTAGTCATTTCCTTTTCTTGTGTGCATTTTCATAGTAAGTCGTGAAAAGCTATCTTTTTTAAAATATAAAAGATATGAGATTAATTTGCTATGCGTCAAGTAGACATACCTGTAATGAGCATGCCATGGTTGGCGTCATACACCATGGAGTAAATCTGCATATCTCCTGGCCCTCCTTGGCTGTCATGGAAGACTTGCAATACTGATAGGGTCTGGATATCCCACACTCGGAAGACCTGGGGAATGAGCAGAATTCACCCACTTACACACCATTGTTCTCACATGGGGCAGTTAAGTCTTTAAATGAATTATGCTTTATAAACTTGCAATGAAATGCCATTTACATTGTGAGCACATAGGTGCTCTGTTTCAACTTGGCTCTTGGTTCCAACGTTGTTTATCAACGTGGAGTAGCCAGTTGCAAAGCATTGCTTAAGGCTTTATCTTTCGTCACTGGGTTCCCCTCTACTATGCACAATACCCAGGAAACAGAACTAATCTAGGCATCTTTTAAGAGATGAATGGATAAAGAAAATCTGCTACATATACATAATAGAATTTTGTACAGCCATTAAGAAAAATTAAGTTATGACAATCACAAGAAAATAGATGCAACTGGAAATCACGTTAAGCCAAATAAGCCAGACTCAGAAAAAAAAAACTACTTTATATCTTCTATTCTATGGAAGCTGGACTTTAAATTGAGAATGTATATCTATATATGTGCATGCAAGTCATAAAATGAGAAAGGAAATCATGGGGAGCAGGAAGAAATGCTCATGGAAGTTGGAGTTAGAGAAAGTAACGGAAGGGAAGGCTGTCTAAAGATAAGGGACCAGCTATGGGGACAGAAAGGCAGAAGTAAATAAGAAAAAAATACAATGGCAGAGATGCATAAAGAGGCCATTTCTTAGGTATCTGTAATGCGGTGGTGCCATTGAGAGAAAAGAGCAGCGATGCTGAATCGGTTCTATGGGTGCTTGCTGCTTTCGGTCAACAGCTTCAAGGAGGGACTGACAGTGTTTGAGGAAAGGTGTTGGTGTCAAAGCTTAGGAAAGCCTACCTAGAGGCAGCCAGCTTTGGGGAGACTTAGGAAGAAAACAAGGACAAACTATTTCAGAAAGAGGCTGAGTTGGTATAAGGCACAAACGTAGAAGATTCTCACTTTCACTATACCGATCTTGGGGTGACAGAATGGGATATTTATAAGTCACAATTAAATCTTGCATATGGACAAGTGAACATATATTACAAAATAAATTCAGAGTCTCGTAGCAGTAAGAGTTAAAATGCTGAGGGTTTTTTTTTTGTTTGTTTGTTTCAAACAAATTGGGAGCGCGAGAATTAAATAAAAGGATTATTTTAGCACTGGGAAAAAACTGAATTATGAAGCTGATTAACTTTGAGAAAAGGGTAGAGGGAGGAACTAAAGTTGCTAGCCACAAAACATCATAGAGAAGGGCAAGGGAAAGGTTTTGCCCAAAGCCCTCTGTAAGGGACAACGAATAAGACAAAGGGAAGCATGTTCGGATTCACCAATGGCTTCTGGTTTTTCTTCTGGCAAGCTTCATGTCAGTTGCTGTTAGCCAAAGGCTTTAATATCTCCCTCCCTTTGATGAGTGTTTGTCATAGAATTAGCAGAGCAGAATATCTGCGTTTTAGGGTTTGGTGTCAGATTCATAGGAAAGAGAATGTCCTAGTCTGCAAAGGTACAGCACTAACAAGAGGCTCATATCCGTGAGCATACAGTGATGGGAACTGGCAGAGGCGCTTCACTCAAGTGTAATGACCAATGGAAGTGCTCTCAGTATCACTGCTCCTGGCTACAGGGAGGAGATGGGTCATTCTATTGCACTATAAGTACTCAGTGGAAGCTCCAGCATCGAGACACAGTGAAAGCATCATCACTAGAGTCTATCTTTGGAAACACAGTGTCATTTAAATGAAGTGAGAAATTTAGGAACAGCTTAGTCTATCATATACTAAGGGAGTCTGGGATTTGACTTGCCTTTCTAAACTTTGCCGAATGGCCACAAGAACTTAATTATTGAACCAAATTGGGCTGACCCAATGGATGGCATGATTTTACATTGTGAAGAGCCTGGAAATGTGTGAGGCGATGAAACCGCTTTGAGAGTCATCACCGTGGAGAGATGGTACATTTGAGGATGAGGTATGTATGACTGAAGTACAAAGAATTATGTACAACTGCACAACAAATGGATGGAAGGTATTTGACATTATCTCTATAGGGAATACAATGAAAAACGTGCTTATTTGGTTGCTGCCAATAAGTTGATATGAAAAAAAAAGTTAGCAATGTGGAACAAGACTTGCTAATTTTATTGTATTGTTCTCACATTTTTTTCCTCCGTGTGATAATTGACAAGTAAACAAAATGAGGTAAAGACATCAGCACACACATTATTTAAATATTAAATACTCAGGGGAGGGACTCATAAATCCTCACTCCTAGCCAAGAATCTGACAGTTGATGGCTTCTAGGAGAGGAAGAGATGGGTGGGTCAACCATGCTCCCGTGGATGGTCCTACATCTAGAAGTATATGGTCAGTGTAGACTGGATTCAGTAGATTATTAAGAAAGAGAGAGATAGACAGAGAAACACACACACACACACACACAGAGAGAGAGAGAGAGAGAGAGAGAGAGAGAGAGAGAGAGAGAGAGAAGTAAGTTGGTAGGGAGGAGGTGGCAGTAGATCTCAGAGGAGATGGAAGAAATCTGAGATGAATATGATCAAAACACATTGTACACGTCATGCACCATAGTACTTTTGCTTTCATACCTCGAGCTAAGTGAACCTGTTGTATTTACCCCATTTGGCGCCTTTCAAGCTGCTTCTCTGTGATACCCACCAAGCACCACGTAAACGTGCCTGTAAGTTTAAACCTCTGCCCTTCTGCCTCCCTTGAGGTCCCACTTATTGCCAGTTTTATTAGTTTGCTTGCTTAAACTCATTTTCCTGGTTTCCACCATTTTCATTGCATTTTGGCCTTTGTGAGAAGAGGGAAGTCATCTGAGAGAGAAGCATGCCGCCACAAGGTGATAGTGTGACCTCTGCCAGTTTTTGCCTAGAACTCATTTTTCCTCTCGTGTACAATTTACAATCATCGTGTGTGTGTGTGTGTGTGTGTGTGTGTGTGTGTATGCATGTGTGTGGTGCTAGGGTTACTAAACACTCATTCTAATATAGCAGTATTCCCCTCAACCCTATAAGGTTGTGATTAACATTAAATGAGTGGGCCACGTCAACTACTTGGCACTGTGCCAGATACTTGGTATCGTTTGATAAAAGATAGTTATCATTGTAACACTGCAGATTGTTTGGATGTTGATGCAGTTAGAGTTATATTCCAATTAGCCACAGGTGCTTAGGAATTACTCTGAAGCTATATGCATAGTCACCTACAAATACTTCTGAAAATTTGAAGACATTCTGTCTTTAATCCATAAGGAATGTGTTTTGCTGCATATCAGCTAGTGATGATCTGACTATATATATTTTCCTACATGGTAATGCTTTTGTTTTCTAGCCTGCATTTCATGAATTACCATTTGTCCTTAAATTTTAAACGTTAATTTCATCATGTAAGACTCGCTCCCACACCCACACACTTACCAATCCTTGCATTATCTCTTTTGTTCCACAGCCCTAACTCCTCTTGCCTAGTCTACTGCTGTTTTATTGGTTGCAGCTTTTACATGTTTTTGTAGTTGATTGTCATTCCACGTTTACATTTTCCAGAGAAATGACAGCAGTAAGTCCCTTTAGGTCACATGACCTCACCAGCCTCACTTAGCAAGCCAGGTTTACAGTGCCAGGCATGAATTCCCTCTTGCTCAGTGGGTCTGCCCAATCCTGGCTGCTGATTATCTCTAGGATGCGATTGCCGCTATTGCATCTCCGACTGTATCTTACCATGGTCACGAGTTTGATTGCTTTGTCGGCTCTACAGCTTAGTAGGACTACTGATTGCTTTCCTCCCTCAAGCAGCTTGCACAGCACCTTCAGATCCTATGAAAGTTAGTCTTCAAGTAGGAGGCTTATTGGCCAGTTCCAGCTTGATTCCTCTAGAATATTCTCTTTACACTAGCTATAAACTTGGCAAATAACTACTGAAACATTCTAACAGCATTAACAAATAGATTAATGGATATCATCTTTTACAGGGAACTATTCCCATGTAGGAAGCTCTTATATATTTCTGATTTATGCTCTCAAATAAATATATCTCAGTGGAGCTTCATATCTATCTCTTAATAATCTTATATGTATGTGTGTTATATTATGATATGTATATAGGACACATGCTCATGTTTCTGTATATGTGTGTCTACACTGTGTGCGTGGCAGAGGTGATAATCATATGTTTGCATATGATATACGTATGATGCATATATATGGCACATGTTCATGTTTCTGTATGTGTGTGCACGCTGTGTACATGGCATAGGTACAGCTGTCACAAGACAATGTTGTGTGTTAGTTTCATTTTCTACTTGTTCATTTATAAGAAGGTCTTCCTTTTCAACACTGTATAAGCCAGGCTAGCTGGCCTGTGAGTTTTCAGAGATCCTCCTGTCTCTGTCTACCATCTCTGTATGAGTACAGGTGTTACAGATGCTCATGATACATGTCTGACTTTTACATGGGTTCTGAGGATTCAAACTCAGTACAGTTTATAATATTCTTAGACCCACTGACTATATATAAATATATATGTAAATAATATATATGCCCTTCATCAAGGAAGCTTCTTCTTGCAGCAAATGGAAACTACTACAGAAATTCTCAACTGGTCAAAGTACAGAGAACAGCAGACATGGGTATTCATCACCAGCCAACACAGCTACAATGCAACTTGAACTTGAGACCCAGGGAATATTGTAGAAGAGGGAGGTAGAAAGCTTGTGAGAGCCAGAACACTCAAGCCTCTCCTGCCAGATCATGTCTTTTTACACATGACAGGGAGCTGAACCCACAGAATCTTGCACATTGACAACACCAGGTGACAAGCCAGTTTGGATGAAGAAAATCACCCAAGGCCACACCCCTGGAGGAAGAACCAAAGCCTATTAACGGCTGCTGAGCGAGGGAAACAAACCTTCTCCAGGGATGAGCGCTGCCAGGTCATCCAATCCCACGTGATCAGTCCTAACCACGCACACTCACATAGAAGCAACACTAAAGGGACTCAGCAGGTTGTTTACATACATATGTAAATATACATAGCAAAATAAAGGAGAGGGAGTGAGAATCAATGGGAGGAGCTGCGGGGGAGAAGAGGGGCTGAAGTCATGGAAATGTAATGCTCATCTATGGGATTCTCAGAAAAAAAAATATAATTGCTATCACACCTAACCACATTAATTGAACTTATTCTTTTTAAAACTTTTTAATAGATTGCATTTAATCAAACAAATACATTTTTTCAAATATATTGCAAATATTCAAGACTCTCATTTCTAACATTTATAACTTATATTTTTCTTTTGGAATTACTTTAGCTATACATATATGCATGTGTGTATGTGTGTGTGCATGCATGTGCTAGGCCTCCCTGTAGTTGACTTTAAGAACAAACAGCTTCATTTTGATTCTACTATTTTCTTCTTGTTACCTTTGCGGAGGAAAGGCTGATGACGTGTTGTTCTTTCTCATTGCTTACGATCTCTGTGATGCTGAACATGTGCCCCACCAGCTTCCCAACTGGCTTTGTGCTGATATTGGGGTGCCACAACCGGAGAACCTTATCATCTCCTAGAAAGAATGACAGAGACAGAGGCCTCATATCCTCAAGTGCTCAAAAGTTAAAAGGTGTCCTTATTTTATTACCATGATAAAGAAAAAAAATCTTAACCAAAAGTAACTTAAGGAAGAAAGGGTTTATTTTAGCTCACGATTTCGGGTTACAGTCCATCAGAGCAGGAGCATAAACGCAGCAGGAATTACAAACAAGTACCCACAGCACACCCACCATCAACTGCCAAGAGCAGAGAGAAATGAATGCATGCCTGTTTATTGCTCATCTAGCGGTCTCTACTTCTCTACCTTAGGAATGAGGTTGCCCACTTTCAGGTTGCCTTTTTCCACATCAATGAATGCAACCAAGATAATCCCCATCACCAAGCCCACAGGCCAGTGGGAATTAGGCAGTCCCCCACTGAGACCTTCTTTCCTGGTGATTCTAGGCTGTGGCAAGTTGGCCTTTAAAAACCACCATCACAGAAAGCATCTCTCAATCAGCGAGATCCTGGTCTCCTTTCTAAGGAACCACAGCCCACAGCTTCCCAGAGGCTCCTTCTGCGGCTGACTTGAAGACATTAGCCTTGTTTTGGATCTGTCTGTGATCAACGTATTTTCACATACAAATGTGAATTCCCATAAATATTTCATGAGTACTTTCCTTGATTCAATACTTCCTACTCTGTCACGCATTAATACATTATTTATACTCTATTTACTTCCAAAACATATTTCAGGCAGCTGGTCTTTTGTTTCTACAGTCTAAATTATGCAAACATTATAATAATAAAAGAAATCAAGGGAAGAGGCAAACTGCTCATAATCTCCAGCATGAACAAATCATCTGCCTTTTATTTTCCCATTTTCCTTTTCCTGCAGAACCACAAGCACAAGACATTTAAATGTAATTACTATCATAGCACACATTTTGTCTTTTAATTGTTAAAATCATCTGAGTACACAGTAAAATAAGGAAATAGTATAGAAGAGTGACGTTTTTGTAAAAAATAAATAAATAAAAGCCTTCTCCCAGCCTGCTACCTTATTCCTTAATTTCTACTTTTATGCAATACGGAAATCACTGTTAACACTGTTTGCAGTTTATTTAGCAGAGAGAGAGAAAGAGAGAGAGAGAGAGAGGGAGAAAGAGAGAGAGAGAGAGGAAGAACACCAGAGATCAAGTGTCAAGTTCAGGTGTCTTCTGCAAGTGTGCACCATCTTGGTTTTTTTTTTTAATATTTTTTTACGGTTTATTTAACTTTATTTTATGTGCATTGGTGTGAAGGTGTCAGATCCCCTGGAACTGGATTTTCAGACAGTTGTGAGCTGCCATGTGGGTGCTGGGAATTGAACCCAGGTCCTCTGGAAGAGCAGTCAATGCTTTTAACCACTGAGCCATCTCTCCAGCCCTCCATCTTGGTTTCTGAGACAGGGTCTCTGAGCCTGGAGAGCACTGACAGACCCTGAAACTGCATGCATTTGTAGTGTGTGTTAAGACAGTTCCACTCTTGTATGTAATAGTAAGATCAGGATAATAGCTTTTATCCCAGAAATTTTCTTCTCTGTGTTGGAAACATTTTAAAATCCTATCTACCAGATATGTTGAAATATTCAATTAATTGCTTCAACCATAGTTATCCCATTATGCTGCAGAATGTTGGAAGGAATTCCTCCTTCCCAACTGTGTGTCTCTAATCATCCACCATCTCTTCGCATCCTGCCCTCCTCGACACCCTGCCCAAGCTCTGCTAACTGCTACTCTACTCTCTTTTTTTTTTTAAGATCAACTTTGTAGTTTTCACACAGAAAGAGAAGCTGTAGTATTTGTCTTTCTGTGTTTGCCTTATTTTGTCAGCATGATGTCCTCAAGTTTGTCCATGTTGCTAGAAATGATGGAATACCATTCACTTCCATAGTTAAATAACTTTCCATTGATAGTTCATAACTTCTTAACAACTATCCGTGACATTTTGTTCTCAGATTCTGGATTTTCTCTTTGATCTTATTCAGCAGTGCTGTAAGGAAAGTTATCTGCGTGTTCACCTTTGCTTCTTGGATCAGTTGCCAACAGTAAGTTTCCAAAAGTAGAAACATTGTTAAATCACGTTGATGACTTTAAGACACGCTGCCGACTTCCTTTCCAAAAGGCTTACGTCACACCCCAAGGCCACTCACTTTATCAGTCTGACCGTCACGCAGATGCCGTGATTTAAAGTGTCAATCACTGTAATGCAGCTAAAATGATACTTCGTTTTGCTTAGCATGGGTGCTGAGGAATAAATTCAGGATCCCTTGCTTGTGCAGCAAGCGCTCTTACATGGAGCCATCCCCCCAACCTCTTGTTCCCACTTTCTTATATATTATCCCAAACATATATCTAAATCCTTAAACTGAATACTTTAATATTTTAAATACTTTAATCCTGAGGAGTTAATTTCTTATAATATAAGGATGGTGGATCATACAATTTCCCGACTATTTTCTTGAAATTCTGTAACACTTTGATGATTCAGCTTCCAGGGTAATATCTAATGAGTTATTTGTGAAGTAGAAAACCCAATATCTTAAAAATAATCTATATTTTAAAAATCATTACACAATTTACTCTTTTTAAAAACATAAGTAAAACATAGCTATGCATCTGTTCAAATAAGAAAGGCTGCTCATAACAAAGAAATTCCAAAATACACATGACACAAACAATGAACATATCTTTCTTCGCAGCCTTGTTAAATCTTGGCTCTTGTAGCTCATTCACCGAAAGTTAGTACCTGAGCATGCCTAACTGAGAGTAGTCTGGGGAAGATGGTCTAGTTGAGTTGCCCAGGAAGAGAAGATCTGCATGTGAAGCAAAGCTAGCCAGCCTCTGCATGTGTATACGTGCATGTGACCTTTAAGTGTACGCTTGTGTGTTTTCACAGCGTGGGTGCTCATGTGCCTCTGGGTGCCCACATGCCTCTGGGTGCTTGAGGAAGTCAGAAAGGAACCTTTGGGAACCACGCTCTCCTTTTCTACCTTCTAATAAGGTTCTCATAGCCAAGGGACAGTTATTTATAAACTCTACCTTTAACTTATCTGCTTTGCTTAGTCGCTAGCATGCATTTGGCCACCCACAGGACTGGCTTGCGTTGTATGCTAGATACTTTTGTATGAGTAGATACATCTATGTTGAAGGAGCCAGTTAGGTAAGGGTACAGTTGGGTGACTTGGAAGCTCGATATTCACAGGTTAGCCAAAGGTTATTTTGTTGAGCCCTAAGGAAAAGGATTACAGTATTTTCTCTTCACTTTTCATTGTCTTCCAATCCAAGGATATACTTCCACAATTAAAAAAAAAAACCTGAGTGCTGTGTCAATGTACTATGCCACCCCATAGTCATTATTATTCATTTATAATAAATAACCTACTAGGCTCTTTTTGAGGCAGAATTCCCTTTAAGTTTACAGCGGTATCCTATCAGGTAGCACACAGTAAGAGCTCAGCAAGTAGTTACTGAGCTGTTCCCATTGGCTGCTGTGAATATCTGCACCTCACAGGTTTACCTGCTAAATGCCAAGGGATGGGGATGGGGAGAGCATGCATCTAACCCAAAATGGAACCTTGGATGATTGTCTAGTCTTTTTGTGAAGATCAAATATATCATTTAGGGACTCAGATCTTGCAGTAGCATGAGAAGAAAACTGAAAAATGAGGACTCGGGTGACTCTTATTTGCTGGGGACCAAATTGGGCCCTCTCAAAATCCGTGGTGAAGCCATAAGCATCAATGTGGGGTACTTGGGGAGATAATTAGCTTTAAATAAGGTCACAATGATGGGGTCCTTATAAGAAAAGGAACCATGCAGCTTGCTTCTCATCTCCCTGCCACACGAGGAGGCCACCTACACCACACGAAGAAGACCCTTATTAAGAGGTGACCACATTGGTTGGTTGATGCTTTAATCTTGGACCTGAAACCTCCAGAATTATAAGATAATGAAATTTTGTAGCCTAAGATATATAATGTATGGTATTTTGTTATGATAGCTCAATCTTATTAATGCAGCAACACACTATTTGAAGGTAGATAACCAGAAAATTGTTGAATTTAAAATAGTAAGAGCAAGAATCAAACTTTCCTGAGAAATTACTATCCACATGGAAATCTGATAGACATTAAGGATATAAAACTTCTAGATATTCTTCCCTGATATCTACTTAAAACTATAAAATTTTTATTTATTTGTTTTCTGTGCACATGTGTGTATGTGGGGTGGGAGTATGTGTGTACCACAGTACATGTGCTGAGGTCAGAGGACAACTTGTAAGAATTGGTTCTTGCCTTCCATTATGTGGGGCCCAGGGCTTGAACTGAGGTTTGGCAGACTTGGAGGCAAGTGCCTTTACCCAATGAGCCATCTGAACCAAAGTCTACAAGGAGGAGGAAGAAAAGGAAGAGGAGGAGGAGGAGGAAGAAGAGGAAGAAGAAGAAGAGGTAGAGGAAGAGGAAGGGGAAGTCATTTGCTTTTGAACTGAATTCTGGATTCCTCTACACGGCTTCCCCTAATCTCCACTCCTGGTCCCTGATGAGGTTAACAGTTCTTTTTCCATGTTCTCGAGGCATCAGGCTTCTGCAGCACTAACCCTATATGACAAATAACAGGTACATGATTATTTCTTGCTAAGTTACTACTGTAAGTGTCTTAATTTGAAATCTAGTATGCTTACTAGATTTTACTCAATATGTTTACTAGATATATTACTAGCTCTAAAGTAAGTATCTTGCTCTACTAGTGCAATTAACTTATACTATAATTTTTTGTGAGAATAAATGAGCTCATACATATCTAAATGAGCAGATCCTTATTGTGTATTGGACGTTACCACCACTAGTATGATTATTCTAAGCCCCTGCTTTGCATAATTCTACATTATGCAAATTCTACAAAATGTTTAGGGAGATTGGGAGAAGCTTCTACACATACATGTGAAGTATGGTCCCTGATTTGAAGTGTTTATAATCTAATATAGCCCATAAGGCAAGCATGAAATATTTAAAGTGAAAGAATTTATAGGCAAGTTCAAATATGAATAATCAAATAATTCTATTCAATATGATGTGTTGTTTATACCATTTATATTATAAATTATGGTTCTAAGAAGTTGATTCACTATTGTGCTTTTTATTTAACTCATTCTCTTTCCTCTCTCTCTCTCTCCCTTTTTCTGAGGTAGGGTTTAAACAAAGCTACTCATCAAAGACACGCTTTTCCTTCCTTTAGCAGACTCATCTCTGCTGTGCATTACTCAGTCCCAGCATCACTTTTGATTAAATAAGCTGGCTCAGATCACAGAGGGCAGTGTGGGGGAGCGCCCTGATGCTCAGGATCACAGCGGCCCAGAAGAGAGCAAACAAGGCTGAGGGCAACGGTAGTTGACTCAACCTCAGCTCCGCCGGCTGACTAGCTGCTCAGCTTGTGGCAAATGGCTTTCTTTGTTTCCTCATGTGTAAAACGATGAACTTCAAGATTCAGTTCAGCTCTATTTTATGAGTGTGAGCTCTGGGAAGGCAAGGTTACTTTAGTGAGAGAAGAGAGCAAGCTAACATCTTTATAGCAAGGAGGAAACCTTCAGGAGTTCAGTCACATGCTTCAAAGCAATAATTTCAATAATTCAGTTATTTCTCCCTCTTTGCCTGTCATCAGCAGGAGCCAAGAGGTGTGATATTACTAGACATGCTCAGAAATCTGTCCCTCTGGCCCACAAGTAATGATAACACTGATTGCGACATCCCTGAAGTGGCTGTTACTACTGCCAGGTGAGTTGGGGCTCTCCATGGAAGAAAGTCTGGGGCTTGTGTATTGCATGAAGAAGAGTACACCAGAGGACTGTCGCCTGACTCACCAGCAGCACAGGCTGTACAAGGAGCAAGGCTCTTGGCTGAGTCACCAGTCAATAAGAGTATTGCCGCAGGACAATTTTTTCAGTTACTGAATTGTCCGTAGTTACTGAGAATTACCAATAGAGTCCATTAACTACAACAGTTGCAACAATTGTGCATGGTAAAAAGTATTAGTTGCTCACTGATCACACTGCAACACATTCGATTGGTTTCAGGACAGCCTCTTGACCAGGTTTTTGCCTGTGTGCACTGTGGAGAAAACAGTCTTCCTTGTCTACCTCCAGAGCAGGCTCTACTGCTTCTGTAGACACCAACAGAGTCCTTGTACAGTGTGTGATGCCACCAGAGTGGGCAGACAGGCCATAGGAGGCCACATGATACCGAGCTCTTGAGATGTACAATGCTTCACTCATAGTCTTGCGCTATCTTCATCAGCAAATTTGTTGACTCAGATATGTGTTGTGGCAGAGCTGTCTAGAATTGCCTTACTCCTCTTATTAAACTTTGAATTCCTGAAGGTTGGGATGACAGCTTGATGGATCGGTGCCTAGCTCCTTGTCCTTAACAGTTGCATAAATGTATTTGTTGAATATAACATGGAAAAAACTGTATGCAGTGCTCAGAGACCTGGGCTTTTATGATTGGAACGTTCCAAATGAGGTGCTTAATTCTTGAAATCATAAATTATGGACGATATTTGGGTTAAGAAAATTGTGATAGTCAACAAAAAATGCTCAGAAAATTTAAGGGTTTTTGTTTTGTTGTTATCATTGCTGTTGTTGGTTTTTGGAAGTTTCCAGGCTTACGTTCTTTTTTGTTATTGTTTGTTTGTTTGCTTGCTTTGGTTTTTTTAAGACAGGGTTTCTCTGTGTAGCCCTAACTGTCATGGAATTCGCGCTGTAGACCAGGCCTGCCTCTGTCTCCGGAGTTCTGGGATTAAAGGCATTCACCACCACCGCCCATAAAAGTCCCCAGTCATGGTGGGTATTTGTTTGTTTGACAGGTTGTTGGTTTGTTTCTTGAAGAATTCCTGTTTTGACCAAGCTCATCAAATGGTGCGGGAGAATTGTCTGTATTCTGTCAATCATGATTTAAATAAACGCTGATTGGCCATTAGCCAGGATGTATAGGTGGGACAACCAGACAGGAAGTAGAGGCGGAGCAAGGAGAATAGAATCCCAGGAAGCAGAAAGCTCTCTCAGCACTCCTGCCCAGACCACCGAAGAAGCAGGATGTGACCTGCCCTGCTGAAAAAGGTACTGAGCCATGTGGCTAACATAGGTAAGAATAATTGGTTAATATAAGCTACAAGAGCTAATAAGAAGCCTGAGCGAATGGGCCAATCAGTTTATAGCCTAATGCAGACTCTGTGTGATTTTTCTTTGGGACTTGCCAGCTGTGGGAACCAGGCAGGACAGAAACCCCAACAAGCAGGCCCTCGTGTTACAATCAAGTGTTCTGGTATACTCAACACCGGCAGCTGTGCTGAGCAGAACAGCTCTTGCCTGTCTGTAGTCAGCAGTGGCACACACAGTTTAGAGGCTTGTGGCTCAGCCAGTAATCAATGAGGGTATTGTTCTCAAAAGAGGATGTTTGCAGCTACGGAGAAGTTACATTTTCTAGTCTCCACATCTGTAGGAATCCATTAAGTCATGCATGCTGGGAAGCACGAGCCAGCTGCTTGTCAATCATGCTGCTCGACTTTTGCTGGCCTCCATGAGAGCTCAACCCCATCACTTATCGTATTTCTGAGCTGTAGTTGAGGGTCTTAGGCTATGAATAGCACTGAGGTCAATGGCATCGATACCCTTATCTACAACAGCAAAATCATGTGAGTCCCAGTACTTTCCAAAAATATGTTTCCTAGAGTTGACTACAAAACCAAACTTAACTTACAAAGAATTCTAAAACCGACATCCACAAAGTTTTGCTTTCTCAGTGAAAGGGTTTGTGCCTGGTAGGATGCAAGGCTAATGTTTGTTATCTAATTGCAGACAAGCCTTGATGGGCAGAATCTATCGCAGTGTCAGTGACTTTTAGACTTTGCTATAGTTTGGATGTGGAATCTTCCTCTTGAGCCCAGTTTGCAAAGAACTAGTAAAAGCTTTGGGAGGTGGAGCCCACTGGAAAGAAATGAGGTCATAAGGGTGTGCCTTTGGGGGAAAACTGGGTACCTGGCCCCCCATGCCTCTCTCTTCTTCCCAGCTGCCATAAGGTAAACTAGACACTCTGCCATGTTTCCTGGCCATGACAGTCTGCCTCTTCAGAGGCCCACAGGAACACTGCCAAATCAGCAGGGATTGGAACTTCCGGAAGTATAAGCCGAATAAAACCTTCCCTCCTCTTAAACGGATTACTTCAGGTATTTGTCCTATCAATGGAATGCTGATTAACACACTGTGCTCAATGTTCCATCTACCCGACAACGTGATTGCATCTGGGGCCCTCTCCACTTCCCTCTGGCTTGTCATCTAGGCTTGGAAGTATACCCATTTTTACCAAAAACAATAAGCCAAGACAGTTACCAACTCAGGAAGAGGCTACAGAGGTTAAGAAATCATGATGCAGTTTCCTTTCTAGGAAGTGCCAAGGTCTAGTGTTTGTTCCCGTGTATGATATAGGCCTTGGCAGGGGCTCCTTTAATGGGCAGTGTAATGAGACTATGGTTGAGAGACCCAGATTCCCGTGTGTTCTTAGGATCACCGCTAAGTGCCAGCAATCGTGCTTCCGGTTCACACCTCCTTTTTTTTCCTAAAAGCTTTAGTTGAATTTTCACAATGTTGGAGCCACAGATGCCTATAAGAAGCTTTGTTCTATATAAAGCTGAATCTATCTATCTATCTATCTATCTATCTATCTATCTATCTATCTATCTATCTATCTATCTCTTTGTATAGATTTGATAACAAACTGAGTTCCAGCATTTACAAGGACATTCCCTCAGAATGTCTTTGAAAACTGTAACAACAGAATTTTAGGTCAGAGGGCTCTTGGAATGCTTATAGTTCAACTTCCTGATTTTGCCAGATAGGGAAAATATCAGGGAAAGAGCAAATGATGGTAGAAAATTAAACCGGTTCCTGCTGACCTGGCTATCACTAAACCTAGCTCTTATAACTTCTGCACAATTTAATTGGATTTTCTGTCCAATAGACCACTCTGTAATTTTTTGGAAAATAATATATGAAGTATAAGTTAACTTTTAAAAAAAGTATTTTGGAAGGCTAGAAGTGGAATATAAATTTAAATGTGAATGCACAGTGAACTTGAAAAAGTGAACTTTATCTTTTCAGGGATTACCTAGCCCTGAAATAAGAATGTCTAAGTTAGGGTTTCTACTGTTGTGAAGAGACACCATGATCATGGCAACTCTTATAAAGGAAAGAACTTAATTGGGGTTGACTTACAGTTCAGAGGTTTAGTCCATTATCAGCATGGCAGGAAGCGTGGCAGCATGCAGGCAGACATGGTGCTGGAGGAGGAATGGAGAGTTCTACCTCTAGATTCACAGGCAGCAGAAGGAGAGTGACACTGGGCCTGGCTTGAGCATCCAAAACCTGAAAACCTGCCCCCAGTGACCACTTCCTGCAACAAGGCTGTACCTACTCCAGCAAGGCCACACCTCCTAATAGTGCCACTTCCTATGAACCTATGAGGGCCATTTTCATTCAAACCACCGCAAAGTGTAGATGTTTACACTCAGTGGCAGAGGTGCCTCAAGATTTTCATCTCAACAAAATCACTACCAAAGTGATTTTGCTTATGTATTGTAATGGATTGGGCTAACATTTATTTTTAAATATATTTTACTTTATTTAAATTTTTTGAGTGTGTATGTATGTGGGCACATGTATCACACATGTGGAGGTCAGGGGACAACCTGTGGGAGCCTGTTCTCTTCTTCCATCATTTGGGTCTGGGATTGAACTCAGGTGGTAAGGTTTGGCACAGAGTTCCCTTATCCATTGAGTCATCTCACTGGCTCCCAGAACTAGCTTTTATCAAGAACCTATTAGTTCTAGGTATGCATTCATTGTCTTAATCAATTCTAAATGTTACTGTATGAAATGCACACCTTTTCTTATTAGTATTATTAGTAGCAAGAAGCTATTAAGTGCTGTGCCTTGGGTACAGATCTCTGCTAAGTGCCTTATTTGAATTACTTTTGAGACAGGGTCTATTTTAGCATAGGATATCCTTAAACCCCTGAGTCTCCAGTCTATGACTCCAGAATGCTGGGATTATTGGTATGTATTACCACTCCTAGCCCTTGAACTAATATAAATATTATAATTAATCCTATAAGCAAGTAGTACCACTAACTCCATTCAAAGGTGAGATTGAAACTTTAAAGGGGAAAGTAACCTGCCTACCACACAGCCTGCCAGTGGATTTATACCCAGCCTGATTCCACAGCCCAGACTCAAAGTCATCCCAGTGAAGCCAAGGAGCCTGCATCCCTAAGGTCAGTGATATCCTCCAACTTTCTGTGAAGTTTTCCATATTGTCATCCTTCTCTTTGCTCTTGGCAAAGGTCTGTTCCCATCTTCTACCTTACTATCCACTGAAAGTTGGCATTCTCCAAGGTTCTGGTCCTGGCCTCTACGGTCATTGCTGTCTCTGGGCTTCTGATCTGTTTAATCACAGCCACATTTTGAGGATTTGGACAGATTTAAGCTATCTCCCCCAGAAAGTGTATAGGTGTCATTCTGTTTACAGAAACCCCAGGACTCTTTTCAAATTGGGGAACTCATAGTTTCATACAGAAAAAAACTGCATTCCAGAAGGGTAAAAACTGTAAAGGCAAATTGTGAAACAACAGTAAAGCAGAGGAAAGTTAGTTTAATCTATTCTTTGGTTAAGGAAGACCTTTTTCTTTAAATTTTTGGATTATACTATAATTACATCATTTGTATTTTCCTTCCCCAGACCTTTCCACATACCTCCTTTTGCTCTCTTTCAAATTCATGCTATCTTTTTTTGTTAATTGTTGTTACATGCATATATGTCTATACATATATATTCCTAAATGTAACCTGCTCAGTCTAAGTAATGTTACTCATATATATTTGGGGGGGCTGACTCTTTGGTATTGGGGAACCAGTTGCTATATTCTTCTCTAGAGAAGACTATTTCTCCCACTCTTAGCATTCCCTAGTTGCCTGTAGTTCTTTGGGCAGGATGGAGGCCTTGTGGGCTTTCTCCTGTGCACTCCAGCATGTCTGTTATGTCCTCCAGTTCATGGTTAGGCAGTCGCGTTGGTGAGACTTTATGGGTATAGCTTCTGACATTACACATCCCACAGCACATGTCCTGGACCTCTGGATCTTATAGTCTTTCCACCCCGCTTCCTCAGTGTTCCCTGAGCTTAGGTGTAGGGATGTTTTATATCTACTGGGACTGGACTCCATGACTCTGCCTTTTGACTTTGTAGGTTTCTGCAATGGACTCCACCTTTTGCAAAGAGAATTTCCTTGATAAGGGGTGAGGACTCATCTTATCTGTGGGCATAAAGACAAACATATAGGATGCAGTTTAGAGATGTTGTGTTAGAAAAATGGTGGTTGTAGGTTCTCCTCTGATATCTGTGACCTCACTAGCCCTGAAGGAAGGCTTGTTAGTGTGCTATCACACCCAGAAGCTGCAATATATGGAATAGGCAACATTCAAATTGTTCTAGAAAGTTATTGCTGGCTGTAAAACACAGAGAGCTCTGTGAGACCCAGAATTACCTGTGATGGAAGCAGTCCTCTTACCTCCAGTGACAATCACATTTGCTTTAATGCAGTAGCAGAATGTGTTGGCTCCTCTTGGCATGGCAAATTCTCTGACAGGCCTGGAAAACAAAATTAGATGTGAAATGTTAGTTGCAACTTAGAAATAAATTATGTTTAATGGCCTCATTCTAAAATGCTTATAATTCTATTTATCCAGAGTAACTGTGATATGTAATGACAGAGTACTCACCGAGTCGCACAATCTCTAGGTTCCCTGTTTTAGTTTGGGTATTTCCCAAAGGCCTATGGGATGAAGACTTAGCCCTAAGTTACGGTGCATTGAGAGGTAATAGAACCTTCAAAAGGCAAGGTCTAATACTTGGCGGTCAGGATGGCTAAATCCTCTTCCTTGTGCTGCTTCCTGACTGCCATTAAGTGAGTGAAGAGTTTCTTCCATCACGCGCCTTCCTCCCCACCCACTCCTGCCACCATGGCATGGTATAGCAAGTCCAAAAGTAACAGGGCCAAGCCCTCAGGAACTGAAACTTCCAAAGTTGCAAGCCATAATAGCCCATTTTTCTTTTATATTGATTGATCTCAGGTACTTTTAACAGCAATGGAAAACAGACTAAATATTTTAAAATGTGAAAATCATTCTTAGTTTGCTGCCGCTATGAATGCTGCCAGCCCACTGGGTTTGGCCCTTGGGCCATTATTTTCTGATTCGTGCTTGAGATCTGAGAACATGAAGCCCGAAGCAGTACAGGGCTATGATGATATTCAATTTTGACTTTTAAAAATGTTTTTTATTTTAGTACCCTAGTTCTTAGGTTAACAGGAGAAAGGAGTGGAAGTCTATTGAGCACTTAGAGTTCCAGGCATCAAACCAAGTACTTCACAACAGTTAATCAAAATGATAATATGTCTGTAAATGCCTTCATTGCCATTCATGGAGGGGGAAACTAAGGCTAAGTTGTACCAATAGTCATAAGTGCCGGGACAGAAACTGGAACCATCCCATTCAATAGCGAGCTTATGGAACAATACTGCCATCCTTCCCTCTGTAATACTCTGCCTCTCAAGTGAGCAACTAAGAAAAGGTAATGTTCAGCGGTTGCTCACTCACCTGTTGAAACTGCCAGGTTGTGCAGGAGTTAGAGGCTCAGCGTGTACGCTACAACAGGACAGCATGCTGTGTGGCAGTTAATTGCAGACCACCATCAGCTTCCTGGTACATAGCTCAGTTCCTGAAAGCTCGGCACAAAATTTTAAGCACTATGCTAATCATTTCTGGAATTAAAAATTTTTGAGAGTTTCCTTTCCTGCCCTTTTGGGAGATGTGCTGACTCCTATTTTTAACAGCTGACCAATTATGTATTTGTCTAACTGCAGTTTCATCTGAAGTCTCATCAGAGGACACTGCAGAAATAGGAGCATGTTGCACTCGGAATGGAGGAATCCAACTGTGCGCTTGCTGTGCTCTTGTGATGGCTCTCCCGTGGCCATGGCAGCCCAGGAAAACATGTTCACAAGCATCACTTGAGAAACCACTTCAGCATCTAGATTTAGAAAGAGGAGAGAGAGAGAGAGAGAGAGAGAGAGGGAGGGAGGGAGGAGCAAGCAGCTCAGAGGTTCTGGGAGCACTTGATGGATCAAGGAGCCCAGTTTGCTGAGATTGTCTGAATATTTTTATCTCCCTGCTTCCTGACTCTAGCTGTAATCAGCAGAGATTTAATTACCACCTACCAAATTCCAAGAGAGACAGTAAATATTAGGAAGTCTAGGATCTATCTGGAAGACAAACTCCTGACTATCGTGAAATAGACGCTCTTTGCAGTAAACACCACAGTGCACTACATGCTTGGAAGGTTAAAGTTTCCAGCTAATCTGTTTACGACGTATAAGAACCAGTTCTGAGGGATACTATGCAGTATAGGAATTTATGTGTCCTATAACAGACTGTGTTTGTGTGCCCGTGCATGTGTGCATGTGTGTGAATGGAAAATAAAGGTAACAAAATATGACTAAATCAACTCCTTTTTAGGGTTACCACAAACTCCTGTGCCACACACAAAACTCTATTAATTTTGCCTAGAATCCTGCTACCTAAATGATCGTATTTTCTCTACAAAATGCCAATATCTGATTTGAGATTTAAAAATCAACAGCTAGTATCCACTTATGAGTGAACACATGCCATACTCATCTTTCTGGGTCTGGGTTACCTCACTCAGGGTGGTTCTTTCTAGTTCCATGCATTTGCATGCAAATTTCAAGATGTCATTATTTTTTACCTCTAAGTAGTTTTTCGTTGTGTAAATGTACCACATTTTCTTCCTCCATTCTTTGGTTGAGGGCCATCTAGGTTGTTTCCAGGTTCTGGCTATCACAAATAATGCTGCGATGAATATAGTGGAACAAATGTTCTTGTAGTATGATTGAGCATCTTTTGGGTATATGCCCAAGAGTGGTTTTGGTGGGTCCTGAGGTAGATTGATTCGGAATTTTCTGAGAAACTGCCATACTGATTTCCAGAGTGGTTGTACAAGTTTGCATCCCATCAGCAATGGAGGAGTGTTTCCCTTACTCCACATCCTCTCCAGCATAAGCTATCATTGGTGTTTTTGATCTTAGTCATTCTGACTGGTATTCTAATGTATGCATTTTCCTGATGGCTAAGGATGTTGAATATGTCCTTAAGTATCTTTTGGCCATTTGAGATTCTTTTGTTGAGAATTCTCTGTTTAGATCTGTACCCCATTTTTTAAAAATGTGAATGCCCCAGGCATCTTTTTATTGATTTTATTGAGCTCTACATTTTTCTCTGCTCCCCTTCCTGCCTCTCCCCTCCCCTTCAACCCTCTCCCATTGTCCCCATGCTCCCAAATTACTCAGGAGATCTTGTCTTTTTCTACTTCCCATGTAGATTAGATCCATGTATGTCTCTCTTAGGGTCCTCACTGTTGTCTAGGTTCTTTGGGATTGTGATTTGTAGGCTGGTTTTCTTTGCTTTATGTTTAAAAAATACTTATGAGTGAGTACATATGATAATTGTCTTTCTGTGTATGGGTTACCTCACTCAATATGTTTTCTAGCTCCATCCATTGGCCTGCAAATTTCAATATGTGATTATTTTTTTCTGCTCTGTAGTACTCCATTGTGTAAATGTACCACATTTTCTTTATCCATTTTTCAGTCGAGGTTGTTTCCAGGTTCTAGCTATGACAAATAATGCTGCTATGAACATAGTTGAACACATGTCCTTGTGGCACAATTGAGCATCCTTTGGATATATACCCAAAAGTGGTATTACTGGGTCTTGAGGAAGGTTGTTTTCTAATTTTCTGAGAAATCACCATACTGATATCCAAAGGGGCTGTACCAGCTTGCACTCCCACCACCAATGCAGGAGTGTTCCCTTTATCCCACAACCTCTCCAGCATAAGTTGTCATCAGTGTTTTTGATCTTGGCCATTCTTACAGATGTAAGATGGAATCTCAGAGTTGTTTTGATTTGCATTTCTCTGATGACTAAGGATGTTGAACATTTCCTTAAGTGTCTTTCAGCCATTTTAGATTCCTCGGTTGAAAGTTCTATGTTTAGGTCTGTACTCCATTTTTTATTGGATTATTTGTTCTTCTGATGACCAATTCATTGAGTTCTTTGTATATTCTGGAGATCAGACCTCTGTCTGATGTGGGGTTAGTAATGATCTTTTCCCATTCTGTAGGCTGTTGTTTTGTCTTGTTGATCATATCCTTTGCTTTACAGAGTTTTTCAGTTTCAGGAGGTCCCATTTATTAATTGTTTTTCTCAGTGTCTGTGCTGCTGGGGTTATATTTAGGAAGTGGTCTCCTGTGCCAATGCATTCAAGAGTACTTCCCACTTTTTCTATGAGGTTCAGTGTGGTTGGCTTTATGTTGAGGTCTTTGATCCATTTGGACTTGAGTTTTGTGTATGCTGATAGATATGGATCTATTTTCATTCTTCTACATGTTGATATCCAATTATGCTGGCACCATTTGTTAAATATGCTTTCTTTTTTTCCATTTGATATTTTTTGTATCTTTATCAAAAATCAGGTGTTCGAAGGTGTGTGGATTAACATCCAGGTCTTCTATTCGGTTCCATTGGTCCCCGTCTGTTTTTATGCCAATACCAGGCCACTTTAGGACTGTAACTCTGTAGTAGAGTTTGAAATCAGGGATTGTGATGCCTCCAAAAGTTCTTTTATTGTACAGGATTGTTTTGGCTATCCTGGGTTTTTTGTTTTTCCATATGAAGTTGAGTACCATTCTTTTGAGGTCTGTGAATAATTTTGCTGGGCATTGTCTTAAAACTGTAGATTGCTTTTGGTAAGATTGCCATTTTTACTATGTTAATTCTACCTATCCAAAAGCATAGGGGATCTTTCCACTTTCTGGTGTCTTCTTCAATTTCTTTCTTCAAAGATTTAAAGTTCTTGTCATAGAAGTCTTCCACTTGTTTGGTTAGAGTTACTCCAAGATATTTTATGCCATTTGTGGCTATTGTGAAAGGTGATGTTTCTCTGATTTCTTTCTGATTCCATTTATTATCTTTGTACAGGAGGGCTACTGATCTTTTGAGTTAATCTTGTATCCTGCTACATTACTGAAAGTGTTTATGAGTTGTAGAAGTTCCTTGGTAGAATTTTTGGCATTGCTTATGTAAACTATCGTATCATCAGCAAATAGTGAGAGTTTGACTTCTTTTTCAATTTGTATCCCCTTGATCTCCTTTTGTTGTCTTATTGCTCTAGCTAGGACCTCAAGAACTATATTGAATAGATATGGAGAAAGTGGACAACCTTGTCTTGTTTCTGATTTCAGTGGAATCCCTGGGAGTTTCTCTCCATTTAGTTTGATGTCACCTATTGGCTTGCTGTACATTGCCTTAGTTATGTTTAGGTATGTTTCTTGTATCTCTGCTCTCTCCAAGACCTTTATCATGAAGGGATGTTGTATTTTGTCGAAAGCTTTTTCAACATCTAATGAGATGATCATGTGGTTTTTATTTTTCAGTTTGTTTATATGGTGGATTACGTTGACAGATTTTCATATGTTGAACCATCCCTGCATCTCTGGGATGAAGCCGACTTGATAATAGTGGATGATGGTTCTGATGTGTTCTTGGATTTGATTTGCCAGTATTTTATTTAGTATTTTTCCATCAATGTCCATGAGTGAGATTGGTCTTAGTAATGTCTCTATCTTAGTAATGTCTCTTTGTGATTTGGGTATCAGGGTAATTGTAGCCTCATAAAAAGAGTTTGGCAATGTTTCTTCTGTTTCTATTGTGTGGAATAATTTGAGGAGTATTGGTATTAGTTCTTCTTTGAAAGTCTTGTAGAATTCTGAGCTGACACCATCTGATCCTGGTCTTTTTTTGGTTGGGAGACTTTTGATGACTGTTTCTATTTCTTTAGCTGTTATAGGTCTGTTTAATTTGCTTATCTGGTCTTGATTTAATTTTGGTAAGTGACATTTATCCAGAAAGTTGCCCGTTTCCTTTAAGTTTTCTAATTTTGTAGAGTACAGGTTTTTGAAATATGACCTGATGATCCTCTGTATTTCCTCTGTGTCTGTTGTTATGTCCCCCTTTTCATTTCTGATTTTGTTAATTTGGATATTCTCTCTCTGCCTTTTGGCTAGTTTGGATAAAGGTTTGTCTATTTTGTTGATTTTCTCAAAGAATCAACTCTTTGTCTCATTGATTCTTTGTATTGTTTTCTTTGTTTCTATTTTGTTGATTTCAGCTCTCAATTTGATTATTTCCTGCCATATAGTTCTCTTGGGTGAGTTTGCTTCTTTTTGTCCTAAAGTTTTCAAATGATCTGTTAATTCACTTGTGGGATTTTTTTCAGCTTCTTTATGTAGGCATTTAGTGCTATGAACTTTCCTCTTAACACTGCTTTCATTGTGTCCAATAGATTTGGGTATGTTGTGTGGTCATTTTCATTGAATTTTTTTATTGACTGTGTCCTTTGTTTTACAGAAGCTTCTCAGTTTCAGGAGGTACCATTTATTTATTGTTGCTCTCAGTGTCTGTGCCACTGGTGTTGTATTTAGCAAGTGGTCTCCTGTGCCCATGCATTGAAGGCTATGAGCCCAGAGAAGCTAAGTAACAGGGACTACCCTAAGAGAAACATATATAGATCACCCTGGGAAGCGGAAATAGACAAGATCTCCTGAGAAAATTGGGAGCATCAGTGTGACCAAAGAAGGGAGGGCTTAAGGGGAGGAGGAGGGGAGGAGGAGAGTGGGAAGGATAACTTGAGGAAATGGGATAGACAAGATGGAGGGAGGACAGATATGGAGAGCAAGGAAAGAGATATCTTGATAGAGGAAGCCATTATGGGGCTAGCAAGAAACCTGGCATTAGAAAAATTCCCAGGAATCCACAAGGATGACCCCAGCTAAGACCCTAAGCAATACTAGAGAGGGTGCCCGAACTGGCCTTGCCCTGTAGTCAGATTGATGATTATCTAAAATATCTCCATAAAACCTTCATCTAGCAACTGATGGAAGAAGAGGCAGAGATTTACAGTGGAGCACTGGGCGGAGTTCCCAAAGGCCAGTGGAAGAGTGGGAGGAGTGAGAATATGAGCAAAGAGGCCAACACAATGATGGGGATACCCACTGAAACAGCTTACCTGAGCTAATGGGAGCTCACCAACTCCAGGCAGACAGGAAAGGAACCAGCATAGGTCCAAACTAGACCCTCTGAATGTGGGTGACAGTTGTATGGCTGAGGCAGACTAAGGGACCACTGACAATGGGATCAGGATTTATCTCTACTGCATGTACTGGCTTTTTGGAACCCATTCTCTTTGGAGGAATACCTTGTTCAGCCTAAATATAGGAGGGCCTTGGTCCTTCCTCAGAGAAATATGCCTTATACTCTCTGAGGAGTGGATGGGGGGTTGGGGAGGAAGGAGGAAGGAATGGGAGGAGAGGGGGGAATGGGAACTGGGATTGGTGTGTAAAATGAAAAAAGATAAAAAAAAAAAACCAAAAAACCCTGCGATCTGGATCTTTACAAAAGTCAGTCCTCCAATCATGAAGATATCTGCTTAAGCAATGATCTCCTAAGAACAGTCTCCCCTGATCACCCTGTCAAAACATTGCCTCCCGTTACCCCACCCCAATGCTACTTCATTTCTGTCACTTAGTTCATATTGTTTGTTTATTGTCTGCCTTTCCCACAAGAGCATGAGCTCCAAGAGTTAGTCTTTTTTAAATATTTCTTTTATTTTTGAGATTGTAATACTGTTGTTTTGGTTTTTGTGAATCAGGGTTTCTCTGTAGCTTTGGATCTTGTCCCGGAACTCTCTCTGTAGATCAGGCTGGCCTCGAATTCACAGAGAACTCCTGTCTCTGCCTCCTGAGTGCTAGGATTAAAGGTGTGTGCCACCATCACCTGGCCTGAGATTATAATATAATTATATTGTTTCTCCCTTTCCTTTCCTTCCTCCAAACCTTTTGCGTATAGGTCTCCTTGCTCTCTTTCAAATTCATGCTCTCTTTTTACACTAGTTGTCATTACATATATTTATGTATGTGCATAAGTATTTCTAAATACAACCCATTACAGTCTGTATAATGTTGTTTGTCTGAGTATTTTGGGGGCTGACCATTTGGTATTGGATAACCAATTGGTGTGCTTGGCCCCAGGGTATACTATTTTTCCTACTCTCAGCATCCCTTAGCTGCTTCTAGCTCTTTGTGTAGGGTTGTGGCCTCATGGGATTTCTTCCATCAGCCTTTAAGTTAAATTAAAGAGCTGTTGGGTACTGTCCATGGTGTGTGAGCTAGTATTGCACTCTTAGGCCTATAGTGCCATGCTGGCCATGGCTGTGATTCACTGGTGGTATAGCTGGGTAAGAATGTTAACTGCCCTCTTTTGGAAGCTTGCACAGCACCATGAAAGCTAGTACTTTTGGTACCACAAAAGCTAGTCCTCAGAGAGGAGGTCAGTTTTAGTTCAGGGGCATCTGTGCCCTGTTTCTGAAGTAAATGCACAGTGTCTTCAGCAACAGGGACTTACCTTCTATCTGTGGGGTAACCAAGGGCAACAGCAAGAAATGCCCTGTAATGTGTTTTTGTATACCAGTACATTAGTGCTTGCAATTGGGCTTGGTCTATAATAGACATACAGTAAATGTTAAGGATTTAGAAAATAAAACTGATCTCTCCCCTTTATTTCTTTTGCCCTGTAGATTATCAGTTCTGAAAAATTATGGGGGAAAAAGCTGTTCTCTCTGCTTATCTCCCTCCACTGGTTAAAATCAAATCCTTATAATTTTAAAAAATTTTTCTATCTTTTTCAGTTGATCTTCCATTTCCCACTTATGTTTTTCTAATCCATGCTCTAATTTGAGGAAACAGACCGACATCTGGAGAGGTTGGAGTGGAGGCTTGGGGCTCTGCTGAGAAAAGGGGCTGGGATTTGGTTGAGAGATGCCGTGGTCAGTCGGGTGTATGCCAAGTCCAATGATAAGATATGCACTCATGTGCCTAACCTCATAGGCAGCGCGGAAAGGCAATTAGGGAGATGCTCATTGAAATGTGATATAACAGAATAACAGAGAGTTCAGTGAGGTTGCTTGGTGGATATAGTGAGACTGAAGCCTTTAATAACAAGGAACAGAGGTTTGAGACACTGATGCTGGAGTTTAGGAAGAGCTCAGATCTAAGTGTAAGGGGAGGACCTGCCAATGTTGTTGCAGCTAAGTGTACTTGTTAGCTTTACCTGTCAACTTGCCACAACCTAGAATCAATTGAGTAATTATTATTAATCAGTTTTGCCTGAGGGCATGTTTGAGTGCCTTGAAGGAGGATCCAAGCCCGCTACAGACAGTACCATCTCACAGGCTGGGCTCTGAATTCTATGAGAATACAGAAAGTTTGCCACTGCAACAGAAACAGAACTAAAACATGAAGTTTTTTATTTCTACTTTATCATGTTATCATTGACAATAGGGAACAACCCTAAATAATGCAAAGTCTTCTTTAAGAACAAAAAACAAAGAACTAGGCCATCTCATCACTCTGAATCCAGATAAAATGTGTTTGTTTTGGCTGCTGTAACTTTTCTTGTTGATAAAAATCATGGCTAAATAGATTCATCTATTCTTTCTTTCATTCTAGTTCATGCTGAAAGAGATCTTTACCTCTCTGGGCTTTGCAGAAAGGTAGCACTTATCACTTCCATTTCTGAACTTTTCTGTGTATTCATAAACCATGCCATTGTCCTTTAACACACTGCTTGACATAGATGGTTATCCACCTATGTGCTGGTGTGCCCATGTGCTGTAAATATTTCCATCTGGCACCAAAGTTGGGACAGAGCTATTGCTTACTGGTGTCTGCAGGTCTCCACAAAAATATCTTATTCCCACCATAGCTAATTCCACACCAGCAATGATAGCCTTGCACACTAGTTGATAAAAGATACAGAACTATATAGCATTGTACGGTATTTATATTTTCTGGAGATGGGAAAAAAACATCAAGAAGGTAATTGTAGATTATAGTAAAATAAATGGGAGGCAATAGGTTGGGTTTGAGATTTATCTTACCTTTGTTTTTAATATAATTGGACTGTGAATTTGCATCATTTAACTATTAGCCATGGCAGTGTTTGACAAAGGCTTGCCAAACTCCTGAACACTTAGCTGATGAGAACTAGTTCTACAGAATATTCCTGATTTCATGTCCAGAGTTGATTTTTCACTTAAATTTAAAGCAGTTAGAGGTAAAGCTCATGAGTGAAACATGTTGGCTAAATACTTGTTGAATGACGGCTATGTTTCTGGATTACAAACTGCCCTACAGGATCACAGTATGCCTCTGGGTGCCACATTACTTGTTATAATGACCCTCGAAGAGGCATGGGAGTATCAGCAGTGGTAATATTGTGGTCCAAATTTGCTCTCTTTGGAACTGAAAGCTAGATGAGAGAAAGTACGTCTTCCACAGGACTACAGGGCCTGTTATAGTTCCATGTATGTAGGGAATGGAAGAAACCTCGAATGAGTGAAATTCTAAATGAATAGGTGTGGCCTGTCAAGGATTCCAGGACCAATTAGCCCATGGGAAATGGGCAAAGCCATTGATCATATGATCCAGAATAAAAAGAAATGGGAAAGCTTCTCTTGGGAGTCTATGTATGAGAATTTATGAGTGACTGATACACGTGTACAAAGACTAGCAAAGGCAGCTTCCTCCTCCTGGCTGTTCACAACCTAAGACTGCTCATCTACAGAGACCTCCCCTACCAAAACTAGCTAACCCCTCTTCATGTGCTGTAAACTAAAAAACGTGCTAGGGATCCAGGTTGTGGTGGTTCTATTAGAGAACCCTAGCTGGTCCCCACTTCACTGTACATGTGGCTGTATGCTGCTCCTGTCCTCATTCCCTCATCATCTCTAGCCAGGGTTCCAGACCCAAGCCCTGTGGGTGGAAGCACATATGTTTCACAATGCACAGCCATGGTTGTTCTCCATGGCTATGGCCATATGAATTTACAGCGTAGGATAAAATCAAATTGGATGCACAGTCGCACCCATTTCTTAATTAGTTTGGTTTGAGAAATGTACTTCTACAAAATGCCAGCATGCACTCATTAGCAATTAATTGTGTTACAGAAACTAAATAAAACTCTATAATTAATTGCATCATATAAATGACATTTGTGGAAATTGATTCAGTGTCAGGGAATAAAATTATTTTTAATATGCAGCGAAGCTTTTAAATTAAATCTCTCAGTGTGATAATATTATAGACCAAAATAAACATTTTCAGCTTCTAAGTAAAAAATTACAAAATGCTCTTCGACTGGACCTTGGGAGCTCAATCCATTGCTCTGGTGTGAATGTGGGTCTCTGTCTCTATCTCCATCCATCGGACGAAATTTCTACGGATGTGATCAAGATATTCATCAGTGTGACTATGGGACAATGATAGTTCCGGCACCCTCTCCTCTGCTGCCCAAGGACCTAGCTGGGGACATCCCTGTGGACACCTGGGATCTCCTCTAGAGCCACGTATCTTGCCAGTCCTAAAATGACTCCAATAATGTAGATATCTTATTCCCTTCTCCAACACCCACCAAGAGGGCCTTGGGCTTCCCACAGGGCAGGGTAACCTCCCCTCTCTTAGGACTGGAGGGGAAAAGGGGAGGGGGAGTGGGGAAGCGGGAGGGAAATGGGAGGAGCGGAGGAGGTGGAAATTTTGAATGGTACTATTTATAATGCAATAATAAAAAATTAAATGTGGAAAAAAAATTACAAAATGTGGGTCTTTCATGAGGTCTACAATTATTTTTCTTTTTTTACAGAAAATGTAAGGTCATCAGTCATCTGAGAGATATGATAGGCTATTCTATTAAATTTCTAATTCTTATTTCTCTACTAAAAATTAGCTTGGAGGTTGCCTTTGTTTATGTTTTGATTTCTGATTGGCCTTTTCCACCTATTATATGTATGTTAATTTTATTTATTTATATTTATTAATATATACATATATTAAGTACATATATTAAAATGTGTTTCATATAAGCAATATATATTTGAGTTTTGTTTTTAAATCATCAGATAACCTCCATCTTCTAGCTGTGGCGTTTACTATTGACATTTGAAGCGACTGTTGATATTAGATTTGTATCTACTATGATAATTATTATTTTCTACTCATTACCCTTATAGTTTGTTCCTATTTTTGTCTTCCACTCTTTTTCTACCTTTCTGTTGGTTTGTTTTCACTGAACATCTTATGGATTTGCACTTTTTATGCTTTCAATCTTTGTTTACTTTAATTTCTATATTTATGAATGTCTGCACTTCTATGTCTGGCTCATTTCTCATCATTAAGGTTCATGATTGTTGTTTTGTTTCTTTGGATATCAACAATCTCCTTCTAGTCCCATCCCTTCTCTTCTTCTTCCTAAGGTTGCCCTGGAGTTTGTGACATACACAGTACACAAATTCACAGTAGTAAAAGTAATTTATAATAACAAAACAATACTAATTTTCTCTCTAATCCCTTGTTTATTGCTTTCTTTTTATTTAACTTATGTACAAGTATATATATATGTGTACACATGCTCAGAGATGTTGTTGGCATTGTAACAGATGCCAATTGATTAGATCACTTTAAATTAGGGAAATGAAGCCTTTTTTAACCTTTTTTTCTTAATAATTTTCTTCTTATGAATACAGAAATCTCACACACAAGCCATTCCCTTGCTTTGAAGAGCTTCTCATATTCCTGGCAAGCAGGCCAACACACAACAAATTCCTTTTCTTTTGTTTGTCTAAGGAAGTTTTAATTCTTTATTAATTTATTTACTTTAGATAAGGTCTCACATATCCCAGACTGACCTGAAAGTGGCTGGTGGGCAAGCATCACTTTGAGTTCCTGTCAAAAGTGCTGGACTGCAGGAGCGCCCTACGGCCCTTGCTGTTCTTTATACTTCAAGAGTAATTTTAAAAATAACGTGCACAGAATCCCAAGCTGGTTCTTTTTGCTTGGATGGTTCTGCTTTTTTCTTCTCAGTACTAAATATTTTATGCTATGCTCTTGCTTGTATGATTTCTGGAAAAGTGTGAGTGTGTTTTTTTCTTCCTCATAAGTTATTAGGAAATATTTAACTCGATAGAATATTAGGCAGATATATTTGTCAGGCACCCCTAACAAAAGCCTTTTTCCAACTACAAAACAAAGGAAGAAGAAAGGAAGGAAGGATAGAAGGAAGGAAGGAAAAAAAGAAAAAAAAGAAGGAAGGAAGAAGTGTCCCACAGACTTATCCACAGGCCCCCATATGGGGGCATTTTCTTAATTGAGGTTTCCTCTTCCCACATGATTCTAACTTGTGTCAAGTTTACATGAAACTAGTGCATACAACTTATCCAAAACTTATTAAACAACATATTGTTATACAGATGTATCATTAATTATATACCTGTGAAAGTTATATGATATGTTCACCTAGTAACAGCCCCTTTATCTGGTTGCCTGTCGGGGAGTGTGCCTAACTCCCAGTCTGTGGGACATTTTTTTATTCTAGTTATTGGTGCAGCAAGTGGTCCTGCAGGCGTATAAGAAAGCGGGTTGAGTGAGCTCTGTGGAACAAACCAGTAAACAGTATTCCTCCATGGCCTCTGCATCGGTATCTGCCTCCAGGTTCCTATCACGACTTTCCTGGATGATGGACTGCAAGTTCTAAGATGCAATAATGCCTCCCCACTGCAACTTTGTTTTGGTCATGATGTTTTATCACAGCAATAGAAACCTGACTAAGGCAAGTTACTCCATGTTAGAAATTTCCCATGTGCCCATTTGCGATTCCTGCTTCTGCCATCAACCCTAGGCAAACAGTGAAGCTTCATTTTGTCTCTATAAATCTGTCCTTTGAGGTGTTTCAAATAAATGGAATTACACAATGTACAGAATTTTTACTAAGCCTCTGTCCCTTAGAATGTTTTTGAAGTTTATCTGCCATTATAAGTACCTTAAAGACTTAAAAATTCAAATGCTATAACTAGTTATTAGGAAATATTTAACCAGATTGAAAATGAGTCAGATATTACTCAAACTCATAGTTCTATGAGAACACCAGTTGGTGTGCTTAGATAAAATATGATTGGCTACATACAGATTATAAGCAGGGTTTGCTGGCTAGCTAAAAACGATTCTGAAGTGTAAATTTTTACCGATAAAATAATGCTTAAAATATAGATACAGATCTATCGATTTACTACAATATATTAGACCAATAAATGATTCTTTGTAGTGCTGGGAATAGAAGCCAGGGTCTCACGAACGCTCGGCATGTGCTCCAGCTGAGCTATGTCCCCAGTCCACACTAAACAACAGTTGGATATGCCTCCTATGAAGAGGATGTATCATATTTACATGTATAGGACAGACTTTTGTTTTACCCAAAAGTCTAATTAGCCCTGCCACACCAAGGGGACAGCTAACTTCTGATATTTCTGAAAACTACTCTGAACATTATAAGGTTGCAGTGGGTCTATCATTTTAAGAATGCTGAGGGTCCTAGAATGCTCACGTAGATACACAGTTGTACTTACAAATTGTCCTCAAGTCTCTTCAAGGATTCCAAAACCAATGAATGAACACTGTCTAAGGAGCAGGATCCAAAGCAATTGAGAGCCGGAATGTATCTGATTTTCATAACCCAGTCATTATGCAACTTCCTCTTGACACTGGGAATGAAAAGGGGGGGTTGTTATGTCAGACACATCTTTTCTTCTGTTTAGCATTTCACTTGGTTTGGATCAGGTCGTAACTGTGAACTCTGCTAAGTCTACAGGTGCGCTGGAGCCCTACACATCACACCATGTTCAGCCGTTCCACTGGACCTCGTCTAGCATATTTAAAGTGTAAAAAAAATAACTTTACAAGGCTCTTGTTAAATCCTGAGCTATGACTTCAGAAGCAAAGGTGTGACTCAATTTGATTAGATTTAGAATTGCTTAGGAAACAAACCTCTAGATGCCATGTGAAAAGCAGTATAGCTGAGGAAGGAGGAACCACTCTGAGTGTGGGTGACACCATTCCATGGGCTGGCATCCAGGCATAAAAGCATGAACATCGGCATCCGTCACCCTGACAGCAGACGTGTGACAAGCTTATGGTCCTGCCACCATGCGTGCCTCATTGTCATGGGCTGTACTCCTTCTAAACCCAGCGACAGAATACATCCACCATGTGTGCCTCCTCATGACAGGCTGTACCCCTTCTAAGCCCAGGGACAGAATAAACCCTACCTTCCCTAAGTTAATTTATCAGATATTTTGTCACAATGACAGAAAAAGGATAATTAATCTAATCATAACTAATGAAAAAAGAATAATTTAGGAGGATCTCAGTGTACTATTGGCCATCTTATTCTTACTTTAATAAAAAAAATCTGAGCATCCATGTGTGTTTAGCATAATGGGCATCACATGGCTTCTAGTAGAACAGACACATTTGAGACTCCAGGTACAAAAGGGAGCACCGTAGAGGAGAGGTGTTCTTTTTTTTCCCCGTCCTAGATTTTGTTTAATTGTGAACTCTTGATATTGGTGAGTTCTCTGATTTGTACAGTGTTCCATATATCAGTGTTTTCTGGCCACATCCTTACTGACTCAAAATGAACAAATTCTGAGGATGTCAACTTCAGTAAAACTTTTATGATGGATACAAAATTTATCCTTCTCAGCTTATAATTCATCCCACCCTGCCCCATTCTCATTTCTGACATACCTATCTAATGAGTGGAGGAACTGACCATGGACCGAGGACCTTTCTGGCAAGTGGCCCACCTCTTAGTGGGGAAAAGGTTCTATTATCTGTGCCTATCACGACTGAAATAAGGAGCCCATAGTGTACAGGGCAGCACACCACACAGGGACAGATACAAAACAGATAAAAACACAGCCCAGATATAGGAGCATGAAATGGAACTGTCTTCCTGACTGTGTTATTAGAGTTCCAGCAACATGGCTAACCTTAATTTAATGCAGCAAAAGTCGTACTGAGGAAAGGTCATGAACAGATAGATGATTCATGTGTGTACATACAGTACAAATAAGTAAGTACTAAAATAACAATAAATGCATATGTCTATGTGTCAGTGCATGTGAGTGCAGGTGCCAACTGAGGCCAGAAGAAGGCATCAGGTCCTCTGGAGCTTATATTACAGGCATTTGTGAGCTACTCAGTGTGGGCACCTTGGTCACGGTCCTCTGCAAGAGCAGTACATGCTCCAAACTACTGAGCCATCTCTTCGGCCCAGAAGAATTTTTTTAACTGAACTCTGAGCTCTATTAAGGAATACTAACTCCTTGTCTCTCATATTTGCAACAAATATTTATTACAGTATATTTCAGTCTTTTAAATTTACTCTTTTGAAGTCTTGGGAACTTAATTTGGCAGATAGTCAAATCTATCAAATTGTTTTCTTTAAAAATCTGTATCTGTCACTTTTATGTTTAGAAACTTTCTTATTTAGTTGCCAGGAAGTAGTCATAAATACACAAAAATGTTGCAAGAAACCACTTGTTCATTCCAGTCACCCAGAACCAAAATAATCACACAGAAACTGTATTAATTAAATCACTGTTTGGCCCCTTAGCTCTAGCTTTTTATTGGCTAACTCTTACATCTTAATTTAACCCATTTCTATTAATCTGTATATCATCACGAGGTGTGGCCTGCCAGCAAAGTTCCAGCATATCTTCCTCCAGTGGAAGATCCATGGTGTCCCTCTGACTCTGCCTTCTTCCTCCCAGAATTCTGTTCCGTCTTCCTTGCCTACCTAAGTTCTGTCCTATCAACAGGCTGAGGCAGTTTCTTTATTCATTAACCAATACAAGCAACACATAGACAGAAGGACCTCCCACACCACAAAAATATACATTTTGCTGTTTCTTCATGATGTCACTTTTTAGTTTATCTCAGTCTATCAGATACCTATATATTTTAATAGCCAATGACACTTGAATTTCAGTTACTAATTATGCTTTCCTTATTTTCTTGGAAGTTTCTTGAGATGAGAAATGTATCTTCTTTCATTTTCAAATTTACTGAAACAAAGTCTTGCTATGTAGCCCATACTAACCTGTAGTTCCATATATAGTCTAGGCTAGCCTCAAACTCATGATTCCTCTGCCTCTGCCTCCCAGAGACTGGGTCTATAGGTCTGACCCTCCAAGCCTAGATTAGGCGGCTTTAATTCTCAAAAGTACTGTGGGTCTTGTATCTCATTTCACTCTATGCCTATAGAACTGAACAATGTCTACAATTGTTCGAGCAAAGGGAGGATTATTCATGTGATGTCCTTACCTTTTAAAGTTCTTGGAGTCTAGGACCTGGGTCTGTAATTTCTTCCTTGTTTTTGCCTGCTTTAATCCAAAGTCATCGCTGTTTACAGTGAACCTGTTCACAAACCCCCCATCATCTCCCAAGAGGATGTCATCTCTGCAGAGCTGGTCAGGGAGGGGCACCACACACACGCACAGCAGGCAGTGGTCCATGGGCTTGATGACAAAATAGTGCTCCTGAAAGCACAGAAGTGTTGTGAGTGAGATACACTCTAAGTGCTGCTGCACGTGGGGATTTAGCTCAGTAACAAGTAGCAGAGCACCTTGTTCAGCGTGCAGGAGGTGCCGAGGTCCAACCCCAGGATCATACAGACACCCAAACAGACACACACACACACACACACACACACACACACACACACACACACACATATGTGCATGCGTGGACACACACCCACACAGGCTGGGAAATGAAAATAAAAAAATTCTTCATTATTCATGTTTTTTTATGTGCTGTTTTTCATTTTAGATCCAACAGTGACACAGGAACTTGGAAAATCTAGGCAAAAATTAACCAAATGGAAGTTAAAGCTGTGAACCCAGGAAAGAAGGAGAGCTACTCTCTAGGCCTGGGTGAGTTTGGGATTTTAGGAATTGCAACTGCGAATGCCTTCTCCTGACTTTGTTTGGAAATACTGAGCTGGCCTCAAACTCCCCCTGTATTCTAGAGCAATCTTAACACACACACACACACACACACACACACACACACACACACACACACACACACACACACACCACCTCTCCCTCCCAAGTGCTGGGATTCCAAGTGTGTTGCTGCCTACTGTGCCTGGTTTATGGAATGCCGGAGGTTGAAGTCAGGTTGAAGCCTCATCCATGCTTGGTAATGCTCATGAATTCTATACAGAATTATCAGGAGAAAAGTATTCTAACATCTATGCAACTATCTATAAGTATCCAACAAGTACTTGCAAGCCTATTCTGTATTATTAAATGGGTTCACTGAGCCAGGCAGCTATTGTTGCTCTTAGAGAACTTACTGTTCTAAGACAGAAAAATGGTAGATGAAAATTTTTGCTATTTTTTTCCATTTCTTTAGAATGAGTGAGTGTTGATATATTTAGAGGCTCCCTGATCCACCAACTAATGTGCAGTGAGCACTAAGTGCAAACATTGTTCCAGGAATGGCTGTACCAGATGAGCGCAACAAAGCTTCCCACCCTGTGGAAGCTACCCTGCAAGAAGGGAGGACAGAGAGTCAGATGGAACACATATTAGGCCAGTATTTATGTTCCATAGGCAGAGGTGGTAGTGGGGTAAGGTAGGGGGTGACCTTTGATCTGGGTCTTAAACTGCTGGAAAGAGAAAGAGGAAGTAAGAGGGGCAGGAGCTCCAGATTAGAAGATCAATGTCGAAAAGGGCAAGGGCAGAGGGGGAGAAACTGCAGGGCCTTGTCTCACCAAGTCAGGAGATGGAGGTGTCAGATACAAGGGTGTTCAGAGAGGGAGAGAGGGAGGGAGGGGAGGGGAGGGAAAGAAAGAAGAGAAGGGAAGTGAGAAGAGGAAGTGGGGCTCCAGCAGGAGTGAGGGAGCCTGAGGAGAACAGGGAAAGGCCTGAATACTGTGAGGAACGCAAGGACAAGCTGGCAAGGCCGAGACAAAGGTCAGCTGAGCTTGCAGGTTCTCTTCTGTGATGGTGCCCTGAGGGTTGGATTCTCCCCAGCAGTGCTCAGCCACTGTGTGCGGCACAAAGCTGCAACGTCTTTCTGAGTTGAAGGTTACAGCTGGAAGCCAGCAGGGAGCAAAGATGGCCTTGGTGCCCAGCTGTCCCACCTAGGGTGCAGGCAGGAAGGAGTGAATCATGAGGGACTAGAGATAAAGAAGAGGCTTCTCTGAGTTAAAAATCAAGTGTGCAAACAGGAGAACCTGAATAAAAAACAACCCCAAGTCCAGGACCTGGGGTTAGCATCCTGAGACAAAGGTTTCTGAGTCAGCTACCATCCTATGAGATTTTATACAGTATGCCCGTCCTAAGGATGGGGGGAAAGTCTTTGCATTTGATAACAAGCATAATCAAAAAGATAATGCTTAGATTTGTAGAAGGATATTAAAAAGCAAATGAGTTTGCTGTGGTAGCAGAAGGATGCCTGAGCCATGAGGACCAGTAAAGAGCTGAGAATGAGGGGTGTGAGGAGACTACCACCCAATCTCAGAAAATAACAAGAAACTAAATCCCAACAGCTACAGCAGAAACTAAAAGAATTGCCTTTTCCCTCTCAAAACTGAAACCAAAATGAGAGCTGAATGAAGCTCTAAAAGAAAACTGCATTCCCCTTTCATGAGCAGGTGCTGATGCTGAACTCCATCTTAAGTGGATACTTAGTAACTTCTTTCCAACAGTTACTCATTACACAGTGGCTGGGCTCATATGCTTACAGGGATTCAACATGCAACCTCGTTACCATCACTCCTCTCTGCAGAGTACCTGGCTGCTCCCTTGAGCTTTATAATCCCAGACGATAATGGTCCTCTCTGTAGTGGCAACGATTCGTTTTAGCTGGCCCAGGTAATCACAGCCCGTGATCCAGGAGGTATCCTGATAGAAAAGCACACAGTTGGAGGCTATAGGGTTAAGGATGATGCTCAAGTGGTAGAACACTTGCCTAGCATGCACCAGGCCCTAGGTTCAATCGCCAGTACCACGAGACAGAGAGGATGGGGAATCAAGTGTTTTTCCTTCTACCTTAAGGTATTGGAAGGCAGGAAGAAAGTTACTGACATTAGAAATCCCACGTGGTAGCAGAGCCTACAGGGCATCTCCTTGGAGAGGCATAAGGAAAGGAATAGGGTCCCTCCATTCTGCCTTGTTTCTCAGAACCAGTAGCTGGAGACTGATTCAGCTAATGTGGGAACTGCTCCTTAGAAGAGCAGGATGGCTGGACAAGCAGCCAGCTTTTGCACCAGTCACATCCGGGAGGCCATTTACTTCCATGGGCAGCTAGAAGCAGGGCTCTTATTAAGCAAGTGCTCCAGCCTTGCTGCCTGCTAACGCTTTCATCTAGAAAAGCCCTTGGCAATCAGCCATCCAGTCTGATCTTAAGCTGAGGCTCATCGCCTCTCTTGGGCCTCAGCTCAAGTCTGGAAGCTTTAACAGCATCAACAGAAACAGCAGCCTAGATTGCCTGGAGTATCAGAAACGTGTCTGCACGTCAATCTTCCGTAAAACCACCAGGAACCCAATAGGTTTGTTCCATTACAGAAGCAGAGGCTGAGAAGTTTAACAAGAACGGGGGCTCCTTGACCAGGTAGTGCGTTGTCTCTTGGAACTTTGATGAATTCGCTGGGTACATGCAAACAGGGATAAAACAAACAAACAACAAAAAACTAAACCTCCAACATTCCTACATCTCTCATAAATCGTCAGGGTAGAGGTGCGGGTGGACCAGAAAGCCAACCACCTCTTCTTTCCATCTGCTGCCAAGTGACTGCACATGCCAGTGACAGGCACTACGAATCACAAAATTGCACTCCAATTTTATGGCGTTTTTCAAGCTGAAAATGATCTTAAATTATTTCCATGTTGTTCTCATAACTTGAGGCATCAGTTTTTCTTTAAAAAATATTTAATTAAAACTCAGAAGCTTTTAATTAAAATTCCAAGAAGTAACTAGTTTCCCAGCAACTCTCTGCAGATAACTGAACTCATGAGGAGGACACAGGACAACCTCAAGTATCCGTCCTTTTCTTCCTTCTTGTTGGAGAGACACAGTCTGTTGTTCGGTGCTGCATATAGCAGCCTCGCTGACCTGCAAGAGTTCTGGATCTCTCCTGTTGCCTCCTCCCGTCTTATCCTCATATAAGCACAGGATAACAGATACACACCACGGTATCCAGCTTTACAAGTCCTGGGGCTTCAAACTCAAGTCCTCATACTTACACAGTGATCACTTTACCCCCTGAGCCGTCTCTCCAACTCTTCATATGCAAAGACTATTCAAGCATGCATGATTTGAGGTTTTAGAGTAACTGTGGAAGAGTCATCACCACAGCCCTAACTTTGACTTACTTCAAACTCTTCTCGTGTACTTACTGTAACATTGGTGCTGGTCTGAACTCTCATCTGTGAGTAAAGATGAAATCGAGTTAGAACTTCAGTAAGAGTAAGAAAGCTACAGCAACACACAGTATCCCTGGTTTTCTCTCACTTGACATCTCACCCGCTGAGAGAATTTCCTCCCCACTTCATCCTCAGAGTCACCTAACTGTGAAGTAACACAACTTGGTTTGCAGGGATCAAGACTTCCACCTCTATGACTGGTGCTTACCCACAATGTCCTCTTGATATTATTATTATTATTATTTTCCTTCCACAAGCAAATAGCTCATTTTTTAGCTATTCAGAACAATATTTGTTATGAAAAGTTAGAAATGCAATACAGCAAGGACAAGAGTGGCCCAAAGAGCACTAAATAGAGCAATAGGGACAAATGGACCATGTAGAAAAATGCACCACGTTTCATTTGAGAGACTTCTCTTCGAGTTACTTGATATCTTTGAAACATTCTGTCTAGTGGCTCTCCACATAAGTATCTATGAATGGTGTCCTGGGCATGGAGAGTTCTGGGACTGTCTTTCATGGAAGCCACAGACCGTTTTTCATCAGAAGAGTGCCAAGATGCCTTCCACTCAGGGTCTTATTTCTGGACGGGAAGGCATTTAATCGCAGGCTAGAGTGCTGTGGTTTCCTTCTTCACTTCCTATGGGCAGTTAGCATCCTCAGCTTGAAGAATCTCCTAGGAGATGGGCACAACTAAGAGGGATGATCTAGATTAAGGTTTGCCTCCTCTGAAAATGGCTATGAGGGATTGTCTTGATTGACTAATTGATGTATGAAGACCCATCTTAACCACTCACTCCCTGGGAGGGACCACTCCCTGTGGGGGCATCCTTGACGACAGAAGATTGCGAAAGCAAGTTGCACACAGCAGCATTTAATGTTCTCTTCTGACACCTGACAGTTAGCAGCTGCTTCAAACTCCTGCTGCCTTGACGTGAGCATAGTGATGGACCATGCTTCAACTGTGAGTCAGAAGAAACCCTTTCTTTCTTCAGTGGCTTTTGTTGGATATTTAACTTTGATGGGAACAACTTAATTAAAGTTATCTTCCTTTCTTCATCACCTTCTGCAGGAATTGTTATTAATGATATTTCCACTCTGTTATCACCAAGAAAATCCTTAGCTTGACTCGTTATTCCTCAGGTAAAGTCTAAATTATGTGTTTATCAATTAAAAGATATTTGGAGTTATTAATGACTGCTTTAAAAAAGTGGTCACTGTGACCTCCACAGGGATTCATAGGATTTCCTCCCATAATGAATCATCCGTGCTTGAGGTATGTAACATGGAAAATAGGCTATCACAGGAGATGCATTCACGCATTTAACCAGCACAATATGTGGAGAGGAAAAGTCTATTGCTCTGGATGAGATTTGGGATCTGGAGACATTAAATACCACACCCAGCTATGTCTGCAGAAGGCTGGACAGCAGCGGTCATCCACATACCCAAAGCCACAGACTCTGTCCACACATACAAAGCCCAGTATCTAGATGGCCCTTCCCTAACAATCTCATTGCCCTAGCTGTAATCTTCTGGAAAACTCCCCGAGTTGAGTGTTACTGAAGGACTAAAATTGATATTGGAAATGATGATTATTTCAAATATATTTTTCTTGTATAAAAACGCTCATCATTGTCTTCAGTTAAAAATAAACTTTGAATCTTTACTCTGTATTTAAGAGTAAGAATGCATCTCTTGTTTTCACACTGAAGAATATGGGACATATTGCCATGCATTCTTTAGGAATATTCATGTTTCTACTTCATAATCGAATTTGATCTTCATATTGTCTGTTCTTCCTGATGTAAAGACATGAGGCCCATGAAGTCCCTTACTCAACATCACAGAAAACCAGGGACACCTGAGGCATTTTTTCTATTCCAAGTCCACAACCCACCCAGCATCTTCTATTACTCAGCTGACATGTGGTCAGGGTTTTATCTGAGAAATTATCCAGATCGACCCCTTACACAGTGGACACCATGTGATTTACTACGACACTTTTGAGAAGCAATACCATATGCAGCTAACAAGCCTTAGCAATCGCCCCAGCACTCAGTGATCCCCGTATTTTATCTTTTAAATAATACTGAAATGCTATTGTGTCTTCTGAAGCATTTGGATAATGCATAGATAAGACAGGAAGAGAACGGGGAAAGGAAAAGCTTTCAAATTACCTGACTGTTAAAGATGGTGATCAATCCTTTCTGGGATGCTGTTATCAATAAATCCAGCTGTGGGACCTTCACAATGCATTTAATCACATCTCGTCTTCTACTACCTGTCAAAAGCATGTGATAAATGTCAAATTCCAGAGGTCCTAAAATTCATTTGTTATTGGTCCAAAACAAGAAAAACAAAGAAAAAGAAGACAGCCAGCATTTTACAAGAAGCCCCGAGTTAGTTAAAGCATAGGATAAGGCCATAAAAAACCATGCAACTACTGCTTGATTTTTTTTATTATCCTTAGAGATGTAAATATAGAACATTTCAGCTAAATATGGTGCATGAACTTCCAAACTACTTGCAGTTCCACATCCCGACATCTACCCACACCCCTCAGAGCACACACACACACACACACACACACACACTGTGGGCACATTTCATAGAGAATGGGTTTTCTAACCATCATGTGCAATCATGTCTCCTTTGAGGCTTTCCGAAGCATGTTGTAGCGGTCTTTGAAGTGTCACCATTGTGGTCTACACAGACTAAAGTCCTAACACCATCTCAGGCTTTCCATTATAAAAGAATCAAACTACTTTGATGTTATTTTAAGACTTCTAAAAACATTTTGTGCATTCAGGAAAACAACATGAGACACTTTGATGCTACCCTGCCCACTCACAGCCCGAAGGACAAAGCTGTATGCTTAATACTTTTCAGGGTGAATTAACTTTTGTTTCTTTGGATTTTAGTTTGGCGTGTAGCCCAGGTTGGCCCTGAATGTGTGGCTTTCCTCTTGTCCCAAGGGCTGCAATTGCAGGTGTGCACCACCAAGGTCTGTTTGTGGTGATGAACTTTTTATCATTGTAAACACTTAAAGAAGAACAGACATGAGCAGAGTCTATACTCCAATTAGCAGGAGTATTCATAAGGGAAAATAACAGATGAGGCTGGGGAAGTGTGTCCCTTTCTTCCCTGCAGGATCCCCAGCATTCAGACCCACACCATAGATACCATCCCAACTGAGCTGCATCCCCACATTGCACATTGTGATGCATTTGTTAAAGGAACACCGGACTCAGCCTAGAGCACTCCCTTCATCTCAGAAAGTGGAATATAATGCTGAGAGACAGAAAGAGCCTCTAGGCTTTATCTTGCCTCCTGACCCTCTCCCACCTTGGGCAAACAAACGGAAGAAAACCCAAGTCCCAGGGTCAAATTTTAAAACAACAACAAATGATATCTGGAAACTGGAAAGGTCCTAAGATGTCCCTGACTGGCTCAAACTTGCTTTCAAATAAACTGTCTATGGAAGACTCAAGGATAGCAAGTTGGGAGGAGCTCTTCAAGAATATTGCAAAGGCACGCAATTCCATCTGGTGACCCTGGAACACGTGCTAATAGGATGCCATCATCATCGTAGAGACTTATCACCATCTCCATCATTGGAGACCCGAACCTCTTTACAGGCTGACTTCTTTCCACCCTCACCTTCGCTAGTGTCTTTCAGAGCGAGGGTGACCTTCCAGTTTCAACAGCAGATAGTGTCTCTGGAAACTGAACCCAAACTGCTACTTCTGAGGAACTGAGTGAGTGCATGAAAACAAAAGGCGATTCTTCGGAAAGATTATGTTCCCGGAGCTCAGTTTTGAGAAAAATAGTAAAATTCACACTAACTTAGAAAGGAAATGTACAAGTCACCTGAAATCACAATTCGCTGTTTTCTGGACACAAGGAAAACCAAATTTTCTTCATCCATCTGCGAAGTAAGAGAATCTTCCTCAGAGGAGAAATAGCCAAAGATCTAAAATCCCAAAGAAAGTAAACATGAGCCGTAGCTCAGAACTGGCTGTCGAGTGACGATAGATTCTGTGTTGGCTGAATTCAAAGTTGCGTCAGCTGAATTCAAAGTCTAGCTGAGATGAAATGCACCCTGTTTTCTGATGTCAGAAACGGCAGTGCCCTGGAAATAAGGGACACTCTGACATTCAACACACTTTTCATTGAGGAGGAGTGATTTCCAGAGAGGCTCTGACATCTTTTCTGTGGAGCAACCACGCACCAAATTGGTGCCGTGCTCAGAACGAATGATCTTGCCCTTGTTTGAAAATGAAGTCAGCCGTCATCGGACAGGGCCTCAACTGTGCACATTCACCATGAATGGCTGTTCCTAACCATCATCTATAGATCGTGCTGGGGCAGCTTTTCCATCCTGGCAGAGGGAAGCTTCAGAATATAAAAGATTTCAGGGTTTCTTTTTTTTTTCTTGGATTAGCTGCCCACTTTCCAGGTCTTGAGCAAAAATCGGCTACCTTGCTACGAGAAGATATTCTCAGTATAAAACTTGATCTTTTTGAACAAATTATCAAATTGTGAAAGTTTCAAAATCAGAGGCATTTGGAAAACACAAGCAGCTGTGAGCCAGGCCCAGTGACACAAACCTGCGAGCCAGGCCCAGTGACACAAACCTGCGACCTCGGGTATTGAGAGGCTGAGGTAAGGTGTTTGACACCAGTTTGAAGCCAGCCTGGACAACACAGGAAAAGTCTGTCTCAAAACCACCAGCAATGAAATAAACAACACCTACTAACTTATTAATGAGCAGAAATAAATGTTTTTTTTACCTATTAATGAGAGTTTTCTTTTTTTATTATGTATACAGTATTCTCAGTATTCTGTCAGAATGTATGCCTGCACACCAGAAGAGGGCACCAGACCTCATTACAGATGGTTGTGAGCCACCATGTGGTTGCTGGGAATTGAACTCAGGACCTTTGGAAGAGCAGGTAGTGCTCTTAACCACTGAGCCATCTCTCCAGCCCCATTAATGAGAGTTTTAAAAGAAACAGGGAATTTTGAATGTTGTGTTCATGTCATTATAGGTCTTCCTCTATCACTCTATTTTCTGAGACAGGGTCTCTTCCTGGGGCCAGAGGGCTCTGGGGATCCACCTGCTTCTGCCCGGCCAGCACTGGGGTTACAGCACGCTGTGCTGCTGTGCTGACTTTGTGCGCGTGCTGGAGACGCTGAGGTCAAGCTTTCGTTCTTGTGCAGAAAGCCCTTTCCCACTGAACCATCTCCCCAGCCCGACCACCTTCCTCCTGCTTTACTTTTTTTGCTAATGCTACCAAAACAAATGGCCACAAACCTGACTTTGAGGAAAGTCTCTTTATTAAGCCATAGTTTCATAGATTTGAGTCTGAAATGGGTTTCTGCAGGCTCGATCGAAGAGATAGTAGACGTTTGTGCTTCCTGGAGTCTTTGGGAAGAACCGGCTGTCAATCGTTCAGGTTGTTGGCATGAAGTTGATCTACCTGTCAGCTGTCAGCGGACACTGCCTAGATGTTAGGGGCTTCTATTCAGTCCTAGACCTAAGTCCCCCCTTCTCAGCAACAGCAGAAGAGTTTCATTTTCCCTCCATGTTTTGGATCCTTCCTCTCCCTATCTTACTCTGAAGGACTTTGAAGCACTTAGATAATCTAGGATAATCTCCCCAAATTAGGCACCTTAAACTCATCAGCAAATTCCCTTCACAATCACCTAGAATGGTGACTGATTGTACAATGGGGACCAGGATTCTTGGAAAGGAGGGCGCTTTTATATGCCTTCATCTTATGAGGACTCTTCAACACAATTAATAAACTTTGGCAGCCCATGAAACCTAAGATAGTGGTGTGCAATGATAATGTTCAAGTCACAAAGTGAAACAACATTGGGGAACATGATTCCTCAGTTCCCTGTTAAAACAGCTCCAGTGTTTCTTGGGATAGGAGAATTTCGCATGGCACTGCTAATTCTAAACCAGGTCCTATGTGTACAGTAACCTCCAATAATTTACACGCAGCCATTCACCCTGACTGTTTGTTTCCACAGAATCATTGTGGAGATGGCGACAGGGTGTCTGACCAGTGAGAAGAGATGTGTGAGGAAGTGTGGGAGCAAGGCACCCCTGCAAGGCAGAATCACACACTTCGGGACTTGGAAATCAGTTTCAGTCTTCATTCACTGTCAGCTAGTCACACGATTTCAAGCCACTGTCTGTTCTCTGTGCCTGAGGTTTGCCCATCTAGAAAATGATCATCAGGAATAGTCCCCCTTAAATGAGGATGTGGATGATTCTATTTCTTAGTAATTAGGAAGAGTATAATTGCTTAGATTATACCAAGTGCCAGATAGGAACTCAGCTGACGTCCATGTGTGAGGAATGGGGCACTAGGTTTCCAGGAACAGTATAGGAAATAGAACTTAGGTTCCTTTATGTCCTTGCCAGCTAAAAAATCATTCACTAAATACCTTTGTTGTCTGAGCATTCAGTCATGCATTTTATCATACATATCCTTTAGAGCCATGTGGATGTACATGCTACATTGACCCCTCCATAATTACCAATTTCGACAAGATATGAAAATAGAAATGTGACCAGTGGAAAAGAGGGCGGGGCTTAGGGAAAGTGGGCGGGGACAAGAGACAGTAAAGGGAGGGTGAATATGATCCAAATACAAATGTGTGCAGTGTCATAATGAAACCCACCATCCTGTGTTATTAATGTGTGCTAATAAAATTTTAAAACAGGAGATTGATTTTGCTACTTTCACTTATAACAAACACTTTATCACATTGCTTAACAACTTCTCAAGGAAACCAAGTGCATCAAATCATTGAAAATTATTCAGGAAAATTTTTAGATAAAACAGGTAAGCTTCAGAAGAGGTGGCAACTCTCATTTTGAAAGGTTATGTTTCAAGGAGAAAATCTTACGATCAAAGAGAAATATCTCTTGTCATCTTATGATAAACAGTAGCCTCAAGGATCTCTAGTTTCTTTCTTGAAAATTGCAAATCTCCAGCAAGAAACTGTAACACGATTTGAGCGCATTGCCGGCCTGAGTACTTTATGCCTATCAAGTATATTATCACAAACAGCATTAATATTCTTTTAACAATGAAACTTCCAGAGATTCCCCATGCTTTCAGCAATTCAGAAAAATTTTTTGATTACTTAAGGAACATATGTTCAGTGGAGAACATACGGGGGAATGAAAAGCAGGTAGATCAAATAAAAACTTGTTTGCAGCTTATTTTAATCTACTCTAGAACATTCTTTTAAAATTTTGAAGTTAGAAAATATAATTTTAACTTTATAAAAATTCTCTTTAAATTTACCTTGGAGGGCATGATTGGCATCCCATGTGATGTGTGTGTTGTGACTCAAGACTGAATTACTTCACAGTGTGCTTCTAAAAATCTCATTATATGGTCCTCTCTAGGTTTTTTTTCCTGTTGCTGTGACAAAACATTCTGACAAAGCAATGGAAGAGAGAAGGGGCTTGTTCTGTCTAATGTCTCCAGCAGTCTAGGGTCTGCAATGGTGAGGAAGACAATGTCAGCAAGCAGGGATGGAGTGGCCGTAAGCGCAGGAAGCCAACTGCTCACCTTGCATCCAAACAAGAAGCTGGGCTAGGCTAAAGACCACAAGACACCCCACCCCCGCCCCCTCAGTGACTCCCTCCCAGGAGTCCACAAACATCCAAACAGTCCCACCGTGTGGGGATCAAGTGTTCAAACATCAGAGCCTATGGAAGGCATTTCATATATAAACTACAAAAGCTTCCTGCTAGCAACACAGCCTTTTCAACGATTAGCTTTGTAAGTGTAAGGCAATCATGACATTCAGATTTCTTTATACCTAGTTTTTCTCATTATATATTGCAGGACCAGACCTAGATTATGCTTTCCTTAGTTCTAAGATTTCACTAGTCTAATAGTGTAAAATTCTCCAAGTACACTTGCATCTAAACCTCAGAAAAGGAAATTGCAATTTTTTTTTGTGGCATTGCCGTGATGAAAAGATTTATATTTTGGAATCATATTTGTGCACTTTTGCCTGATTTTTGAAGAATGAATCCAACTTGTATGGCCTGATCAATGACTATTAACTCATAAGACAGTTTATAAAAACCAGGCAATCGATATTGAAATGAAGTGAGTCTTCATTGGTTAATATTGACTTTCCATTTTACAGATGACAGCTCTGAAGCCCAGAAAGATTAGGTTGCAGGACTCGAAATAGCAACGCCCCTTGAGGGGCAGTGACTCATATGGTTGGTGAGAAAATGGTAGCACAATGAAGGCGGAGCAGCCTGCACAGATTCCTTGAGCCTCAGCCATCTTCCCCATGCACAAAGTGCATTAGAGGCTGCTCATGAGCTGTTCTGTCAAAGCTACGAGGTTTGTAGGAGCCCGAAAGATGGGAAAGGATAATGGCATCTGAAATTGGTAGATGGAGACCAATTTCTATGTGGCTTTAGATAAGTCAGTTACCATTCTGGGTTTCTCTGTTCTCAGCCTCACTATGGCAATAACGTGGTTTTCTACAGTAAAAAGAAAAGATTTTACGGATGTAAGAGGATTATGTAAGACTAGAAGGAGCAGATGTCAGAGAATGAGACTCAAATTCCTCCTCTCCACAACTGAAAAAAAATGCAGATTTACTGTACAATCATACTCCATTACATTCAAAGATTTCCAGTTTCTCTGGAGCTCCATGTTCACAGCTCTAACACTGAGCACTATGTCTTCTCATTCGGCACGCTCGGAACATGACAGTCCTGGGTCCCTTCACAGTGTGTGATTTGAAGCTTGCTATACTAAGACAGCAGTTTAGGATGGTAAAAAATGTAAAACAAATGCTTAGTGCTAATATATTAAAAAGGATGTCCTTCACATTCAATAAATCTGTTGATAGTCTTTAGGTGCATAGTTTCAGAGACCTAGGGAGCTGGAAGTGGACCTGGGGGGGAGGGTAAATATGGTCAAACTACATTGCATACAATTTTCAAAGAATTAATAAAAATATTATATATATAGGCACTACCCCAAAATACAAATTAAAAGCCTGACTTTGAGAGTCAGGAAGAATTCATTCTGTTCTTATTTTGACATTTTCTGTGATGTACAATAGAAATATAATATAAACCATATATATATAATGTTAAATCTTATGGTATCTGCATGAAACATAGAGCAAAAATTAAATCAACTTTATTAGTGCATTTTATTTAACTCAGCATATTGAAAATGTAACTTCAACATACAATCACTATTAAAAGTCAATGCGAAGTGCTTTGCATTTTTTCATACAATGCTTTTGAAATCTGTATGTATTTTATATTTACAATACAGCTCCACTCAGACAAATCACACTTCCAGCGTTTGACAGCCCCGTGTGGCAAAGGTCCAGAGCATCTAAGGATTCACCCCCCAGATGCCATCTTCCCTATCAGAGCTTTTGTGCAGTTCTATTATACAGTGCACTCACTAAGGATGAGCCCAGTGTTTCCCATTCTTCTTCCGAATGTCCTGATGTAGGTGCGTGGTTGCACCTGAACCATCCAGGCAGAGATTATATGCACCTCGGCCCACCTGTGCTCAGGGGACTGGGTCTCCTGTCCTTGGAAATCTAGAAAAAGGTGCTTTGAGGTTTCATTCAATGTACCCTGAGTCCAGTTCACTCTATTTTTAGCAACAGCAGTAATAACGCATAGTGGGTTAGAGAAACACAGGGCAGCACTGCACGAAATTCAGTTAACCAAGCTGGAAGTCTTTACCAAAAAATTATTCCTTGAATTCCAAGACATCTTAGAAACTTGGCTGCAAACACAGGATGGAAATGTCAGCAGTGGGCCCCTGCTATGTCATTCCCAGAAAAGAGAGAGTTGGAGAGGGGAGGAGAGAGAGAATGAGTGGCGAAGGGAACTTGACAATCAGAATTCTTCACCTTTGATACTTGAGTCTTATGGTGTGCTTGTATTCCTTCCCACTTCTATTTTCTGCTAGGTTACATATTTTCATACACTCACTAGGCATATCAACCTCTGCAGGTGGCTGTATGCAACCAAGGATAACCATGAATGCAGCCCTACTCCAAATTGTAAACTCACTTCCAACATGAGAATTTTTTTGTCATTTTTATAACTTCATTGCATGGTAAGATTTACAGATGACAGCATTGTCTCTAAATGTCAAAAGGTTGGACACGTCTGAACTGTCTCAGCTGGAAGCATGATGTTCAAGTATGTTCTGGAGACAGAAACTGGGTCCTAGTGCTTGCTCAGTGGGCACTTAACTCACTGACCCATCCACCCCACCTCTTATATTTCTATTGGACAGCACAGCAAATGTCAACATAGAAAAAGAACAAATTGCTCCTGACCATCAAGGACAGGTTTTTACCTGCAAACAACAGAAAGAACAAGAGACCTTTTGATATCACAGTTGAGCAAAGAACTAAGTTAAAATCATGTTTCAGTTCTTGAAAAACAAAATGAAAATTGAACATACCTTGGGAATTTACTGAGTGGCAGAATCTTTGCTTTAGTATGTAGCTATCCAAGCTTTGTAGGTACTCGTGAACAGTCTGTGGGAAAGGTTCCTGATTTGCACAAGGTCTTTTGTGAATTTTATTGTCAAAGCTTTTATGAGATTTGTTACATGGTTATTAAGGATAGATATAAACTTTCTCATTAGTGTTTTGAATGTCTTAATGTAGCTGTCTGATTTTGCCTAAGCCTTCAATGTAGGGTTGAGTATCTGAACCAGGGCTCAACCTCAGCTTAGAAAGCCAGGAGTATTTACAAGAATGAGAAAAAAAGATACACTAAAACTTAGTTACTGGAGTGTTGGGTGTTGTTTTTTTTAGGCAGAAAGAGTGTAAACCCTGTCAACAACTTGAAACTTAGACTCATTTTTTCCCAGAGGGTCTCCAATGAGACCACAGCCTAGTTAACTGCTGTCTGCAGCTTTATGAGACTTCGAATGAAAATTTCCCAGGACCATTCCCCAGACTCCTTGTCAATGGAAACTATGATATAATGCATGCTTTTTAAAATTACTAAGTGTGTAGTCATTTGTTGTAGACACACAAGGGGGAAAAAAGAAAGAAAACTAAAAAACAGGCTCCTTTATCAGTTAATTCCCTTTAATTTTTACTATTTCATAATTCTTTTAAAATTAGGGGCAGTTTGCTGGATTTTTATCACTTGTCTTCCTTATTTTTATTTTACTTAATCTTAAAGATCTGGAGGCAGCAACCTTCTGAAAAAGGGCCAGGTAGTAAATAGTGGGGGTCACAGAGCATTAGCTATCTGTCAAGGCCGCTCATCCCTGCCAGTGTGTCTCAGGAACACCTGTAGGAGTGCACACAAATGACTGGGCCTTGCTGTGCCCAGTGAGCTGGTTATAAAATCTGCATGTGTCCAGCTGTGGCCTTGGGTTTTAGTTTGCTGCCCTCTGCTAAGATTATAGCATTGATTTTCCCCTTAAATCGTTAAAAGAAATCCATGGCTTTTCTAATACTGAACCATCCCCATTTTCCTACTCAGAAAATTTTTAGTGTACTCTTGGAATTCACTTTTAAATGTTATTTAAAACTTTAGCTTTTCTGTTCATAAATAATATTTGCCTTTTGTTTTCTTTGTTCAACTCTGTTATTTTAACTTCATAAAATGATCTGGATAGCTGTTCAATTTTTAGCATATTAGTAAGATATTCATAGGAACAATATTCTCTAAGGGTTATAGAAGCTTTTTGTTTTTAAGTTTTTTTCAAAGTTTTTGCTTTGACTGGTTTTGGAATTTGGGTTGTCTTGTATTATAAGTTTCTAAATTTTATTTCACTGGGTTATTGATCTTTTCTTAAAACAAAACATATAGTCAATTTTGTGGTGGTCTGTATGTAGTTAAACATAAGACAGACCTTCCGTAAGTCTGACATGCATCAAAATTCCATCTACACATGTCTGTCTGATTGCTGCAACTGCCTGGGCAGGAGAGGAGATGGTCTACAGAGACACTGTGCCCACCCTTCAGCTATGAGACTATTGAAACAACTGGCCGGGATGGAAGAAATTTCCCCAGAATCCTATTCTGGGGAAAGGGAAAAGCTGGCTCCTTGGTGCCATCCAGAGGTACTTGTCTCCCAGGAAGAGATGCCACAACTTTAATAACTTGTTGGACCACCACAGGACAGACTGGGCCTTAGACAATGACCAGTCTGTGATAGGTTAGACCATACCTTGACCAGAACCTCTTCATTATAAGTCCCTCTTACCTTCTATATAGATTTGAACTTTATATCAGTATCCCCAAACACAGACTTGGGGTGGTCACTGGACCCCTTTAATCCTCTTTTTAATGTGGCCACTGTGAAAAATCCTCCTTTTTTGTTTTTTTTTATGCTCAATTGTCTCTTTAATTGACATGTTGGGGATGGGCTGCCGACCATAGCTTCTTAGGGCTTCTAGAAGCCAGGTTTGGATGCCAACAACTCTAGCAATATTGTTAATATGTGACAGTCAGATACTCGAAACCATCATATTTTCTCTTATCTATGATTTCTACTCATTTCTGAGAGTGAGCCAGAAGTTTTGGTTGCTTGCGTGTTTGTAATTTTTGCATCACTATTCTGCCAATCAGAAAACATTTCAAGAACTGACAGAAGAGAGCAACTAAACTAACCTCATCCCTTATGTTGATGACTTGAACACAGTGAAAATGCTCGCTTACTACTGACATAGCTGAAAAGAAATTTTTCATTGTCAAGTGCAGCAAAAGCTCTTAAAATCTTGATTGATGTCAAATGGCACTGACAGTTCAAACTGCTAGATTCATATAAAAGTCGCAAAAGCTACTCGCTGAGACCAAGCATGGTAGTGCAAGCCTTTAATCTCCGCCCTTGGGAGGCAGAGGCAAGAAACTATGAGTTCAAGGCCACCATGATCTACATAGTGACCACTAGGTCAGCTGGAGCTACATAGTGAGACTCTGTCTAAAAAAGAGAGAAAAGATGTAGTCACGGATACTACGGTTAAATAGCTGCCTGTTTTCTCCACTTTCTTGTGGGCTATGGCTAAGTCCTATATTTTTGGTTGTGAGCCTAGCCTTTAATGGCTGAGCCATCTCTCCAGCTCGTAGCTAAGTCTTAACGGCTATAGATACAGTAATATTCTGTGTATACACTGTATACTTAGCTTTGGTGTGAGTAACACTGTTTTAATCGCTTGTTCTGGACAGAGTAAAATAAGACCTGGGTTTCGAATGATGTGCAAGTACCTCACACCAGTCAAAAGACGCATCAGGGTTGTTGCAGAGTTTCCTGTAAAAACATTTCACATCTTGATTCTTCACTTCAGGGCCGAAGATCTGCTGCACTGTGGCGTAAAACTTGTCATAGTCAATCGCATCTGCAGCGGGGAAGGCAGAGGAACATTTCTGTTACATTCCGAGGTCAGACTGTCACAGTCCATGCACACTTCCACCCTGGGGTCTCATCTCAGCTTAAACAGCCAACTGTAAGGGCACCTTAAAGAGCTAGTCTTTGGGAAAATAACTAGACCTTGGCTAGAATGTTATTCAGTCAGAATAGATCATTTTTTATTTTGACGTTCAGGTTTCTCTTCTGTTTCAGCCATTTTAGAAATCCTGTGCAGGAATACCAAGATAGGAAAATTGGTATTTTTCCTACTGTGAATGCTTTTACCAGTTGTAATCATTTTAGAATTTATCTTAGATTTGTACACAGAGCAATTATTGGTTATCTGACGTTATGTAAATACACACAATCAGACAGACTGACACACACACACACACACACACACACACCATTACTTGAATCTTGAATTTTGCCAAGCTTATTTATGCATTTGGGTGGGATTACTAAATATCAAGTCAAGAAAAAGCTAAATAAAAGGTTTCCTCAGACTGTATAGACAAAATCCTATTACTTTATTTAACTAACAAAAAGAACTAGATATTGAGTAATATTCTAGTTTAATTATGTGTCAGCACTTAGCTAGACATTGGACATAAAATGGAAAATTATATAGGCAATGTTTAGTGACATTTCCAGAACAAAAAAAGAGAGACCTGCATTAAACACTCTATAAGCCTCACTAGAACTTCAGTCATTGTACAGAGTTGGAATGCTGCAGGACCAAAGCCAAATTAACTTGGGCTTTGGCCTCTAAATAGGCATTTATGGCCCAGGTCTGTTTGTGATCGCTTTGTTCTCATTAGTAAATCCTTTTGCAAAATATGAACAAGCCCTCTACTAATGCCCAAGTTAAGAACATCGGCAGGTGACATCGGAAGCCCGCAGCAGAGGCTGACCACTTTGTTTCAAGAACCTTCCTGATGTTCCCATATCTGAAAGATGGGTTTTCCTATGACGCTCTTGCTCCTTAACTATAAACCCTCATGAAACTCTTACGTGGAAACATGGTGTTTGGAATAATCCAAATCTTTCTCCTCAGGCCATTTGACTTTAGAATAAACAATTTCTTTAATATGAGAATCACCCTAGAGATGCAGGGATGGTTCAGCATATGTAAAATAATACATGTAGTAAATCATATAAATGGGCTTAAAGACAAAAGTGATGTGATCCTTTCAATAGATGCTTAAAAGGTCTTTGAAAAAACTCCAACACACCTTCATGGTAACAGCCCCAGAGGGAGCATACTTCAACATAAAAATGCTGTATGTGACAAACCCACAGCCAACATTGTCCTAATTGGAGAATAACTTGATCAATCCCACTAAAATTAGGAATGAGGGAGAGTTGTCCACTGTTCCCACTCTTTTTTAATATAGTGAGCACTAACTCGAGAAATAAAGGTAAGAGAGAGAAATTAGGGGATATAAATAGGAAAACAAGTAGTTAAATTGTCCTTATTTGCAAGTGATTTGATATTATACATAAGAAATCCCAAAGCTTTCACTAGAAAGCATTTTTTAAGTGGCAGAATACAAAATCAACTTACAAAAAATTAGTAAATAACCTTTATATAAGTCAATAGTGAACATGCTCAGAAAGAGATCACAGAACCGCTCCCAGTTGCAAAAGCCTCAAGAGCTATCTAGGAGTGAACCTATTAGATATTCAGCCTCCAAAGAAAGAGACTGAGGAAGACACCGGAAGTTGAAAAGACCTCCCACACTCATGGTTTGATAGATGTGAAAAATGATTATCCTACCAAAATCAGTGTACAGACTCAATACAATCCCAATAAAAGTCACAACATTCTACACCAAACTAGAATTTTTAAGTTCATATGGAGGCTCCAAAGACCTGGACAGACAAAGCAATTCTGAACAATACGGCATGAATTTTCATGCCAGAGTTCAAGCTATGTTACAGGGCTACGGTAATGCAAAGAGCATGGTACTGGCATCAATATAGGTCTGTAAGGTAATGAAAGAAAATAGAAGATCCAAGCATGAGTATATGCAGTTGCACCTCTCTGATACATTACAAAAATGTCAAAAATAAATATTGGGAGAAGCATCTTCAAAGAGTTGTGCTGGAGAAAGTGGATATCCTCAAGTAGAAGAATGTAGGTAAACCCACCTTGCACAAAACTAACTTCGAATGGATCAAATACCTAGACGTGAAGCCAGAAACACTAAAACTGCTAGAAGAAAGCATCGGCCCTGACCTACGGGGCTCAGGTGCAAGGTGGGGTTTTACAGATAAAACTCCATTTGCTCAGGTTATCCCAACAATAACAGGTCAGGTCAACAACAACAAATGGAACCTTCATAAAATCAAAACTCAGCTATACTGCAAACGAAACAGTGGAGTGAAGAAGAAGTCTACAGAATGGGACAGAATTTTGTCACCTATACATCTGACAGAGAATCAATATCCAAAATATACAAAGAATCAAGTCAACAAATGGCCCAATAGAGAAATGGCTTATAGATCTGCACAGAAAATTCTCAAAAGAAGAAATAAAAACTACTAAGAAATATTTTTTAGAAGTGTTCAACATCCATAGCAATCACAGAAATGAAAATGTAAAACTGCTTTGACATTTCATCTCCAGTCAGAACAGCTAAGATCAAGAAAACAACGGACAGCAAAAGCTGGTGCAGATTTGGGCAAAGGAGAACTTCATTCACTGTTGATGGGACTGCAAACTGGCGAAGCCACTATGGAAATCCATGTGGGGAAGTCAAACAAATGAATAAATAAAAGAAATCCACTCTAAGACCCAGCTATATCACTCCTCAGCATATACCCAAAGGACTCAACATCTACTCCAGAGTTACTAGCTCAGCCATGTTGGCTGCCTCTCTATTACCCATAACTAGAAAATACAACCAAAATGTCTTTCAGCTGACCAGCAGATAAAATAAGTGTAGTACACATGTGTGCACGTGTGCGTGCAATGGAATTCTAGTCAGCTGTAAAGGAAAATGAAATAATGAAATTTGTAGGTAAATGGTTGCAACTGGAAAATAGCTAGAATGACGTGACCCAGTCCAGGAATTCAAATGCTTCATGTTCTCTCTTATGTGTGGATTCCAGTTCCAAATTTGAGCATACAGCCCAAAGTATCCAAAGAAGCCAGTAAAGTAGGGAAAAACCTGTGTAGACGGGGGAGAAGCAGCTCTAGAAATGGAATAGTAGGAAAAATGAAAGGTGGCTTTAAAATTGGGAGGGCAGGGGAATAGAGGAGAGATAATGACACTAAAAAATCTACTAGATAACACTATATTATAAACTTACTTAATCATATATGTGTATGCATATATGTGTATGTACGTTTTATTTATTTAAAGGAGTGATAATACTCATTTAAATACCCTCAATGACCATGCACTATTTATCAAAACCCTGCTGCCTGGTATAGGAAACCTCCTGTGCTGTTTGTCTGAAGAAAACTAGTGTCTCCCAAAACAAAAAATAAAAAACTATTGCTGAAGACAACACACACTTTGGACACAGGACTTGGGAGAACTGTGCTGAAACTGACCTGGAGTCAGAGAGCCTTCTCTGGCTCTCACGGTATCAGAAAACGTTACATTAGCTGTCAAGGGAGAGGAGCAACCAGGAGTTCAACTCAGATGTAGAGCCCATGCACCACCACAGTGACTGGACCAGCAAGATATCCTCAATGGTACAATAGTGAAACAACTACCTTGGGGGTAACCAACACATTCAACACACATGCACACACACACACACACACACACGTCCAGTTGGCAATGTCCAAAACATTATTGTCACAGCCAAGGATGAATGTGTGACCAGAAACTAGTGGGTAGAGGCCAAGGATGCTAACAAACCCATCACAAAGTGCAGGGCTTCCCCATAGCCCTCGGACACGAAGAATTATTTTGTACAGTAGCCTTGATGTAAAAGTGACATTCTGTTCCTGGCTTCAAAACTCAGCAAATGTTGATTCGTCTACCCAATTTGGAACAGCTAGGAAAAAAGTATTAGTCCTGTGGAAAATAAAAACATCCAAATGTTTAAGTAGTTATTTTATCAGTTTTAATAAATTAGTTATATATTTTACATCCCAGCCAGAATTTGCCCTTCCTTCTCTTTTTCAAGGCCCTTCCCCACCCCCTCTCTGTTTCCACCCCACAATCTACTCTTCCTCCATTTCTGTTTAGGAAAGGGCAGGTCTCCTATGAGTATCAACAAAACAAGGCATATCAAGCTGTATTAAGGCTAGGCAAGGTGACTCAGTGTGAGGAGTAGGGTCCCACAAGCCAGTAAAAGAGTCAGAGATAGTCCTTGTTCCTGCTGTTAGGAGTCCCACAAGAGGACCAAGCTACACAACTGTAACATACATGCAGAGTCAGTCCCAGACAAGCTTTCTGATGGTTGATTCAGTCTCTGTGAACCCCTATGAATCTGGCCAGGTTAGTTCCCTGAGATCTCTTGTGGTGTCCTTGATCCCTCTGGCTCCTATTATCTTTCCTCTCCCTCTTCTACAGGATTCTCTGAACTCTGCCTAATGTCTGGCTGTGGGTCTGCATCTGTTTCCATCAGTTGCTGGACGAAGCCTCTCTGATGACACTTGGCTAGGCAACAGAAGACTCTCAAATGGCCAAGAAACTCTTAAGGGGATGATGTTCAACATCAGGGAAAGGCAAATCAAAATGACTCTGAGATTCCATCCTCCACCTGTCAGAATGGCTAAGTTCAAAAGTACAAGAAACAGCTGGAGAGGATATGGGGCAAGGGGAACACTCTTTCATTGCTGGAAGGAAATAAAACTTGTACAGCCACTTGCAAGTCAGTGTGACAGTTTTTCAGAAAACTGGGAATCAATCTACCACAAGATTCAGCTATACCATTCTTGGGCATATCCCCAAAGGATGCTCAATCATACCACAAGGACACTTGCTCAATTATGTTCATAGTAGCTTTATTTGTAATAGCCAGAACCTAGAAACAGCCTAGATGTCCCTCAACCAAAGAATGGGGTAAAAATAATGTGGTACATTTACACAATGGAGCATTACTCAGCTGTTAAAAAAAAAAAGGACACCAGGAGATTTGAAGGAAAATGGATGAAACTAGAAAAAAAAAGTATTCTAAGTGAGGTAACCCAGATCGAGAAAGACAAACATGGCGTGTATTCACTCATAAGTGGATATTAGCTATAAAATAAAAGCTAACTATGCTACAATCCACAGACCGAGAGAGGATAGGTAACAAAGAAGGTTGATGGGGAGATGCCTGGGTCTTCCTGGAAAGAGGAAACAGAAGAAATTTCATGAGTGGACTGAGGGTGGGTGGGAATGGAAGCATGCGTGATCAGGCTGGGGGAAAAGGTGGGAGAGCCCTGAAAGAAGCTACTGGAAAGTGGGGGCATTTAGGGGTCAGGTAAAAAAACCTGGCACAAGGGAATCTCCCAGGAATCACAAGGATGATCCCAGTTAAGATTCCTAGCAATAAGTGGATACCTAGCCTGAACTGACCTTCTCCTGTAAGCACATGTTCCTTGTTAAATGTACTTGAATGGGGGGTGGAGGTGGGGCTTGGTCATGGGTGACCTGAGCTCTATTAGGTCATTGGAGAGATCTAAGAGTAATGTAACCAGGGCAAATCTCCGGAGTCTACTTAGCCTCCCTTGGAGGCAGACACCTCTCCATTGAAAACTTCTTAGCTCCCTTCCCACTGTAAAGAATTAACCCTCATCTTCCAGTGTCTATTAATAAATACAAACCTATTTGGATAGTATTAGCAGCTTGGTGCAAGTTAGAGTTCCACGTTTTCTATCTCCTCAACCCTTAGACCTTGTCCCTCAGACACAGAAGACCATTTGTCTAGGAGATTAGTTTCTATCTAATCGTAAGAACTCCACAGGAAGAAACTTTGCACTACGGATCTGGGGTCGCAAGTTTTGGAAGAAAGCAAGGCTAACTTGTTTGTTTAACGCATGTTTACGGTGCACCTCCTGACACCAGGCTCTGAGCTGGCCTTACCTTTGCAAAACCTTCCAAACATTTACAGGCCAATGGTCAAGGAGTGAGTACATATCAATGTCAGCAGGCTAAATAAAGCAGGCAGATTCCCAGAGACAGCAATAAATGCAGTCAGAATGCTGAGGATGGCTTTGCATGGGGGAAGCCTGGGAGTGTTTGCAAAAGAGCTAGCATTCCATTTTCTTGAAAAATTGAAGGCAAGAGGGACTGGAGATCTGTTCAAATTGGGAGGATGGCATATATAATATTAGTCACTGAAAGTACAGCAAAAGAGACAATTGGATGACTGTTGATGTACATCACAGCTCTTATACCAAAGGGAATCAAAGCTTATTTTGAGCCAGGTACAAGTGACCATAGCTTGGGAACAGATTCAAGTTGACCTGAATAGAGTGTTCCAGTGTGGAAGTGGTTAGCTTTTGTAGTCACAGAAAAAAAGAAAGTCTTTTTTTTTTTTCAAATACATCGGTGGGAATATCAAAGGAGGCAAAACTCTGATGCAGACTTAGATGGTATCTGCGGACATTCTTAGCTTTGGGTTTGGTGGCAGTCGGTGCTCTGCTAATATGATCCAAAGGTTTTGTGTGAAAGATGGAAGGAATCTAATTCAGAGGTGGGTGGTCATGAACTTCTAATTAGTCAACCAGCCTTGTGGAATATTTTTTAAAAAACAGATTTGTCTTTTTTTTTTGAGAAATTAAGTTCAGAGATGAGAATGTTTCTCACTTGCTACAGTTTCAGTTCACAAAGTAAATAAATGAATAATTTTTAAAACTGTGACATATTTAGAAATGCTGAGAAGGATCTGACAGGATTGAAGGTGCCGGATGCTGACACAGGAAAGGTAGGTTGAGGCATGACTGGGTAAATGGCTCTGCACACCAAATCAACACATATGGATTTTACAGATGTGTTAGTAAACCGGTAATATGACAGGGCCATTTGTTTTTATTTTTAGAGGAAAAAAACTCTCTGCATAAATATATAGGAAGGGATAACTCTTAGGCAGGAAGACTTACAGTAGGTGTACTAACCTGAGAGAGCTATCAAGACACAAAGATACTAAGATACAAGGCTTAGGAGATGAGGCAGTCAGCATTCGTGCCATAAGACTTGGGCCAGAACACTCGGCTTCTTCAGGAAAGAGAAAAGCAGAATGAGAAATGTACAAAATCAGAGGAGACTGGCAGGGAGACACACAGGAGAAGGAGAAGGTGCTTCTCAATGCAGAGGCAGGGACCAGAGTCAATGCGGTGGAATGGCCACGTTTGCTGCAAAAAGGGGAAACAAAGCCAGACACGGTAGTGCACGGCTGCAATTCCAACACTGAGTTCTGGGCGAGCCTGGGCTACACAGCGAAAGCCTGTCTTAAAGAAACAAGAGAAAGAAAAGAAACCCAACTTACTAAATTTAGCAGACATATTAGGTACTGAATATATTTTCAGTAAGACCGAAGTAGATGAAAAAAGAGGTAAAGACACTGGGCAAAATTTAGCAGAAAAACAAAGAAGAGTCACAGAATGATAGCTTAAGGGAAGAGACAGCCAAGGACACGATGCCAGGCTTTATTTTTAGAATCAAAGGACAAAGTCAGTAGAAAGGGAGATTTTTGAGATTGTTGCAGCAAGTTGATAGTGTTGGAGAGGAGGGAGGACGGGTGCTGCTTTGGGAAGGATGGGCTAGAGGGGAAGGGGGAGTGAGCGAATTCCAGGCTTTGTACCTGACTTTCTCCTGTGAAAGGAAACTTGGCTGAGAGGGGCAGAAATCCCATCAAAGATTCAGAAACACGGTGAGAGTTTGGAGAATCGATTATAGCAAGAGGTAAAACAAGCTGACTTGGGGGAAACGAAAGCTTTGTGGAGCAGTTTAGAGGGTCCAGCCAAGATCAGAGATCTGGAGAACATCCTGAAACATCTGAGCCCTCCACGCATTTAAATGACTTGGGCAGGCGACCCCTCTCTGTCTCCCATTGCCTTCCCAAACAAAGCAATGTTATCTGTTCATATTGTCATGCACATCAAATGAACTTGTGCTTATTCAACTGACCTGCAGATTAGGAAATACTGTTCTAGCAATACTTGTTTGAGTCTGAACACTTAGGTTGAAAGTTTCACTTATATAAGACTGTACAGCCCAGCACTTACAAGCTGCCTATGTTGTAGCTGGTATATGGAATTTTCTCGTTTTATGACAACACCTAGACTTATTCTCTTGGATTTATTTCACTGCTATGTAGCTGTATCTTCATTTCCGTTTTAACACTCCTGAACTACACACTCCAACGCTCCCTGTGGCTATGGCACACTTTCAACTTCACTTCTTCTTCTCAAACTCCTGAAAGGCGCTCCATCCTCCATATTCCTTTTCCTTCAGCACATTCCAATCACCCCTGCCTAAAGAGTGGCTCAGGCAGGGAGAGAGGAAACTTTGAGTTTCTATTTCTAGAAAAGTTCTTATGCTTTCACTATGCGCTCAGGTAAAGAGGTGGGAGGGTGGCTACCTTGGTTTGGACATATGTCCCCCAAAGACTCATTTGCACTAAAAGTTTGGTCAGCATATGTTAACAGTGTTGGGTAGTGAAGGAACCTTTGGAAGGCAGGGCCAGCGGAAGGGGGTTAAGGTTACTGGGCACATGCCTTTGAAGGAGCTATTGGGACCATGGCCTCTTCCTGTTTTTTCCAGCTGCTGGAAGGTGAACAGCTTGCATCATGTGGGCCCATCATAATGTACTCTTACCATAGGCCCCACAACAGCGGGCCACCCGACCGTGTAGGGGAACCTCCAAAATACCTTTTTCTTCTTGAGTTGGTAATTTAGGGCATTTTATTACAGTGCTAGGAAGCTGGGTAAGACAGACACAGAGGGCATCCTATGTGGTCACTGTGCTATACAGAGTTTCAGGTCAGCCAGTGACTGATTGTAGTGTCCGCAGAAGAACCCAATAATGTCATTTAGTCCACTTCTCTATATTACAGATAGATAGAAAAGGCTTCCTCAAGTCCAGCTAGGTCTGTTAGAGACAGAGAAAGAACTCAGGTCCTCTTTCCCCATTCAGTGTCTTAGCTTTTAAACTAGACTGTCTTTCTCTGATGACCCAAAGCACCTCCCAGTTCTAATCAGCAGCTCCAGCTGGACCTCCCTGCAGTCATCCATCTTACCTTCCTTCGGGATAAACAAGCCTGCTTTTTCTTCCTTTTTTTGGGCTGTTGTCTGTTCAACCAATTTATTGAAATCAACCAAGGCTGCTTTGAAGTTGTTAATCTGCAGTGCAAGGTTGAACTCCTTGTCATCTCTGGTATCCATACGGACATACGGAATCCCTTCCTTCTGCATGGAAAGAAGGCTGCAACTTTGCCAACGTGGGAAAGCTTCTAGTTCTTAGAGTGCCTCTCAGCTGTCTTAACGTTTTCCCTAGGCCTCATTCCTTTGGTTTTAACTTTCTAGCCCAAGGGAATAAGGAGGAAGAGTTGTCCCTAGGATATCAGCAGAAGGAAAGCTGAGGCAGTGTTAGTGAGGGGCTCTGACGCTCTGACCTCATAATGTGGGCATTGTCCTTCATGTGGGTCTCATTACATCACGGTGTCTCTGTAAGCCCGGCAGCAGATTGAAATCCACTTCCTGCAGGGTGTGTGTTTGTCCATTAAGAAGATGGATGGGTAAAGATGAATGACTTTCCTCGGAATGTCTCCTCTCACTGCCAACCTCCTGTCTGCCCCATGGTACTAGGGACAGTAAAGTTGGCATTTGTTCCCACAACTCTCCTGGATATGGAAAGTCCAGCTTGTGAGAGTGAAAATGTATTTCATCATCTGTCTAATTTGGCACAAATAAAGATATTTTAGACGCTGTGGAAAATAAAAGTGTTTCTTTTCTCTTTATTCATTTACCTTGAATTAAAATACTGAAAAAGAAATCATGGATAAGGAAGGGGTTCTTGGGAGAGTTTTTCAAGAGGAGTCCACTGAAGGAGAGGAGGCCTTTCTGATTGTCCTTTCCTTCGAGGCTAACATCTAATTTCACCAAGTCTGACTTTACTTCTGACTCAAGTTTTACAGTCTCTAACTTTGTGTGTGTGTGCGTGTGCACATGTGTTTGCTGCTGGGTGTGCACAAGGAGGCTTGAAGATGGATACTGAACATTTTCCTTAATCACTCTCCACTGCCAGAGAATATTATTTTAAGATGTGTTACATTTGTTTAGGCTGTGGAACTTTTGTTTAATGATGCAAAAATGTGTTGGCATTCCTTTATGTTGCATTTGTTTAACTCTGTGAAGTGTGGTGCTGTCTAAAACACCTGATTGGGTCTAATAAATAGCTGATAGGCTAATAACATGGCAGCAGAAAGGATAGGGTGAGCTGGCAGGCAGAGAGAATAAATAGAGGGAGAAAAAGAGAGGAAAGAATTGAAGGAACGAGAAAAGGAGAAGAGAAGAAGTGAGGAAAGAAGGGGCCAGCCACCCAGTCAGACACAGAATAAGAAGGAAAGAAATACAGAAATAGAGAAAGATAAAAGCCCAGAGGTAAAAGGGATTCAGGTTAATTTAAGAAAAGCTGGCAAGAAACAAGCCAAGCGAAGGCTGGGCATTTATAAGAAAGAATAAGCTTCAGTGTGATTTATTTGGGAGCCAGGTAGTGGGCCCCTCAAAGAACAAAGAGCCAAAGAGTAAAAGAAAAATCCTTCGCCCTAATTTTTGCCATAGGTTCTCTCCCTGAACCTGGAGCTGTATTGGCTGATTGGCTGGCCATCAAGCCTAAGGATTCCTGTCTCTGCACGCCCAGCATCAGTATTACAGGTGTCCATCAGGTCCTGTCTTTCATGTAGGTGTTGCTGGGGCTCTCCATCCAGGTCTTCACGCTTGTGCAGCAAGGCCTGTATCAACTGAGAGAGCTCTCCAGCTCCTTATAAAAGTTCCTTCTGTCTGCTCATCACCAGGTAATTTAGGGAAGTTCAGGTGGGACAGATGAGGGCTCTATTTCTTGGTAGACTACCTTTTAAATCATCTCATGAAATTCTGAGTTCAGAGTTGAGGAAAATGACATTAGGGGCACTTCTGTTTTGAGTACTAGGTGTCCATCCTTGGTATCCATCTCTGAATATGAGCTATTAGGGGAGTAACTCTCTATAAACATGTTACATAGGGACTTTTCTCACTGTCTTCTCCCTTCTTTTTCTTCTTTAAAGCTCTCAAAATACTATTTGGCAGCATCCAAGGATCTATATTTCCCACAATTCTCATCCATGGATTCTTATATTCACCTACCCATTCATTTGGCAAGTATTTATAGAACGCTTACTTTATGCTAGGGGGTGTTTTAGGCAGTAATGATAACGGAGTGAGCAAAATAGTGTCTTGAACTTACAACCTAACAAAGAAAACAGGCACATATGAAGTATGCCAGAAAGTGGTAAATGCTCTGAAGACAGAATAAAGGTGTATGGTGGAGCCCACGGAAGAGAAATTATGCTAACAAAAAGATATTTGGCAGAATCCTGCAGGGGAGGTAGCAAGCCCTGGGGTTAAACAGCAAGAGGAAGTACCAGCGAAAGTTAGGAAGAATGTCCTGACATTCGTATGTGCTTGACATACCCAAGAAACAACACCGACTCCAGCAGTAAATTGGTGTGAAGGAAGAGAAAGAGCCACAGGGTGGTGGCCAGATCCAGTAAGATCACAGAGGCCTTATAAAGACTTTAGCTTTTCCTCTGAGAGACACGGAAAGGTCGTGAGCAGAACACTGACATGTTCTGACTTGTACATGAAAAGCATTTTTCCAGGAACTTTGTGAAAAATAAACCAAGAAAGGGAAAGTGGGAGAAGCAGACAGACCAGTGAGTGGCAGGTTTTTAATAATCTAAGCAAGAGATGGCAGACGCTTATGAGGTCTGTGGATTATATTTAGGTTTTCTACAATCAAACTAAAATATTACAAATCTTACAAAATGGTTGGAAATCAGAATGCTGCCAAGATTATTGGGGATATCAAGGAACCGTTGGTGGGAGTAGTAAGAGTAGAGACCCCTCTTCCAGAGGATCGGCACTCAACGCCAAGCAGCTCGCAACTGCCTGTATTCCAGCTCCAGGGGATCCAGTGCCACCTTCTGTCTTCCATGGGTACTGCACACACATGAACATACACAAACACATGGACATATGGACACACATATGAATTAAAAATAATATTTTTAAACTATTGTTCATTATATTGGATGGTATATTTTCTGTTGCATTGGTCTTAGTCCATTCCTGCTGCTACACTAAAATATGTCACACTGAGTAATTTGCAAACATCAATATTTTGTTTGTTATTGTTCTGACAGTTGGGAACAATGTAAGGCTCCAGCAGAGTCAGTAGCTGGTAAATGCCCATTCCTCATATGGGGTCTTTTCTATGCATTCTTACATAGTGGAAGGATGCTTGTTAAGATAAAACACCATGACCAGTAGCAACTTGGGGAAGAAAAGGCTTTATAATTCATCTTATACTTCCACATCACAGTTCATCACTGAATGAAGTCAAGGCAGGAACTCAGCATAGGAACCTGGAGGCAGGAACTGACACAGAATCCATGGAGGAACCCTGCTTATTGGCTCGCTCTTTGTGTTTTGCTCAGCCTATTTTCTTATGTAACCCAGGACTGGCCCCTTCCACATCCATCATTAATAATAACAATAATAATAACAATGCAAACACCCCACAGGCTTTCCTGCAGGCCAGTCTAGTGGAAGTATTTTTCTCAATGGACGTTCCTTGTTCCCAGAAGCCTCTAGCTTGTGTCCAGTAGAAAACAACAAAACCAAAACCAAAACAGCTAACAAGGATGAGGGCAGCAGCTTGTTTTACATCTCGGCCACCAGGGCCAAATCAGTTCCAGGAATAAGTCAGTGAAGAACTCTCCTGAGGAAGAATGAGTGTTGGCATCTGATGTGGGAGTCCCCTCTGTGTGCTGTGATTACCATTACGAATAAAGAAACTGCTTTGGACCTATAGCAAGGCAGAACTTAGGTAGGCAGGGAAAGCTAGGCTGAATGCTGGGAGAAAGAAGGGCAGAGTCAGGGAGAAGCCATGGAGCCGCCACTGGAGACAGCCGCTGGGAACTTTACCTGGTAAGCAACAGCCATGTGGTGATACACAGATGAATAGAAATGGGTTAAATTAATATGTAAGAGTTAGCCAATAAGAAGTTAGAGCTAATGGGCCAAGCTGTGTTTTAATTAATATAGTTTCCGTGTGGTTATTTTGGTTCTGGGCAGCAGGGATGAACAAGCAGCCTCTTCCTACAGGCATCTGATGCCTGTGCCAAGGCTTGAATCCTTCACAGTGCACAGCCCTGATTGACCAGGCACTTCTAGGCTTGGCTGGTCACTTTGGAGATGTTCTACTGGGAAATACTGTGTGATTTATTTTGGGACCCATGTCCAAAGATTCCATAAGCTCCTGTAACAGTGCCACCAGATAGGGACAAGGTATTAAAGCACACAAGACTATGGGGAATTTCCATAAGGCAGATACATTCGGAAAGAGAAAAGATACACGCCCTGATTTAGACAGCTCTGCATTGAACAGGGCATACGTGCCAAGGTGGGCTTGGGTAGGACCAAGTAGACTCCCACCTTATACATATGTCCTGTCCATACAGTTCAATGCAGAGCTGTCTAAGTAAGGGCACTTTTCTTTTTTCTTTCCTGTTTTCTCCATCTTATAATCATCTATGGAATCTGACATTTTATATATAAACCAACTTGATTATTATTGTCTTCTCTTCCAACATTACGAGAAAGAGAGCTTTATGAGAAAAAGACTCTTTGCCAAAGAATGGATGCTTTGGGGGAAAAAATCAGGAGTCTTTCCTTCCTTCCTTCAACTAACATTGAAATCTTACTGTAGATGACGAAAACCTCCCCATGATGAGAACACAGCAGATAAAATGAACTCGTTAAATGGTCCTCTAAGTCTAAAATACGAAATTAAAAACGTTTTTCCGGGCAGATGAGTTCAAAGGTTTCATCATAGATGCTGACACCAGGTTAGAAACCTTAAAGATAAGGTTAGAGCACACTGCCTTTTGTCTAGTGTTTACTGCAGTAGGGTATGGGGCTGTCTATCTGCATAGCTGATTCTAGGGGATTTGGAGATGCACTGAAACTAACAGTGGGAGGGGCGAACACTCATGAACATCAGTTTAGCTTTCACAAACCAGTCATTAGTGCCCATGACAGCTCAGGACATCTTCCTCCTGTGGGGAGTTATCCGGGACTGCAGCAGAGACAGACAGCAGCCCTAAAGAAGTGTATCGCGTTCACAATCTATATTTGACTTGTACTATATTTTCACTGCTGCTGGCGAAAGGTCCAGTGGAAAATGCGTGCTGTTCTAAATATATCCTCTCTATACCTGCTAGATTTAGACTGAAGCCTCGGGGCGCTGCTCGAGAGGTCACCTACAGTGAAGTGCTTCAGCTGGCTTGTGGATCAGGGTAGCCCTACAGCAGAGCAAGACAGGAAGGGATTGACTAGGGAGGCCGCCACTCCAGTGCTATTTCCTTCTGCCATAAACCCTGGAACACATCTTCCAGTTCTAGAGTAGTTAAGTCTCAGCCTGCTGGTTTTTTGTTTTTCTTTTTTCTTTTCTTTTCTTCCCCTCCCCTCCCCTCCCCCCTCTCCTCCCTTTCTCTTTCTCTCTCTCTCTCTCTTATCTCAGTTTCCTCGTTTGTAAGATTATTTGACTAGCGCCCTACCTTGCTCATTTCAATGCTTAGTTCTCTTTCTATTGGGTGTATGAGGTAGGGTGGTTGTTATTATATATCAGGAACGGGAGAAGCTGAACTGGGAGTATTTCATTCAGCACACTCAACAGAGTTAAGCGCAGGCGTTCATAAATATTTATGAATGAATGTGTGCAAGGGTGAGTGACTGAACGGGTGAATGAATATGATGCTTTTGAGCCAATTGAGGGAAATGGGCTGTGAGGACCCGCTGGGGCTAATTTACCTCCGTAAAGGAATTTACCTCCCTTTCTTCTGAACCTTCTCTTCCTGTTTCCACACAGCTTAGGGGTGAAAGAGGCAGAGCCAGAGCTGGCTGGACCCTGGGACTCGCCTACGCTGGGCGGGGACGCGCGTGGGAGGTGGGAAGGGAAAGGGGCGGACCTCCAGGACAGCAGGACGGGGCCACAACCCAGAGGGCGGAGTCAGAGGGGTCCTGGAGGCGGGACCATAGACTAGAGACCCGGCCAAGGGTTCGAGCCACGGGGCGGGGTACCAGGTCGTTAAGAAGGGAGGAGCCGCACGCGGCACAGAGGAGCCTTAGGAGGCGGGCTCAAGAAGGTTGCTGTGTGGGTGGGGCCGCAAGCCATGAGGGCGTGGCTTCCAGGGCCGTCCAGTGGGTGGCACCGCAAGCGCTCTCTGGTTGGGCGCAGGCCTCACGCGGGAGGGCGGAGCTCCACGCGGCGGGGGCGGGGCCTTATCCCCCGGAGGGCGGGGCCTCGGGTGCGCGCGGGCTGGGCGGGCCCGGCGCGGCACCGGGGCACAATGGCCCGAGCGGCCGGCTGAGCGCGAGCCCCACCCCGTTCGCCGCCGCCGCCGCGGGCCGCCCGGCTCACCGAGCCCTCGCCAGCAAAGCGCGCCGGCGTCGGGCCATGTACTCGGGGAACCGCAGCGGCGGCCAGGGATATTGGGAGGACGGGGCGGGCGCCGAGGGCGCAGCGCCTGCGGGCACGCGGAGCCCCGCGCCGCTCTTCAGCCCCACGGCGTACGAGCGCCTGGCGCTGCTGCTCGGCGGCCTCGCTCTGCTGGGCGTCGGCGGCAACCTGCTGGTGCTGCTGCTCTACTCCAAGTTCCCGCGGCTGCGCACGCCCACCCACCTCTTCCTGGTCAACCTGAGCCTGGGCGACCTGCTGGTGTCCCTGTTCGGCGTCACCTTCACCTTCGCGTCGTGCCTGCGGAACGGCTGGGTGTGGGACGCTGTGGGCTGCGCGTGGGACGGGTTTAGCGGCAGCCTCTTCGGTGAGTTGCCCGGGACTCTTCCTCCTCGCGTCCCAACTTTCCCTGGGTACAGCAGCCCTGGGCTTTCGTCCTCCCTTGGATCCTCCCTTCTAGCCAGTCATCACCCCAACTCCCGGCCTCTCTCATCCCCCGGGATCTTCCCTTCCAGCCGATCTTCTTCCCCCAAATCCCTGTTTCCCTCCTCCTCTCGGTCCTTCCAGCCAGTCCTTATCCCCAGCTCCCAATGCAGATGCAGCAGTTCTGAAAGTCTCCCTGCCGCTGGCCAGCTTGTATCTTCTCATCTCTATTCTGCTTTTTACTGGTCTGCACAAGGGGGAGAGAAACGAGGGCCTGTAGGGCCAAGAGACGCAAGAAAAAAGTCAACCCCAGAAAAGTGGAGAAGGGACAAGGAGAGATTTAATCACATATTTAGTATTTGTTTCTCAGAGTGACACGTAGAAGCCCAAATAACGGTGTATCCCCCCCTTTCATTGCTAGCAATTATAAACCGTTTAATGCTTCCTAGGGAGTGAGACTGTATGACATTTTTAATTGTATTTCCTCTACATAAGTTCTGTCACACCAGAGGTTACAAATGGCTCAGAAGTCCAACTCATTGGTGTGACTAATTAATTATCTGGGCAGTCAGTACGTTTAATTAAAGTAGAACTTGTTGATCTCTTGAAGATTTATATTGAAAATTGACAGGTTGGCGCTTGACTGACTCAGTATTCTAAGCTTGGGAAAGTCTGGGGTGTGTGTGTGTGTTTGATGTGGGGTGTGGGGCTGTGTATGGGGTATGTCCTAAGAATTTTGTTTGTACAGAGATTTAAAATAGAATTGGGTATTTCTTAAGTCTTAAAGTCCCTTTTTTCAAATCTTGAAACACACTGGTAATTGATTATTGTCTTTATCTTGGCAGATCTTAGAGAAAAACATCTATGTAACATCATGGATATTTTTATTTGCCAGCTTATGTGTGACAAACCTAAATCCTAAATGTTATTGTCATGATTCCTTTTTTTTTTTTTTGAAATTTTAAAGCAAAGAAAATTTGGGAGTTACAGTTTTATTTATTTCACCAATTGATAATTCCGATACTTTCTCTAGTGTCTTCCCCTAATAAACTTTAATCTAAGGATTTTCATTTTAAAAAATACTGAAACTTGAGGAGGGACAGTGAGAGGACATCAGTGATAATGTAGGTTCACTGTATGATTGTTCTCTGTGTTAACTAAAAACGTTAGTCGGGAGGGTCTTTCAGGCAGTTTAGTCTTTAAGAAGGTGACCTGTGTCAGTCAGGCCTAGCTCGCAGAGGCCCTGGGGTAGGCGACAGGTGTTTATTCACAGACATGACAGTTCTTTCTTCTGTGAAGTATGTGTCTGTGCTGTGGTGTCTAGCTGGCAGTGTGAAAACAAGAATGGGTTCAGGTTTTTAGTGTGGTTTTCAGCATCCACCTTGTCCCCCCCCCCACCCCCATGCTCTACCAGCCTCCTCTCCCAGTATCCTTCCTTCTCCTTTCTCCCCGCTGGGAGCTGTCACCATCAGAAGAAAATTTTTTAAGATTTCTAGGAGCATCCACCCTGGTGCTTTACCCAGGGCCCCTGTACTGGGGGGGGGGCATTTATTCCCATCCTAAAACCTGAGGTCGATCGTCTGGGGTTAGAGGATTGGAAATCAGTTAACTCCTAGAGAAAAGAGTGAGGTTACAGCAGAACTCACAGTGTTCTTAGCAAAGATAGCTTCTTCTCCCGGAGTATGCTTTTTGAGTAGGGTTAAGGATGGAGACAGGGAAGATGCTTCCCTTTCTTTCCCCAAGCCAGGACTAATCAATCCTGAGTGCTAAAGGAGAGGAAATTTTTCAGTGCTCAAAGTAGCTAGCTGCTTGCTCCAGAGCTTTGGTGAGGCTGCACCGCCCGTCTGTAGGGCGCCTGTGGCTACTTCATCGTCTGTGCTTTCCCAGGTCATTCACTCTCCCAGACTGCCAGTTTTTGTGATCCACCATTGAGCTGACTGTGGCTAAGGTCGTCTTTCCTATTTACTTTGTATTTTTGAAGCCTCCTTTGACATCTGTAGTTCAGAAAGTACTTATACTTAGTACTTATAACCCGCCTCACCCCACCCCCGCCAGCCTCAGCCTTGTCCCTTCTGTGCCTAGAGGAAGTAAATACATGCTTATACTTTGGATGTCCTCATAGGTTCTGTCTCCTTTTTTACACCCTACTAGAAGAAGGGTGAGTAATTCACATATTCTTGCATATATGCACAAGTAGACCAGGCAGTGGCTTCATTCTGGGCTCTCAAGGCTAAAAATAAATAGAATTCCTGATAATCTTGGTCAGAGGTTACTATCAGCTGGGCTTGTTAGGATCATTGTATCAGTTAAACTGACACGTCAGACCAGCAACCTCGTGAAGTTCAGGTCAATTCCAGTTGAGCAGCTTGTTTTGCAAATATCAGAATTACTAGTCTCTTATGTATACCTGCATCTAGATGCCAGCAGATATAATGGTAGCGAAAAGCAGAGAGGCCCAGGAACACTTACTGCTACTGTGCATGATGAGCCAGGAAAGGGCTGGCAATGGGGTGTGAAAGTGTGTTAGCCTGCAGACGTACAGGTGAGTATGTCTAAGGGACAGCCTCCAGCCACACCCAGCACCATATACAACCAGCACGGATATAACCAGCACGTGATGGACGGATCCAGGGGAGTCCTTTTCCATTGCTTCTTTAGAAACGAAAATAACTTGTTTAGAAAGAGATTCATAGTTGCAGAGACGGACTGGCAAAATGTAAATGTTTCCTTATTTAGATGTTATGAATAGATATTGTTTATGTTAAAATGTCTTAATATAGGAAACTCTTTAACTTATATATGAACTTTAGTACAGAAAACAAGACTATTTCCCCTCAGGCCTGTTCTTTCATGTACTTGCATATATTAAATGCCAGTTATTGAATTAATTCTCTTGTAATATCTAGATGTCTCATGTATCTACTGCAAGATCTTTAGGGTAGTTAAGGTTTAAAATCTATGCAGCTGACTGGGATTACCTACGGACTTTCCTGACACCGACAATACTCCCTATTATCTTGACATGATCACTCATAAACACAATAAAGACACATACTTTTTTTAGTTTAAGCTTTCAATATTGTCCAGATATTTTATTAACAATCAGGTAATTGTATAATATTATTAATTTTTTATTTTTTGTGGGCTATTGTGTCTGTTTCATGGCTTTGGGGGAAGATGTACAACGTATCTTCTGTTCATTTTCAAGAGCTTAGGAGACCTGTAGGAAGGCATTTAATGACTTCTTTGGGTAGAGGTTTGTATCCACATTAACAAGTAAGGCTCCAGTGGATTGAAATTGCTGTTGCATGAAATTGCTTTTCTATTATTTACAATTGTGTTCTTTTCTTGAATTTTCTTCTTTCAGAGAAGAGTTCCAGCCACAAATGCATATGTGATGCATGGTAACCTTTATCGCTAAGGTGAAATGCAGACACGAAAAGGATACATCATTTGAGTGTTCTCAGATAGGATTTCATGCCTTTCTCGTGTTTTCCATGCTCCTGACTTTCTTTTCTTAAATGTTTAAAATTGTAACGGTTAAACAGCTTAGGACTTGCAAGCTCAGTGTTTCTGAATGAAGATCACAAGTAGAGATTTTATTACAGCATAAATACCTCAGAGGAGTCCTCGGCCTAGATCCGAACTGAGTTCCTTCATCAGGTGTGACCTGAAGCTTCAGCTTCTAGGATGGCAGACAAGCTTCCCACAGAGTTTGATGTGATTATAATAGGGACAGGTTTGCCCGAGTCCATCCTGGCAGCTGCATGTTCGAGAAGTGGACAGAGAGTTCTGCATGTTGACTCAAAAAGTCACTACGGAGGGAATTGGGCGAGTTTCAGCTTTACAGGTTTGCTGTCCTGGCTGAAAGACTGTCAGCAGAGCCATGACAGCGAGGAAGACACGACTGCCTCGTGGCAAGACCTGATCCACGACACCGAAGAAGCTGTCGCCCTTTGCAGGAAGGATGGAACCATTCAGCACACAGAAGTCTTCTGTTATGTCAGCCAGGATGTTGGGGACAGCACTCAAAAGACTGGTGCTCTGCAGAGAAGTCCTTCCTCAGAGGCATCTGCTACCCCGGCTGACTCTCTCGATTCTGCAGGCTTGCCCAAAGAAAGGCACTCAGCATGCTTTTCAAGCCACAAAGCACCATCTGAACATACAGAGAGAAGTGATAGAGAGCCTTCATCATTCCCAGCTGATGCAGAGAACTCACTGGAGAAAGAGAAGGACCGGGAAGATGAAACTGGTACCCAGACAGTTTCAGGTGGAGATAAAAATGAAGACACACTTGATGTAGAAGACAACACTGAGCAACCAAAGAGAAGCAGGATTACATACCCTCAAATGATTAAGGAGAGCCGGAGGTTTAATATTGACTTGGTATCGAAGCTGCTGTATTCTCAAGGATCATTGATTGATCTTCTAGTCAAATCAAATGTTAGTCGTTATGCAGAATTTAAGAACGTCACTAGGATCCTTGCATTTCGGGAAGGGAAAGTGGAACAGGTGCCTTGCTCCAGAGCAGACGTCTTTAATAGTAAAGGGCTGTCTATGGTTGAAAAGAGGATGCTAATGAAATTCCTCACGTTCTGTCTAGACTATGAACAACATTCTGATGAATACCAAGATTTCAAACAATGTTCATTTTCTGAGTACCTAAAAACTAAGCAATTAACGCCCAACCTCCAACATTTCATTCTGCACTCAATTGCAATGACATCAGAGTCATCCTGCACTACATTAGATGGCCTTAAAGCAACCAAAACCTTCCTTCAGTGTCTTGGACGGTTTGGCAACACTCCCTTTATATTCCCTTTATATGGCCAAGGAGAAATTCCCCAGTGTTTCTGCAGGATGTGTGCTGTGTTTGGTGGAATCTATTGTCTTCGCCATAAAGTCCAATGCCTTGTAGTTGATAAAGACTCCGGGAGATGTAAAGGAATCATAGACCACTTTGGTCAGAGAATAAGTGCCAGCTATTTTATTGTGGAAGACAGTTACCTTTCTAAGGAAGCATGCTCAAATGTGCAGTATAAGCAGATCTCGAGGGCTGTGCTCATCACAGACCGGTCCATCCTGGAGACAGATTCAGACCAACAGGTTTCCATTCTGACAGTGCCTCGGCTGGAGCCAGGAATTGGTTCCGTTCGGGTCATGGAGTTATGCCCATCAACCATGACATGCATGAAGGACAGCTATCTGGTCCACCTGACCTGTGTCTCTTCAAAAACAGCCAGGGAAGACTTGGAACCCGTGGTGAAGCAGTTATTCATCCCTTTTGCGGAAGCAGAAGACCAGGAAGAACTCAGAAAACCGAGACTCTTGTGGGCTCTTTATTTTAACATGAGAGATTCCTCGGGGGTGAGACGGAGCTCGTACTGTGGCTTGCCTCCCAATGTGTACATCTGCTCTGGGCCTGACTGTGGGCCGGGGAATGAGCACGCTGTCCAGCAGGCGGAAGCACTGTTCCAGGAGATCTTTCCCAGCGAAGAGTTCTGCCCCCCTCCACCAAATCCAGAAGACATTATCTTTGAGGGTGAAGGTTAGCAACCAGTATTATGCTTACCGCCAAGCTAGACACCCCAGGGACAACAAGAACTTGCAAAGCCCATGCCACCTTTGAAATTAAACCAGACTGGAAATATTTTCATCCTGACCTCAAAATAGCGTCATTTAGAAGACAGCTGCCATTTGTGATAAGTGCTATTGACGTGTCTTCAACACTAAGACACTGGGTACCTAATAGCTCTGCTAATCTGTCAGCAACTAACTGATTTGTGGTGACTCAGCCTTTTTGGTTCTGAACTGGCTCCAGGAATCCAGAATCTCTGAGTGTCGTTAACTTTCTTTTACTTTTGGGTTCTGCTTTAGCAACTTTGCTTACCTTAAGGTAATTATCGCGCTTGCTCCTGTGTTCAGGTTTTATCATTATCTACACAAAATAATATCCAAGGACTATTGTAGTTACTACTGCAGCTACTACTGTTGCTACCACCTCAGATGCATAAAAGAGCACGTAAGTCCTAAACCATGTGTCTTTGTATATTGTATAAACACATAGAGCTGGTAGTAGGAGTAGCAGCTGGTACAGTGCTCATTTGATAAAACACACCTGTCTGTTAGAAGCGTGGCCATGCATGGTCCTGTGTCTTGGGGTTGATATTTATTTACATGTGATTTCACCTGCTTGACCTTTTAACTAAGGAGGCAGTGAGCCTGCCGTGCCCTGCTACTTTGCAGAAAGAGTGCCTCTTAGGAGTCGAAGAAGCTCATATATAAGAGATACATTGCAATCAGGGCATGGTGGCTTATGTAGGAAGTTGAGGCAGGAGGACTCCTGTAAAGTCCAGGCCAGTCTGGGCTACAGTGTTGAGTCTCATTTCAAAACAAAACCAACCCCCCTACCTACCCCCAAAAAGAAGTATATTACAGGAAAATTAAAGGGACCAGATTTATTCAGGAAATTTCTATAGAGATGACACTAACACTTAAGAGAACTTCTAACAATTAACTGAGGCTAGCACCAATTAATAAGTTACCCTAGGAAAAGGTTCTTCAGGATAGGTGTTGAGAATATTCCAGAAAGGGTTTCCCAAGGAGGAATAGTGGCACATCTTACTGCGGGGTTATAGATGCCTATGAAGTTAGAGGTTTCCCCATCCAGGTTTCTCAGGGTGAAGCATGACACCTGGTTGGCTGTGCTGCTTTATAAACATCGGTAACTGACAGAGAATGTCTTTTCTGCTATATGTCTGTTACCCGGCGAACGGAAGGGATGCTTTCCCTCCAGAACCAGCTGCTGCACCTCGGCAGTGAAAGCCCTCTACTGTGAGAAGAGGCACAGTGTGTGAGTAGATGCCAGTGTGGTCTGAGTATACGCTTGCTGCCCGTCAGAGAGGAAAGCGAGCCAGGACGTTTCAATGAATGACATTGCGCTGAGTAGAAAGCCATCCGTTGGTCTTGGTGTTGGTTTTTTAATATAATAAATCCATAATATTGGGTAGATCTTAAGGATTAAATACAGCAGAACAAATGAAATACCTGAAATATCCTAAAAGTAGCAATTAAGAGAAAAACAGGTCTAAGATAGGTAAAATGGAAGTATGAGTAATTCAAACCCACTTCATAAGGTTTGTCAGCACCACAGTCTATTCAAAAGACATTAAAAGGGGGCAGAGTTGTAAAAGATAAACAGAAGCTATAAAAGACAGAGCTGAATGTAATAGAAGTAAGGATTAGACTAGGCCAAAGCGGGGGTGGGGGGGAGGGGAGGAACGGGGGAGTACGGGAAACGGTTTTTGTTTTTTGTTTTCTAAACTAAGAAAGTGAATATATTACTTTAAATGAACACAAAGCAATAAGTGGAAGTGAGGCAAATGAGCAAAAAGCATTTAAGAAATATAACGGGCATTACTTAATTTCCTAACAAGTTAGAATGGACTTATTGGAAATTTTCAGGTGTTCAGGAATTTATAAATGCTGCCTTTTATGAATTATTTTAGGGCTCCACACTAAAAGTCAGACAAAGTCTCTCATTATAGCTAGGGAAAAGCTGTTGAGTAAAATGTTGCCTGAAGAGGTAACAACCAACAGAAACAATTACTTCCAGTGACTGAGGATGGGACAGCTGTGTCCAGTATAGTAGCCGCGCATCAGCATGATCAGAACATGTGATAAGAGCCCACCTGCACTCACTAACTAGACACTTCCATTTGCTTTAATTATGTTTGCTAATGATTTTGTGGGCACTTCATAGCATAATAAGCAACTACTTAAAACTTGAATTTCTATTGGGAAAGCACGTATAAACCATTTCTCAAGCAGAAATGGACAGTCTTGGTACTATTTTTATTGGTATATGGCTGAAAAAAAATTGTTACTTGGACAAAAATACAAAGTAAAGTTATAGAAAGAAACCAGAGCAAATATATTCTTTTCCATGGCTTTATAATTTACTAAACCTGTATTACCATATAAATATACTATGAACAGAAAATAAGTTCACAAGTTGCAAGGTACATAGTTTTTTGAAATCTCATTTCTAGATTCCAACAGTAATGGAATTTTAAAAAGTATTGATACTGGTATATATGAGCATCTTTAAAAATTTTGTAGCTATATTAGAGTAATTTAAGAGAGATACTTAAATAGAAGCTCTAACGAAGGAGCTAAATTTAAAATATGAGTGTGCTTCTATGAGAGATGTCTTGGCTTGAAGGAAATGCTACAAACACAGGGAGACTGCAAGTCATTTATTACTCGTCTGAGCTCAAGACTTTTAGCTTTCATTTACCATCTATGGAATAGAAATAATATTTAACAGAATTACTGTGAATATTAAGTTAGATAATGCATAAGAACCCTTATCCAAAGTAATTCCAGCATGTGGCATATGTATGTAACTGATATTTATTACAATTAAATATCATTTGTGATGTCAACCTTATGCTTCATGTAATTTGAGAGAACTGTGATAAATTATGCAAGAAAGTAAGCAAGGAAACACATCTTCAATTTTAGAGGGAAAAAATACAGGGCTTTGCCCTCTAAGTCCTTAAGGCATGATATACCTACCACCCATCTAAATGTTCTGTGGTGCTGAGTTCAAGGAAGTTAAGACTGATCAGCTTCTTGGAAAGAAGTATTTAGAAGCTGCTCATAGGAAGACTGGGTCAGTATGGAGATGGGTTCTAGGGCCTCTTTTCATCCCATACTGCCATTTATTTGTTAATTATATGTTGAGCATAAATGTAATAAGAATACAATTTTTACTCCAGTAATAATGCCAAGGAATGTTCTGGCAGGTGAACATTGACAAAGTAGATCAACTAAAATTAAAATGAAAAGCTATATACAAAATAAGGAGAGAAGGTGGAATAAAAAAGCTGTTTCTATTGCATGGGTGTTTTATTTATTTGTTATTTTATCTTATTTTTTGAAACATAGTTTCTCTATGTAGCCCTGGCTGTCCTGGAACTTGCCCTGTAGACCAGGTTAGCCTCCAGTTCCCCGGTGCTGGGATTAAAGGCACACACCACCACTGTGCAACTTGTTTTTTATTTTATTATTTTTTTAGTGGGTACAAATTCTTTAGGCTTTCTACTCTTCTTGTGCAGAGCATAAAGTGATAGGTTGCAAAGAGGAAAAAGAAAGTAAAAATAAATCCTTTGATCCTCAAATTAATGTGCATTAAAATAGATATTAAAGCAACTTTGCCTGAGTTCCTACTAGTAAGTGGATTTTTCATTCTGCATGAGTCTTCATGCAGCAGCATCAAGTATTTGTAGTCATTTTGAAGAACTGTTTAAGAGATCAACCAGATCTCTATAACTGATTTTTTGACATCACTTTGAGTAGCACATGCCCAGGAAAATAATCTCAGAATGAACAAATAAATAAATAAAGCTACTTCTAAAAATATGCTTTAGCAATTCCATTTATACTTTAAAAAAAATCCTGCTGACTAAGAAATGAATAAATTTTGGTGTGTTGTTAATGCTATAGTAAGCTTACAGAGAGTTAAATGGAACATGTAAGACTGTATGGAAAGAGTTTTTGAGACTCAAAAAGATGTTAGTTGGCAACAGAAATTATTGCATACTGGTTGCATTTGTGTAAAAATTTGGATCTCTACACTGGAAGAAATCAGAAGGCATGTAATTGCAGGTTAATACTTAATCTCTTTATTTCTGTAAAATATTGATATGTACAATAACAATAAAAGATTAATTGGTGAAATGGCTTGCCTGATTGATGAAATGATACTGTTTCTTGAAAACATAAAGTCTCTTTTAAGTTAAATACATTTCTAACTGTTAAAGTAAAAGGTAATCTCTAAAAATGTGTGGCTGAAAGTTTTTGCAATATTTTTAAAGAAGAAACTCTTGATGAAGATGGACTTTGATCTTCCGTGTCTTTTCTCAGTTGTCTGACTTTAAGAACTAAGTATAGAAATAGTAGGTGCATTTCAATTCATCAGTGTGAAGATCTTCCATGGCCCAGCGTGATGGTGAATGCCTGTAATCCCAAAACTTGGGAGACTGAGGTAGGAAAATTGCTGTAAGTTTGAGACCAGCCTGGACTACATAAGAAACCATCCTGGGCTATGTAGGCATCCTGTCTCAAGATATATAGAGAGAATGAGAATTACATACTAATCCAAACCTAAAGACATCCATTACTGTGGAGATTAAGTCTGAGAGCCATGGCAATGAGGTCAGTTCACAGGTGTCCACTGAGCAGTTGTGGGGCGTCCTTAGCCGAGGATACACCCAGGGACTGTGTACTCAAGCCAATACTTTCTTCAGTCAGCTTGAGTGATCCGAAGCCATATAACCCGGCAAGCATCAGCCAAACACCTAGTGGCATCAGTCAGTTTAGGGGATTAAATATGAAAGCAAACAGGACCATTTGTCCATCCGAGAAGCCTGCTGGAATGCTTGCCCTGAGGTAAGGAGTCCTTCCCGCTAACAAGCATTTATGACATTTTCTACCCACCACCCTTACCTCAGCCTTAAAACTAAAACAACCCTCTGACTTGTGATACATGACATTTTTTTTTCAACTTTATTTTGTAAACTTTTCTTTTTAGGGCAACAATTTGTAAGAACATCCAAGCTTTTTTTTTCATGGCATTTCTTTAAAAGGGCCCCAAAGCTTTGAGTTGTGTAGTTGAAAACAAGCTGCCTCGAGACTAAAAGCTGGGTCAGTCGACAGATGCAGAAATCCGTTCCATCTAATATTTTCAGCATTGTGTCTTGCCTGGGGAAGAGGAAGTACAAGAAACTGAACCCAAAGCACAAGGTCCCGAGTGTCAAGGGAGGTGCAACTATCAACGACCAAATGACAGAAGGGGAGTGTGAAGCATTCCGGGTACCAAAAATAGTGCCCTCTTGAGGGTCAAACCTAGTTGCCTTGGTGATGGATCTGGTTGAAGTCCTGTTCCATTGGCTTTGTCTTAATTTGCATTTATATATTTATTTGGGATGGGGTCTGCTGCAGTATGCTTGTGGAGGTCAGAGGGCAGCTTGTCTTATCCTCCTTCCAGTACCAAGTTTCCAGGGATTGAAATGAGATCCTTGGGCTCAGGAAAGGCAGGCCCCTTATCCACTGAACCATCTCAACAGCCTTTCTTTTAACCTTTATTAGTACTGTTTTTGTTTTTGAGACAAGATTTTATATAACCAGGCTGTCTTTGAGCTTGCTGGGTATGACCTTGGATTTCAAATGAACTTCTGATCCTCCTGCCTCTGTTGAGATTGCAGGTGTGTGCCACCACACCTGATTTGTGGGCGCTGGAAACTGAACCCAGGGTTTTCGTGCATGCCAGGCAAACATTCTCCAACTGAGCCACAGCCCCTGTATTAGCCTGTGTTAAAATGAGATGTTATGTCATTTTTAACCAATGAAGGGATGCACTCGTGTTTTAACAGGGAGAGCTTTATCTCCAGGTTTGTGTAAGATGTGCTCATGCAGATCATGAATGATTCCACTTGATTATTTCATAAGCGCTGGAACAGCAGTTACCACAGTATGCTCCCTCAGGGTACTACTGTCGGAAGGAAGGGCACATCCATATCCATTTTACAATGAGACCTGAGATCTGTGTGATGTGCCCTTAGTATTTAAATGCACCAGCATCTCCCAAGATGCTGTGGTTCTGCTTGCTCTGTGTCTAAATAGAGTAGATTGTTCCATATGCGTGTGCAAAACACATAAATCACGACCTGAAAAGTGATGGCTCTGAGAACTTTCTAACAAATAGCCTATGAAATTTGTTCAATTAAAGCATACTGATTAGGGTTGAAAGGAAGTGGAAGTTCATTATGCACACATAGGAAACTTCATTCTGATATTGCTGTCAAGGTCTTTACACACATTATTCTTACTGTTGTCTTGTGATTTTAGCTTTTGCTGTTGCTGAACATATATTTAATCCTTTATACTCCTTATAACTACTTCAGAGGCATACCCACAAGAACGGTGTAGAGTATGATTGGCGAGGTGTCAGGAAGGTAGGCGCTCGTTGTTCAGTCAGGACATGGCATCTTCAAGTATTTTATAGTTCACAGGAAATAACTCTTGGAGACATCCACACGGAAGGTTTCTATACTTGGTTTTGGCTTTTCGAGGCAGGGTCTTCTAGCCTAAGCTGACCTTGAACTTACTGTGTAGATAAGAATGATCCTGAACTTGTGACCCTCCACCTTCCAAGTTCTGAGATTATAGATGTGCACCACCATGTCCCATGTCACTGAAAGCCATATAGTTAAAGCCCTCTATCTTTTGAAATTGACTTGTTCTTTTATTCATCTCAAATATACTAATATGCTAACCTAGTTAAAATGTTCTTTGTAAGTTAGCATCTTGGTTTGTAAGCTCATAGTTAAACCTTTCGAATAACTCTCAGACCTCATACATCATAAAGAAAAAGTGTCACAGAATGTCTTGCTGAAGATCCTGGGATCTTACTTTCAGGCAACCAGTAATTATGAATTTTCCTATTTTAGGATTAGTATCAAGTGAACCAATAAGACCTTTTTTAAGACAGTACAAATTTTAATTTTAAGATGTTCCATTAATATTTTTATTAATTTCCTACCATTAGGGCAATGATTCTCAAACCAAAACATCCACCCTGCAGGAAGCAATGGGGAATGTCAGGAGTCTTGGATGTCAAAATGGGAAAGGGGAAGCTTCCAGCATGTAGTGTGTAGCGAGGCCAAGGTGGGGTGCTGTCCTCATGCGGCGCGCACAGTGGCCCCTCACAGGTGGCCCCTCACAGGTGGCCCTTGGCACAGACATCACTGCTGCCAAGACTGAGGAGCTCAGAACAGATGAATACCCTAAGGGATCTCATTTCTCTGTGTCCCAACATCTGCTGTTGGCCTCAGGATTTCTAACTAGGACACTTGTCCTCTGTGCCATGTCATTATCAGCAGGAATCCTAGTGCTTTCACTGGGCCGCTCATATATATCCCCTGCACCCACCCATCTCCCTCCATCATGAGCCAACAGTGACTTCCTTCTGGACATTTCAGATCATGCAAAAAAATTCAGAGAATCAGTTAATACTCCCCACCCGCCTCTAACAGATACGAATTAGAAGTTCCATAGATTTAAAAAAAAATTATTTCCAAGAAATAGAATAATTCCAAGACAATTAGAAATGAGGATGTTTTCATATGCTTCAGAAAAAAACTGCCCCCAGACTAATATAAAAATATCATATTTTAAGTTGCCTTTGAAAGGGTGTTGTGTGAAAGTTCTCATTACATGCATCTGACAGGATCCTCTGAGTTTTAGAGGAGCCATCAGTAAACTATATTGCCCACAATGGAGCTGCAGTTGCTTTGACAGCGGTTCACCAGGTGTTGAGACAGTGCTGCAGACTGGCAGTTAATAGAAGGCATTAACTGTAGGAGATGCCTAATTGTGATGGAGTATGAATTCTGAACACAGAGAAAACCCTTGAGATTGTACCACAGCTGGATGCAGAGATTCCAAGAAAACCAGCATGCACTGACTGGTTATCCCGGTCTCTGGGCTAAATTTTAGGGGTACGGATGACAACGAACACTTACTGTATCCCAGGTACTCCTGTAAGTTCGTGTTTTTATTTAATCCTCATTAACTACCCAGGGTAGGTGCTTTGATTGGCCTCCTTTTGCAGAAAGGAAGACAGACACTTTGAAGGCGGGGAATTTGAGGAACATCACACAGCTGGTAAGTGGTGGGGGGCAGGAGTGTGCTTCACACTCTGCCCATCTGATACCATAACTCACGTGCCATGGCTGAGAGATGCTCTGTCTCCAGAGAGGGGTCAGATCCAGTTCAGGGACACCAGGAACTGTTCTCATCTCCTCCCCATATTATTTCTTAAGAAGCCCTGTGATGGTAAACACTGATGTGTCCACGTGGTGATAAGACAGACATCGTTAACTCCCAGCTGAAAGGTAAGCGGTGCAGTTCTTTGTCTATTGGGGCTGACACAGTCACACAGTTAGCCACTATATTATATCAGGCTGTAACGACGACTGGAAAAATAGGCATAGGTCAATGCATGCACCGGGAAGTTACTTGTAGGGAGATCTGGGAAGGATTCACAAATGAGAAGGCATTTGGTCTGGACCTGAAGGGTGAAAAGGATTCCCATGGGACGATACAAGGGAAAAAATTCACTGCCAGAAGCAGGGTAGAAACGAAGTCCTTGTTTGACTTGACATGAGCTCCTACCCTCCCGTTAGTTCTGGATTGTTAAGATTCCTAAGTAGATTTTCCCTCCATAGGCTTGTTTAAAGCTCAAGGATTTAAGGCAAGGATGGCCAGTATCTTTATAACTGTCCCAGAGTAGGTTCTCACTGAACTGTGATAGGAAAGGAGACACACTGTCCTGATGGCATTATTTCAGAGCCAGAGTATAGGGTTCATATTTATTTTCTGTTGGGCACTTATGCCTGGAGACTGCATCACTTTGGACTTCCAGTTATGTATCACAATCCACTTACTTTTTCCTGATCAGAGGAAGAAAGATGGAACACAAATAGTACAGGAGAGAACTATAGAAGCCAAGGGGAATTTCGGTAAGAGCCTGGTCGAGTGTGGCCACTGCAAAGGTTCAGTAAACAAATGCTTTAGTGCTGGATATGTCTGTTCACGAGACTACACTGATAGACTCAGTCTGAAAGGTAGGTCTTTAGACTGAAACTGACAGGCAGATCTTTAGAAATCACTAGGCACCTCTCTGGCATTGAGGATCAGTAGACTTGCTTCCAGAGATCATTGAGTGGACAGAGGCAGGTTGTGCACTGTGCCATATAAAGAAGGAATAACATGAATATTTGATGTTACCAGGGATTTTTATTTCTGGTGGATGTTTTGGTAAAGTGTATTGAAACTTTCACATTCTGTACACTTGCTCATAAAACATTACTAGCAGTTTGTCTTAAAGCATTGTTGATATATGTAAAACATATAGCTAGATGAATTATAACATCCCTCCCCAACACATTTGTCTTACATACTATTGGTCAGGTGGTATTATAAGTGCTTTGTGAGTACTAATGAATTCAATTTTCAATCCAGTTCTGTGGGATTTCTAGATAGCATTATTACCACCTCCGTTTTATTAATAGTTAATGAAATAAAAGTTCCAGACAGCTAACCCATTCAAGATCATACAAAATGTGGAGGATGCAGAAGTCAATCGGTGTTAAATTGTCTGTCTTCCCCTGCACCACTGTCAGGTGAGGGAGAAACCGCAAGAGATCCAAAGGTCCACAACATGAAATCAGAAAGAGAAAACAATATAGAAACACCACTGGCAAACCACTCAGGATCCACGCTCCGCAAACTCTCTGTTCCAGAAGCGCATCTCACCTTAGCTTATATCTCTGCCAAAGTTGCGGCAAGGAGGGTGGATAGGGCCCACAGCTCACTTCCTTATGGCCTTTGTATTTCCAGATCTTGTCCAATACTGACCTCCTACTCATTGTGCCCTCTGCAAACTCCCCTCATAAACAGTATCCAACACCTTTGGGCGTTGCCAACCCCTACTGCGATTTAACCAATGATTCCCAAGGGCCCCGCCTCCCGCCTCCCTCCACTGTTTCTCCCACTGTTACTCCCCCTTGTGAGACTGCAAAACTGAACTCACTACCACACAGGTGCGCAAGAAGCACGGAGCAAGACCGTGGCCCTCATTCACAGACGTTTGCTTTCCTCCTGGGTTGTTCCCAACAACTGGCAGTCAACATCCTCAACTGTCCTTTGAATTATACCCACTTGAGCCCATCTTCCAGATAGATGGACAGGCAGATAAATGATAGGTATCAGTGTATATGTGCACACATATATGTGTGTGTGTGTGTTCTCTCTACTGAAAATACACTTAAAATGTCAAGATTAGGAATGATTCTTAGGATGGAAAAGCTCCCCAACCCCGTCAAAATCTGGAGGCAACCAAAATAATATGACTAAGTGAGAAAAGAACACGGCTGATGACCTGGCATGCATGGGAAAGCCCCTCGCACAATTATCCCGTAGAAGGCTAAACTCCTAAGACATGTCTCCAGTGAGGGCCCTGCCCAGACAGGAGGACAGAGTGGTACCAATGCCCTGCCGCAGCTGGTGAGAACCGTGATGGAAACAGTTGAGTGTGGAGACAGTTGGGGGCAGATGGCACAGTCAAAGGTGCTCTGCAGTTGTGATACAGAGTGGTACAGACTCTGTTCCCTCGTCTGTCTGCCTGATGAGTGGGCTTGTGGTAGAAATCTTGGGAAATGAGCAGAACTCCCATGAGATCACACTAAGGGAGATTAGACATTTATCCAAACCAACCTGGATCCGTTGGTCTGAAAGTCAGTCCGAATCAAAGGAGCCTTTTAGACTAAATTCATGTTTTCATGGTTTGAGTGTTGGAGTCAGCGTTTGAGACGGCCTCCTGGGAGATACACACTAGCTCTACGAAGTGCTGGAGGGTGGAGACGCTGTTCCGGTGAAGGAAAGGCCGCTGCTCTGAGGATGTAAGTTGTTCATGGAAAAGGAAAGATAAATCGTCCCTTGGCGGTGAGCAAGAGGAGCTTGAAAGCGTGAATGGTCCTGGAGCCAGCCTTGCTCTGACCCTTGCTAGCTTTGCTTTGTGCCCTTTGACAAAACAATTATAAAGCTCCCTCCTTAGCTGCCAGGGTTTTTTTTTGTTTGTTTGTCTTCCTTCCTTTGCCACTGAAGATTCAGTATGACTAGAACTTTAAAGGAAATGATCTTCTTGCCTATCCCAAATCCCCACCGAGTCACCAAAATGGAGTTCACATTAAACTTCCCACACAGTCACCTGACCAATGGATGCTCTAATCACAGACGTTTTGTCCCTGTGTCTTACTTCCCGGTCTATATATCAGTGCCCTCCTTTGACACATCCCATAGTGTTTTTATCTTCTCTCCCCATTCTCATTTATGATCCTGGGTAGCTTACATTTTCTAGTCGATTAAGTACGAACAGGCACACACATCTTCATCTCTTCATTCTTAGAAAAATGGCCTGGTCCCTCGGGCTAGTTGGGTAGTCTCTAGTTGAGTCACAGCATGATAATAGATAGTCACTTTAAATAGTGTTGCTACCATCTGCTGTACAACCTGGCTCTCTTGAGAGTTTTGTAAATTATAAAGTGATTGAATGGAAATATAATTAGGTATTCTCAGATTCCCTTATGCTTTCTACTTCTTTCTGTGGCTCTAGGCAAGCGCCCCACCACTGAGCCATAGACCTTAAGGTCTCCCTAATATTTTTAATTTGCCCACTTGATCTATCTCAGATTTTGCTCCCTTGGTACCAAATTAGTAATCTAGCATGCTTGAATATACTTGAAAACTAGATGCGTTGCACTCAGAAGGCTACCACAGCACTGTTCCACAATTCATTCATAAGTAGATTTGTTTTCATGGATTTCAAGAGACCTTCGGCTTGCCTCTTGAACACAGCAACTTGCTTTGGACAAATCTTTCTAGGAGAGAAAGGCCCTGGGTCAGCAGCTAGATGATCTGGGTTTTCGATCAAGCAAGATCCTGTGACTTCAGACTCCCCACGACACACATTTTGCATAGTCTCCACTTAGTTGGGCGCCCTCTGGGAAGCAGGAACTAAGCAGAGTGGCTTCTAATAGGGATCTTTCAGCTACAGTTGCCCTGATTAGCAATTACCTGCAAAGAAGGAGGAAGGAAGTAAAAGACTGTCAACTCAGGGTCAAGGTAAATCGTCTAAAATTTGGGCTTCTGTCCAAGTGGAGCTACAGAAAGACAAAGAGCTAAGCTGGCAGCCAAGGGGGTCAGAGAGCAATGAAAGCTGCTATCAGAAGACCTAAATAGCGGGATGAGGTCATGGAAAGAAACCAAACCGTGGTGTGTCTTCCAAGCTATCACCACAGGGAGCCTGGGGTACCCACACCCCGTGCTTTACCAGCTGCATCAACAACCACTTACCCTTCCTTCCTTTAAAAGATTACCATACTTAGTGGACAAAAACCACAGGCAGTACTAGTGAGGGGCAGCGAGAACAAGAACAGAAGGGCAGCAGATGTCTGAACTGTGGGAAGGGAGCCATCGACAAAGCATGAACGCTGCCTGGCTGAGTGGCTGTCTTCTGGGGAGGTGGCTTCCACCGGCAGCTCCCACATCTTCAGTCACTACAGGCACGGAGTGGCTCTATTTCTACTGGGCACTGAACAGTAGATCTGTTTAAGTTGCTTATTCAAAATAGGTTTTTAAATAAAAATTTTTATTTGGGTGCGTTTTTACCTGCATATATGCATGCACACCGTGATGTGTGTGCCTGGTGCCTTCAGAGGTCAGAGGGCAATGTCTGATCCCCCGGAACAGGAGCTATAGATTACTACCCAGAATGATTTGTGTTTTAGAAGAAATGGTTGACAATGGAATTTGAGAAAGGGTGGGAAATGGACATGAAAAAGGAACTCATTCACTAGAACTTTTCTTTTTAAACCTAAAAGAGGTAAACCAAAAGCAGCCATCATTTTGGTGTTTGGGGAACTGCCTTTACTGCTTCAATGGAAACTGATCATTTCAGCAGCTTAGAAAATGCTGAGCTTATGAAAGGACCTCCTGATACCAAAGATAAACAAAGATGAACATAGATAGTCAGCAGTGAGCAGATTAAATCTCCTCCTGAACAGTGTACTTCACTTGCAGACAAATGATGATTCCCAACTTGCACTTTGGAAGCAATCTCTGTGGGGTTTGAACACTGACTCTGTTGCTTATTAAGGTCTGAAACCAGTAAGATACTTGTCAATTTGCTACAGTTTTCTTAGTTTTAAACAGCAATGGTAACAGTACTTTCTACATGTGTTATGGCGTTGAGAGGCTTAAATGAGACATACCAGCAGCTGCTGGGAACCATCCCTAACACTGTAAGTATCCACTTCTCTGTGTTAGTGGGTTGGAATCAACACCTTACCTTAGTGGAGGAGTGAGGAAGCTTCTGCCACAAATAGACTCCTTAAACAAAGTGTTAAAGAACAGCCGATTTGCTTAATCTAGCAAATGCATGTTTTCAAACATATTAAATGTACCACTATTCCTTAATGAGCAAATATGAGTGGAGGCTACTAATCATTAGAAATGGGCCTGGGATCTCACTAAAATGATCACACGACTTAAAAGGGTTTTTGCCAGGTAAACAGTTTTACTTCTTTAGCAGGCTGCTTCATCAAGCAGGGAAGCACATCCAGCAGAAGCCCCACCGGATTTTTAATCCAACTGTAAAGAGGTCCTGTGCGTCATTCTGAGTGATCTCCACCTCAAACTGGCTAATTTAAGGCGACACAGTTGCTAGGCAGAATGCAGTTTCGGTGCTCTGAGTGCAGCCTTGATGTCCAGAGAAGTGCTGACCCTGGCGGAATTCTTAAATTATGCCGTGGCCCGGGTTTTGTCCTACTTAACCCAGTTGGTATAAAAGATAGCGCCTTTTGTTTGCATTTCCCATAGAAGTAACAGAGTTGCGTCTTTATGAAGCAAACTGTTTCAAATGGCCTCCTTTCCCTTGCTGTATGCAGATGAGCAGAGAGCTCAGCCTCACCTCTTCCCGGATAGGATTAGGACCCCGCTCCCCCCCCCCCCCAGTAGTTAAACCGCCCCAAGGACAGTCTCCTATCCCTCTTCCTACTTCACCAAGGAGTTTCTCCTACTACTTTCATTGAAGTTGCTTCAAGTGAGGGGCGCTGGCGGCCATACGAACTAACAGATACAGGCATCTGGCCCACGAGCTTGGCAGCACCGCTCTAAGCGTTTGTCCTGTTTGGTACAAAATTGCTTATCCAGTCTGGGTCTAGAAATATGCTACTCGATGTGACCATCTAGTGGCCAAAGTAGGAAATAGCTTGGTTCTTGTGCCTGACTCAGCATGCATCAAAGCTTAAAAGCATTCTTCATTTCTGTGCTTTCTGCTCACTCTGCACCAAGCTGAAGCAAATTTATCCCGAGCATATAAAAACACTTTATCCATTACCATTTTACCAAGTTCATTCATGTTCTATATGAAGCTGAACTTACACACACACACACACACACACACACACACACACACACACACTGAGACACCTTTTTTTTTTTTTTACCAGATATGTGAATTTTTATGGGGTCAAATGGGTAATTCTGAAAATAAGATGGACTTTAATATAGTACTGTGGCCTCAAACATATTACTTTATTATAGAATTTATCACATCCTTTTGTAACCATTTCTGCTTATAATTTTTATCTTATTGCCTAGCACAGGACCTAGCATGTGGTGTGTATATTGTACGTTTGTTGGTAAATGCTGTAAATGAATGCGTAATCAAGCTGTATGTCAAAGAATTCTTTAACTCATGCTGATGCAGAGAATTAGCATTTGAATGCCTCTTTTACAGCGTAGGTTTGTATATTTTTATTTTTTTGTGTGTGTATCATGCATATCAGAGGGCAAGCTCAGGTGCAGGTCCTTGCCTTCAGCCTTTGAGACAGGTGTCTTGTTCACCACTTCCCATGCCAACCTAGCTGGCCCACAAGCTTCCAGGGAGTCTCTTGTCCACACCTCCCATCTCACTATAGAAGACTGTCTTTGCAGATTGTGTTACTGAACCCACTTTTCTGTGGGTCGTAGGGATCAAAACCCAGGTCCCGATAATTGTGCAGCCATCGCTTTACCCACAGTTCCATCTCCCCAGCCCTTAGCTTTGCTTTCTGTCCACATTCGCATCAGCTCGTAAGCTCTTCATCTGTTTAAAAGGTGCTTCTATTATAGCCCATCCCAATATTTCCCAGGCAGAGGAAGCCCCGCCCCCTTACCCTCTCCAGGTCCAGACTCAGCTCTTTAGCGCTTACCTCGCTCCTGCCGTTGATTGCACAGCTGTGTCCTGCGCGCTAAGAGATTGTCGTCAGCATTTATCAAAGCTGCCAGCTCCGCGGCTGGCAGTGTAGGCATGGTGTGCACAGCTCCACTGAGAGTTAACTTGGTAGAGTCCAAGGGTCCTCGGACCTTCCAGCGGCTACACTGTACTCTCTGTTCCTTTGGCGTTCTTCCTGGGTGATTTGCCAGTCTCCCAGGCACTGCTTTCCTCTGTCACCCCTTCTCCCTCTTTACAAAGGCCTGCTCCTTCTCCTTCTCAATTAAAAGTCAGTCTGACTGTAGAGTGTGGCCAGTGAAGAAGGAGGGAGCCTCTGGGATTACAACACAGGGTAGTTTAAAGTGTAGATGAAAATACAAAAGAAATGAATACCAATTCAAATTGCGATTGAAGGCTGGCCAGACAACTCAGAAGGTAAAAGCACTTGCTACCAAGCCTTATTTACCAGAGTTCAACACACCAGTCCATACATAGGCATCAGATGGGGATTTTCCCCTAAAAGTTCATTCAGAAGACATACCTAAAACCAGACCAGACAGACAGCAATTTGAGTAGGCCGGTGTCAAGTAATGGGGAACTCAGCTGAACTGATGTACTAAAACAGGAGTTCTCTGACTGTCCATCTCTTGATGGGTGGTCCAATGACAGGTCAGTGAGGCCCTACAGGACCATGTCCTCTTTCCAGGGTCTAGGTGAGGGTGCTGCACTCGCCCCTGGTCTGGAATGTTGTATAAATCCTCAGAGGTTTTCTGATGGTTTAATAAACCCAGGTGCTCACATTCCCAGCCTTCTTTGGGAAGGTTACAGGTGGTGCTGTTTTACTGTCTGGGCTGTTACATATCAGTCTGTTTGTTGTGGTCAGCACTGGACACGAGGCGGTGAATGTCAGGTGGTATCTTAATGTACAATAGATGCAGCCATCCTGCTTCTGTTTGCACTCATAATGGAGCCAAAAGCTGTTTTGTAAAGTGGACAGCAGGGGCTTTCATACATAACTTTGTTGGTACAATACAGGTTTCCTTAAAGGGATTAATTATCCCAGTTTATACACATACATGATTGTGTTCGGGTTATATTCCTCCCTTACCCTCTCTTGGCCTTCCTCGCTCATACTGGACTCCATCCTCTTCCTCAGAACCCCCCTTTTCCAATAGCGCACATGAGAAAAAGCACATGATATTTTAAGGAGAAAATGATAGTTTTGAGGTCCGAATTGGGTTCTCAACACAGTCTCCGCTACTGATAGTACTCATTTACTCTTCCAAGCCACAGATGTCTTTTTCCAAAATAACGACATACTGTATGCAGCACGGTTGTCACAAAGCCTGATGGCCGATGCCTTCTCTGCTAGTGGCCACTTCTTTTACATGCCATGCTGTTCTTCATACATGTACTACATGAAATAACGCCAGATGACCCACTGAAAGGGCTGGTAAGCAGAGACAAGACAGCCCATCCATCCGTCCATCCCCATCCTCCAGAGGAATGCTCTAGGAATTAAATAGAATACAACATGTGATGTGGGATTCCCCTCTGTATGCTGTGAATATGTTTTATTACCATTGGTTAATAAAGAAGCTGCTTTGGGCCTATGGCAGCAGAGAAAAGAGCAAGGCAGGAATTCCAAGCAGAGATAGGGGAGAAAAGAAGGCCGAGTCAGGGAGACGCCATGTAGCCACAGAAAGAGACAGATGCTAGAAGGAAACTTACCGGTAGGCCACAGCCATATGGTGATACACAGATCAATAAAAATGGGTTAATTTTAGATGTAAGAGTCACTTAATAAAAAGTCTAAGCTATTGGCCAAGCAGTGTTGTAATTAATATAGTTTCAGTATGATTATTTCGGGTCTGGGCAGCCAGAAAATGAACGAGCAGCCTCTGTCAACAAAAATGTAATCTCTGTGAGACAGAATGCATGTATTCAGCACGTATGTGTAGGTCAGAGGTCAGTATCCACTGCCCACTCTGCTGTCTACCGTGTTTTGTGAGATGGGGTCTCTTACTGGCCTGAAGTCCACTAAGGAGGCTATGCAGGGTAATTTGCAAGCTCCAGGAATCCATGTTTGTCTCTATGTACCGCCATGCCTAGCTTTCGTTTGTTTGTCTTTTTGTTTTTTGAGATAGGGTTTCTCTGTAGCTTTGGAGCCTGTCCTGGAACTAGCTCTTGTAGACCAGGCTGGCCTCAAACTCACAGAGATCTGCCTGCCTCTGCCTCCCAAGTGCTAGGATTAAAGGCATATGCCACCACTGCCCGGCTGTACCTAGCTTTTTATGTAGGTCCTGGGACTCAAACTCAGGTTCTTATGCTTACATGGGAAACACTCTGCTAACTGAATCCATCTTCCCAGTCTACAGTAAATAATTTTTACTCAGAACCCACAGGCGTGGTGGAGAGACTGCTAATATGTCACCAGGGGGCTGTAGTTTAGGTCATTTCAATCGGGTCACCCTGAAAGGCCAGTCAGACTACAGCCACTGTTCACTTATCCACATGTGTTGCTCAGGAGGATCTGAGCAAGGCACGGCTTGCTCCTGTCCTACCCACCATGAGTTGGCATTAACCTGGAACGGTACTGGATGCCGGTGACTGAAACCAAACACTTGAAACTTACTGTGCTTGCTAACACACAGCACGCCGAAACCAACAACAAAACCGTGCTGGCATGAGAAAGTCGCTTACCTAAATAGGCTAAAAAGGAAGCCCACCAACTTCCAAATCCCTGGCTTATCACCAAGGTGACGGTTCCACACTACAGTTCTGTTCTGTCATCCTGGCAGCACAGTTTCGTCCCGCCCTGTGTCCTCTCCCTCTCCCGGGCTTGAGTTATTCCCGACTTCTTTCATTGCACTTCACTGATTTGCTTGTTGAACATTTTCTCAGACTTACAATCAGACTTTAAATTCTGCAAGGCACTGTGATCCAGGGGACTTCATGCCAACTCTAGCACCATGATTGACATGTAGCTAGGCAGTAGGTGGTTAATAACAGAATGGATGAGTTACACATGGAAATAATTGTATGCCTGTACCCACTTCCTATGCCAGCATGTTGTTTTATCCCTGAAAACTCATTTATTCATCTCTATGATGTGTTGAGACTTACAGTTCATAACAGTGAAATTCTTTGTACTAAATTTTCTTGCTTATGGAGAATGAAATAATATACAACATAAATTAATAACAAATGTCATAATTTAGCATTTGCAGTTAATTATAAAATTAAATGCCATTATATTTAATAATAATATTTGTAAACTCAATGGAGTCAACTGTATTTTAAACATCAACTTATTATGTGTTAACTAGGTTTCTAGATGTCTTTCTTGGAGACTTATTAAAGGGTACATCATTTGTGATGTGAAATTTTAATAGACTAAAATTAGATTTTTGAGACAGCACATCTAATTTACGCTTAGAATTCCTTACTGTAATTTGAACTGAGGTGGACCACTTGCTTTTGGTCACTTCTCTCTAGGGTTATTCCCTCATGCTGTGTTCCAGAACCCAGACTTCTTTTGGTCAGTAAAGAGTAAACCCTCAGTTATCTATTCAGAAATTCTTACTGATGTCATATGTATCAGACACTGAGAATAATGCTGCTCCTTCACCCTGCCACATACAAAGCATATGGTTCAAATGAATATTACCTGTGTGGCCCAATTCCGAGGCAGGTGTCTTGTCTCTTCATCTCACACTTTTCTAGCAACAGAATCACACAATTTTATAATGCAAAGAGATCTTCAGTGTTATGAAAACAAAAATCCAAGGCCTAGAGAGGTTGTCTGAAGTTTGGGAGCTAAGAAACAAGGTAGTGAGAGGGCTGGGACCAGTCCCCAAAACTCTTAACAAGCCCCTCCACACCTTCTGGCTGCTTCCTGGAAGACCCATCTTGTTTTCCTTCTGCGTGCTGCCTTGTGGAACCTGGGGACAGCCCACCACCTCGGGCCAAGAGCTCTTCTCCAGGTCTGCTCATAGGCTGCACCATTTACTGTGACAAAACCCTTGGCAAATCATTTTTAAAGAAGGGCTTATTTGGCTGGTGGTTTTAGATGGTTTCCCAACATCTTGGTGTGGAAGGTGTGGCGAAAAACAGTAGCTCCTATCCTGGCGGGTCCTCCAGTCACATGTCACAGCAGAGCAAGGGGGTGAATGCTGGGGCCACCTGCTTCTTTTCTTCCCTTTCTCTTTGGCAGAACTTTGTGTTGAAGCTACATCTTTGGATACAGGGCTGACTTTAGGGCTTTGATCTTTGTTCTACAATCCATGTTCCGTTTTGATTCTACATTTTCTTCATAGGTAAATAAATACCTTTCCAGTTGATTTTTCTGGGGAGCCTGGTTTGCTATCACTCTGGATCTCTTGCAGTTTCTCAAGCATCCTATTGGCCCCAGATTCTCTGTATAGTGTTTCTGGTGGAATGTGTCGTTTTCCTGTGATTTCTCCCTGTTTTACATCTTACTTCTCTTTCTCTTCTTGCAGGGTTTGTCTCCATTACCACCCTCACTGTGCTGGCCTATGAACGTTATATCCGTGTGGTACATTCCAGAGTGATCAATTTTTCCTGGGCCTGGAGGGCCATTACCTATATCTGGCTCTACTCCTTGGCATGGGCAGGAGCACCTCTCCTGGGCTGGAACAGATACAACCTAGACGTACACGGACTGGGCTGTACAGTGGATTGGAAATCCAAGGATGCCAACGATTCCTCCTTCGTGCTCTTCTTGTTTCTTGGCTGCCTGGTGGTACCCATGGGCATCATAGCCCATTGCTATGGTCACATTCTATATTCTGTTCGAATGGTGAGTTGAAGGCTGCAGATGTCCCTCTCCAAACCATCCCCACATCCATCATTTGATGTGAAAAGAACCAAACTCTCCCTATATGATCAGTTATTTACCCAGGGTTGAAAGGCTCTATGGGACTTAACATTTGGTAGAACTTTGCACTGTGAATCATTCCCCAAGCAGATCACTGAGGGATGGTATTGGCTTTCTGTACACCATCCTCTAAAACCAAAAGTAACAAGCAAAAGGCAAAGAGACAATACCAACCCCAAAACTTGCATTATGCAGCACTCTCAAAAGTTAAGAATTCCAAGGGGGAAAAGTTATAATTTCCATAGTTATATTCATTTCAAGATCACATGAACCCATTTGTCAGGGACTGATAGAGCTGGAAAGGACTGGAACATGCACCAAGCTGGTTCATGTGGGGACCAGGCAGGAAGAGGCTGCAATGACGGGCACAGGAGGCACGGCCACATGTCACCTTTAACTTCAGCTGTGTGCAGTTTCCTAACTGCTGTGTGTCAGGGAGATATAAGGGAGTAGATGCAAGGGAAAGACTGAAAACAAGGGAAGTGATTAAAAATGAGCCTTGACTTCAGCCTATGTCATTAACTTAGCAGAGCATTTCATGAAAATAACTTGCCTGCATCTAGAGTTGCAGGCTTCTCTCTTTAGCATGTCTGGCATGGCATAAGTCTATTATCTGGTTGGAGAATTTATGAATCAGTACTTTGGGCAAAATAGTTTCCTCAATCATGAAGAGATTGTTTCCATTCAACCACAAGCATTCCAGGCTGTGTTTTAGGGATTTGAAGATCTAGATAAAACAATGTATCTTAGCCTTATTAAGTAAGTTAGAAAAGCATTAAAAAAAAACCATTAAAGGGAGCTTGTGAGATGGTTCAGTTGGTAAAGCAATTTGCTGTTCAAGTATGAGGGACTGATTTTGAATCCACAGAATCTATGCAAACCCAGGTACAGTGAAATGATATGTATCTGTGACACCAGTGATTCTATAGCAGGATAAGAGGTAGAGACAGGAGAGTCTTTAGAAACAGGCCAGAGAGACCCAATCTCATCTCAGACAAGGTGGAAGGTGGGAACCTACACCAGATGTTGTCTTCTGAGCTCCACACATGTGCTGTGGGATGTGTGTGCCCATCCTGCTCCTTCTACCCCCTTCTCCCCCCTTTCCCCGTGAGAATGTCCTCAGAAGCTATTTAGCTCAACCACAGTAGGTTTTAGTTGAAGGAACTGAAGCCCAGAAGAGAGAAAGGCTAGGTGAAGCTTCAGGTCGGAAGTCAGTCAGTCTCCTGTCTCTTTCCGTGAAGGCAGGACACATAGGGTGACTGCTTATCTGCTTAAAAAGAAAAGTCTATCCTTTCTTCGCTTCCTACAGCTACGCTGTGTTGAAGATCTTCAGACAATTCAAGTGATCAAGATTTTAAGATATGAAAAGAAAGTGGCCAAAATGTGCTTTTTGATGGCCTTTGTCTTTCTCACCTGCTGGATGCCTTATATTGTGACCCGCTTCTTGGTGGTTAATGGCTATGGACACCTGGTCACTCCAACAGTGTCTATTGTTGCTTATCTCTTTGCTAAGTCGAGCACTGTGTACAATCCAGTTATCTATATCTTCATGATCAGAAAGGTAAGTTCTGGAATTGACTTGCTTTCACCCCAGGGAACAAATAGAAATAGGTTTTATGGGCTGGAGAGATGGCTCGGTAGTTAAGAGCACTGGCTGCCTTTCCAGAGGACCCCGGTTCAATTCCCAGCACCCACATGGCAGCTCACAACTATCTGTGACTCTGGTTCCAGGGGATCTGAAACCCTCACACCAATGTACATAAAATAAAATTAAGTGTTACAAAAAAGAAATAGATTTTATGTGGTGTGACAACTTAAAACAGTATCAAGGATAAAACAAATCTAAAGAACAAAACCCCAACTTAAGATTTTTAATAAGCATGATGAGGCAATGGCTCAGAGGTTAAGGGTGTCTGCTACTCTTCTAGTGGACTAGAATTTGAGTCCCATGTCAGGTGGTTCACAGTTGTTGTAACTTTGGCTCCAGGGGATCCAATGCCCTCTTCTGGCCTCTGCAGGTATCAACACACGTGTGTTTACACACAGACACACACACACACACACAAACACACACGCACACACACACATAATAGAATAAAGAGTCTTTTAAGAAAAAAATAAAAAGCAACGATTTAATAAGAAATGTAGAATATTCCCAAAGGAATCTACCAATATATGTATAGTAATTGTTAGGCAATACTTATTAATAGTTAGTTTACAAGAAAATAGTTTGTATATACTACTAATAAAAGTTATCACTCAAATAATAACTAAAAATTAGTATAGTATGAAGGTTCCACCCATTATCTTCAAAACAAAATAGACAATAACTTTATCCCATACCTCACTTCTAGATTATGAAATGAAAGACCACTGGCACAGTAGGCAAAACTTAATGCACTCACCAAAAATCATGTTTGTCCTCTTCTTCCAGCCAATGAATTATGACTTAAAGCTTCTAAACTTGAATATCATATCACCAAATCTGAAAGTATAGTTTAAAAGTGTCCCTTCTGATTCAAAATGTCTGGCTTTCTGGTACTCTGCATTTCTGACGAGCTCCCCAAGGGTCCTGTTGATTCTGACTCCCATTTGTACACTTTAGACAGTGATCCTAAGCAATACAACAAACTGACAGAAGCAAATGGGAGTCATTCTTCCCATAAGGAGCTGAATGTGAGGAAGCATTCTGGCTTACAGACTTCACTCAACTCCAACAGCAATGTATCTCAAGCACTGAACTTGACTTGTAAAATGGTGGTTTGCTGAATACATCATCGATTGTGTGTTTTAAAATATTACGTGCCCTGCATATAGTTGGTGGGGACACTAAAGAACATAGAAATCAATGTATCTCTTTATTGGTGTTTTCTGGCCTGGGAAAGTCCCTGCATTAAACAAAAAGGCTAACACATTGACTTGGCATGCGGATGCTCTGTATATAGGCTAACATGTTGACTTTGCATGTGGCTGTTCGGTACAGAGGTTAACACATTGACTTGCCATGTGGATGCTCTGTACAAAGGCTAACATGTTGACTTCACATGCAGATGCTCTGTACAGAGGCTAACATGTTGACTTGGCATGCAGATGCTCTGTACAGAGGCGAACTTGTTGACTTCACATGCAGATGCTCTGTACAGAGGCTAACACGTTAACTTAGCATGTGGCTGTTCTGTACAGAGGCTAACATGTTGACTTGGCATGTGGCTGTTCTGTACAGAGGCTAACACGTTAACTTGGCATGTGGCTGTTCTGTACAGAGGCTAACATGTTGACTTGGCATATGGATGCTCTGTTGGCTGCAGTAGACTCAATGCTTAGCAAATATCTCAGCCTTTTAGCCCAGTTACAAAGAAGCAATGTCTGTTATGAGGCCAGGGACTGTAGATGGTGCAATACCTCATGACAGGGTGTTTTCTGTGTAGTCAGTAAATGTCCCCTGTACATTGTGACTCTCGTCTGTTTGACCCTTGGTCACTCAGGCTCTTGTAGAAGCGGAAGAATAGGGAGGAAACCTGAGAGGGTCTCGGAAACATGGAAGAAGCCCTTGTCTGCTGTGGGTAATGTCTCCAGATCTCAGCCCAGTAGTCATCACTCAAGGGCTGCTCACTGAGTATTTAACAGCTGAATTCCTTAAATCTGCAAGTCAAGCTGCCCTCAGAGAAGGCTCATGTATGTTGGAATCATGGATACCACAAAGGATTAGAATATTCTATTTTATCCAGTGAACAAGAATTGTAGTACATAAAAGACCTAAACGTCAATGGGGGACTTTGGTAGACCTGAGCATTACTGAATGACTTCATCCCATGCTATCTAATGAAGAAAGGGAGGTGGGGCTAGGGAAATGACGAGTCAGAGAACCTGAGTTCAGTATCCAACACATACAAACAAAGCCAGCTATGGAGGTGTCTGTAATCCAGCACTGAGAAGACAGAGGTATGTGGTACACTGTGGACTCACTGGACGGCCAGCATAGCCTAAGAGACAAGCCTCAGGCCCCTATCTCAAAAGACAAGATGTATATGTCACCTGAGATTGGCTTAAGCATCCATGTGCATAGGCGTATACATGTGTATACACACACACACACACACACACATAGAGAGAGAGAGAATCTCAACTAGTTGTCTTCAATTTTACTTCGAATTCAGGACCACTTAATAACTGATTAAGGATTCACTTAATAATTGGCTTTATTGCTCCATTTTTCTCTGCAGTTTCGGAGGTCCCTTCTACAGCTCCTATGCTTCCGACTGCTGAGATGCCAGCGGCCTGCAAAAAACCTGCCAGCAGCCGAGAGCGAGATGCAGATCAGGCCCATCGTGATGTCACAGAAAGATGGGGACAGGCCGAAGAAGAAAGTGACCTTTAACTCCTCTTCCATCATCTTTATCATCACCAGTGATGAGTCCCTGTCTGTCGATGACAGCGACAGAACCAATGCGTCCAAGGCCGATGTCATCCAAGTTCGTCCTTTGTAAGAATGGAAGATGGGGTCTTATATCCATTGCCACACAACATCTACTCTAAGGACCACCCTGGAGTCCCCACTTGGCACAGTAACAACACAACCTTGTGGCCTAGCAGGAAATCCGAATTGACCACATGTTGTCTGTCTTGAAGAACTGACTGAACAAGACAAATTATTTTTCATCCAATGGGTGCTTTACAACATGAGAAACTCCTGGTGGCACAAGATGAGCATCTGGCACCATCGTCTACTATGCCAGGATTTAACATTTGAATGACCATATTTGCCAAAGCACATAATACGTTTTGTTTCTCAGATATATTTCACTGTGTAAATAAATCACTGTCTCATAGACATGTGTGGGACATCTGAACTATGTTACGGTGTTGGGTCCTATTCTGTGTCATGCTATATGTTTGCCCAGTTCAGTTTATTAAGGAGGTAATAAATCAATCCCCACTTTTATCTGAAAACCAAAGTCTGTTGTCATGTGTGCAGTATGACTGCCAGGGCATCAGGTTAAGAACGCAAGTTCCAGAAGACACTGTAAGAAGCTTTGTAGAAAAGCAGAGAGACTTCACGCTGGCCATGTGGATGGTTAATGATACCACAGTGGAGAACATGCATGGGAAAAGGGGTGTTAAAGACCTATTGATGCCTCCATGTATCCTTTTCAGAAATTAGTTTGGCAAATTCTCCTTTCCTTTTAATAATTTCCTACTATCTTGTCAAAAGTCCTGCACCTACAGAGGAGTTCCCAGTAAACAAAGTTACATTCAGAGAGGGCTGAAAATAAATGTTTTAGTGTCCTAATACCATGCAGTATTATTTAAATTTTAGTACATTTATTTATTATTGCAGGTGTGTGTCCATGTGCATGTACACACTCATGTCATATTGTGTGTGTGGAAATCAGAGGACAGCTTGCGGGAAACAGTCCTCTTCTTCCACCAGGTGAGCCTTGGGGATCGAACTCAGGTCATCAGGCTTGGCAGCAAGCACCTTCTCTCACTGAGCCAACTCACCAGCTTAATAGAATGTGGTTTTAAATTTTCATCGCTTATCAGTAGAATCCTGGATCACTAATGGGCCATGTTAGTGAAGAGGACCTGCCCAGAGGAGAACAGAATATACTACCCCCAAATGTGCTCCATTTTGCAGGGTTACCTTGAGCAGGAAGTCACTGAGGAGAAATGATAGAAGAAAAGTCTCCCCACCCCCACCCCCCACTTGCCAAAGTGGCCTAAGGATTGGTACTCCAGGACTTCCAGTCCTTTTCCTGTCTCTTCATGGCTCTGTAATTTTACTTCTTGTTGGAGATGATGTAAACCAGGACTTTCTATATGAGCTTACATTATTTTAAAATGTTTTTAAATGCACTAGATTTTTATTTTAGCTCATTCCTCACAACATTATGTATCACATAGATTTCCCCCCCCTTTTAAATATTTTTTAAAGTTAAAATAAAATTACATCATTTTTGCCCTTCACATTCTTCCCTCTAACCCCTCCCATGTACCCCGTTGATACTAATAGAAATTATGGCCTCTAAAGGTTTGTAATCATGGAGGGGCAGTCTATATGTGGTGATGTGCACATGGGTGCTGGAGCCCAGGAAAGCCGGAGGCATTGTATCTCCTGGAGCTGGAGTAATGGGCAGGTGTGAGCTGCCTGGCATGGGCGCTAGAACCTGGTGTTCTCTGCAAGGGCGATGCGTGCATTTGACAGCTGAGCAATCTCTCCGGCCCCCAAGCCAGCTCATTTTCTGAGGGTCTCCCACGTGCATATGAAATATACATGCTTCTAAACTGCAGTTTGCTTCCTATTGTCAGTCTGCCTGTTACAGCAGCCACAGCCAACAAACTTAAATAAAAGGAACAATTATACTGTTTGTTTATTTTTGCAATGCTAGGGAATCTAACCCAGGGCTCTGGGCACGCTAAGTAAGCACTCTACCACTGACCTACATCCCCTTTCCACGAAAACAATTTTTTTTCTTTCCTTACACACCAAACCTAAATTAATAGGGCTCAAGGATGTCTTTGAGACTGTGGAAAATGCCAAATTGTTTCATATTTATCACCTCAGTCTTTCTTTCCTACATCACTGGTAGTTTCCAAAATTAATAATGTTTGAAAAGAATTTTCTTTTTTTTTTTTTTGAGACAGGGTTTCTCTGTGGCTTTGGAGCCTGTCCTGGAACTAGCTCTTGTAGACTAGGCTGGTCTCGAACTCACAGAGACCCACTTGCCTCTGCCTCCCGAGTGCTGGGATTAAAGGCATGTGCCACCACTGCCCGGCCAAAAAGAATTTTCAAGTGTAGCAGTCAGCCTATTGAAAGAAGAACCAGCGTCTCCACACTGCACTTCGAAGATGAAGTTAACTGTCACAGTGTGACGTTCAAGGCATTGCTTCCGTGTCTGAAATGGAATGAACTACGTCTCCATGTGTCTGTAAGACAGCCTTCCCTTCTCCTTTTCACTCCTATATGTATTTCATTTACTAATAACAACCCTCTTTTATTCTTCACTTAGGATGGCATTAATAGCCCTTTCTTATCTTTAAAAGGTAATGATTCTGCTATCTGAAGACTGGGGAATAAAACAGATTCATCCTGGACCTCTTTGAAACACCCTGCCTCTTATTCACACCCCTGGTTTTAACAAGTGCCCTGTTCCTGGGGGTAGGTGAGCCCCATCTACCGCTACGAAGAGGAAGCAGCAGACTAGGCAAGCTGTGGTTTTCAGTTCTGAGTGTTGTTGCTCCTATAATGTCCTGTATAGAAAAAAAACCCTGTTTTTGAGAAGTGAAAGAGACCTTGGTTATTACATTTTTAAATTTAAATGGACCCAGCCCAAGCATGCAAAGTGATGGAAACACTACAAAAAACAGCAACAGCATTTCCCTTTGCGCGGCAGACACAAAAATTCTACAGGAAACTTAATTATATGCTGACAATTATTTTCCAGTAGTGAATTAAATGTGCCAAAGTAAACATGCTTTTTGTCCTTAATTTTGGAGAGAGAATAAATATTTGCTACCCAGAACCTTGACGCTCTAGTTTGTCCTAGTGACTCCATGGAATTTGCTGGAAGACACCTGTGCTTCTATTCCAGTAGTCAGTGGTTCCAGTCCATACCGGCCTTCTCAAGAGTTCCAGAGGTTTCGGGGACAGGTGGTGCACAAGTAGGTAGGCACTTCCAATGGCTATCAGGGATCCAAGGACGAAGAGTCCTTTGTTTATCACCTGCAAGGATGGCAAAAATCCAAAACTATTCATCTGGAGGTTGTATCTTGAGATAAACTTCTTTCCTACATCACAGACAAAAGTGCAGGTCTCTTCCTATATTACAGACAAGTGCACAGGTGTCTTCCTACATCACAGACAAGACTGCAGGTCTGTTGTTTTTAACTTGAAGCAGCAACTTGATGGCTTGACCTCTGTTCTGCCCCTGTCCTTATTTCAGTGCACTCTGCCTGCTTGGCTCTTCTCCTTGGCATGTTTATATCTTTGAGGTCAGGGACACTATTTTATTTGGTGTATATGTATGTGTGTTGTGTGTACACATGTAGGGGGTGCATTTACCAGTGTGCACACATGTGGAGGACAGAGATCACTGTCAGGTGGCTTCCCCTTTCTCTCTACTATTTATTGTTTTGAGATAGTCTTTCACTAGCCTCAAAACTCACTGTTTTGAGGAGCAAGTCCCTGGAATCTACCCTATCCCACCCCTAGAACAGGGTTACAGATGTGTACTGTGGATGCTGGGAGTCTCATCGCAAGCTCTCATGACTGTGCGGGAAGTACTTTACCCACGGAGTAATCGTCCCAGCCCCTATTTTATTCATCTCTATAGAGGTAGAGCATACAGGTAGATCTTGACTCTTTCTGGCCCATTCTCTATACGACAAAGTGATTGATCTAAAGTCTGAGCTTGGGTGTTTAAGCCTTTTTAGGTCTCTCAGCTCTCCATAAGCCAATCTTCTTATTTCAGCAGGATGCTGAAGGCCCTACTTACCTCCCCAGCTTTCATCGGACCATTCTTACACCCTAGACCTCCTGGCTAGTGTATCTTCAGCCTTCATTTCCTAACCTACACCCATATTCTCCTTGCAGCAGCCCGCGAAGCATTCTCCATATCGTCCACATTTCCTATGAGTTCCTGTAGGGTAGACCCTACATCTTGTTCACTGAAGTGCCTAGCTCAGTATATATGCATCCAATAAAACTATTGACAAATGAAGTTAGAAAATTCCCAAAGCAGTCAGGAATCTGAATTGCATTTAATGGCACCCCTGGGTCAGCTTCTCCAAATGATTGCATCACTGCATCCCCACTAGAAAGGGCATTCATTATAAGTCAGGATGCAATTCTGTCTAGCTTTACAAGTTAAACTCACAAAGATGCCACATAATGCCAAAGTTCAGAATGGATCTCAGTGTGGAAACAAAGCAAAAAGCTGAGAAATATCAGCCTCCCCCTCTTTAAAGTTCTCTTTACTTTTTTTTCATTGTGCAGAGCGTGTGCTATGTACTCTGTAGACTCAGGACAGGTTTTATCTGGAAGAGGAGCATAATGTCTCTGTTCTATCATATCTGTATTTTCCTGAAATAAATATGACCAGGAAACTATAGGACACTTTGACACATCGAGTTTTTCAGTAGTCAAATTCTTCCGACCTTTTTCTGCCAATGCCAGCGCAGCACTGCCTCGTGGTATCTTATTCTGGTGAAGGCAACCTGCAGGGGAATTTAAGAGCATCTGGTGTATTCTTTATTAGCTAAACAGAGGGAAAACAAGTGGAAATCTTTAATACATTCCTTACCATTGTATAGAGAGGGATAAAGGTCGACGGCATAATAGCATGAAGAAATCTATTTAGGAGCCTCTGAAACAGGAACCACCTGGAGTTGACATGCGCTCGCATCTGCAATGACAGGAGTCTTAAAGAGAGCACCTTAAATGAAGCACCTCACTTCCCTCACAGTGATCTGCTGCTAGTCTTCATTCACAGTTATCACAAGAACGGATGCTAACACAAGAGTCAAATAGAACCCCATTTCCACAATAGTCACCCCCAAGCGCTGCCAAGAGATCCTAGGAGTACAAGGCATGGCCTTGAAAACATACAAAACCTAGTCTGGTGTTACTCAGAAGACAATTTCAATATATATAAAAAAATCTGTTTCAGCAAAAGATTTATTGAACCAGAATTTTGAATGGCTTGTAAGCTCAAAGATTTGATTGATGTCTGCTGCCCCCTACTTAACTGGCAACATTGTTTATGGCAACAAGGATTACTTACAGCTGCCTCTGCCTGGGTTGATATTATTTCTTAGGACAAACGTTGTGTTAAAGTCAACTGACTTTTACCATGTTAGTGTGCCTGTGTGTATGTGCATGTGTGTGTACATGTGTGCTTTTGTCCACACATATTCTCATGCAGCATGTATGAGACAGGGTTGGAGCCAAGGAAAATAAAAAGACGGCTAGTCTGTTTGTGGACTGTCTTATGGAATGGAGCCAAACTTTTCTCACCTCTATATAATTGTACATAGACAGGTCTGAAATCGCGTGGTCATCTGGAATCCTAAATCTTGAGAATTCAGGTAGGCACATACCTAGAAACCAAGATTAAATAAAACATGTACGTGTTTAAAATAATATACAGAAAATATGCTGGAGAGATGGCTCAGTGGTGAAGAGCACTGACTGCTCATACAGAGGACCTGAGCTCAGTTCCCAGCACCCACCTTGGGTGGCTCACAACAACCTGTTGCTGTGTCTTAGAAGCTCTAATGCCATCTTCTGGCCTCTGAGAGCACCTGCACATATATGCCATACACTCACACACAGACATACACACAGACACATAAATAAACCTTTTGTAAAAAGCAAAATAAAATCTTTAAAAAAATGCTGATCTCCTGCCAAGTCAAACTAAACAGTGTTTCTCCTAGAAACATTCTAATCTTGTAAAACTATTGATAACCACAACAATCTACAGTTATTGAGCAATGTCCACTGAGCACTGACATCTTGTGGTCAAAGAAAGGTCACAATAAAACTAATAATGAAACATTCGTTGCTTAAATCATTTCCCTTATTCCACAAACGGAAAATAATTTTGTGCTGGTTAATTTATATTGAGGACTTACTGGATTTAGAATTACCACAGAAACACATCTCTAGGTGCGTGTCTGTAGGAAAGATGCCACAGAGGTAGGACTGTTGAGGAAAGACGCACCCTTAACGTGGGCAGCATTATCCAATGGGCTGCTCTCCCAAATGAAAAAAAAGGAGAAAGTGGACCAAGCACCAGCAATTCTCTTTGCTTCCTGATGACAGATGCGATGTGACTCACACTTCTGCCACCATGCCTTCCCAGTGCCATGAACCATGGCCCTCGAACTATAAACCAAAGCAAACCTTTTCCTCTTCAAGTGGCTTCTCTAGTTACAGCAACAAGTAACTGTACACGTTCATATGACAACTTTAAATGATGTTCAACCCTTCCCTTTTCCTTTTTTTTTTCCTTTGAGGGCTTAGGTGTTTCCGAGGGTGTGCGGCGAAGGCTGTAGGCAAAAGTGGACCACCAAGGTCGAAGAGACAGAAAGGGCAGTCCACAGACCCATCCTGATTCGCTGCTCTGAACTCTTTCTGTGAGGGGGGTCACTGCTACTGAGAAGTGGTCAGACGTTGCAGGCATGAGGCCTACCTAGAAGTCCTTGAGTCACTGGAGGTGTGCCCTTAGCAGGGACTGTGGATCCTAGTTCTCCCTGTCTTTCTCTGTCACTTCCAGAACAGGAGGTAAGTGTCTTTTTCTCTGCTGCTGGCTCCCCACCATGATGTTTCCTTTTCACAAACCAAGGGTGAGGGGTCAACTGATCACAAGCTAGAACTTCTGAAACTGAGAGCCACTGTTGTAGAATGTTATTTTAACTGGGCAAAGATGGGTTCCATTTGTTTATGCTGCATTTGTTTAATGATGTAAGGATGTGTGTTTAATTGTGTAAAGATGTGTTGCATCTGTTTCACCTTGCCTCCCTAAGGCACCTGATTGGTCTAATAAAGAACTGAATGGTCAATAGCTAGGCAGAGAAAGGATAGGCAGGGCTAGCAGGCAGAGAGAATAAATAGGAGGAGAAATCTAGGCTCAGGAAAAAAGAAGAAGGAAAAACAAAAGAAGGAAGAGAGAACAAGGGACAGGCCTGGGGCAAGAAGCCAGGTGGCAGCAGTCAGCCAGACATAGAGAAGCAGGGAAACTAAGCAATACAGAAGAAAGATAATAAGCCCCGAAACAAAAGGTAGACAAAGAGAAACGTGTTAATTTAAGTTAAAAGACCTAGCTAGAAATGTGCCAAAGCAAGGCTGAGCATTCATAACTAATAATAAGTCTCTGTGTCATGATTTGGCAGCTGGTTGGCGGCCCAGAAGAAAAAGTCTGCTACAAGCCACAGTAAGGCTTTTCAAAGTTGCCTACCCCAGGTATTGTTGCAGCAATGGAAAGCACTTCCTCCATGAGTCCTAGGCTTCCCTGTCTGGGGTAGGCAGTGACTGTGGCAGAGATATTATTAGAGCGTCAGTGTCATACACAGGCCCACAGCTGATCATCTGGGCTAGTCTATGTTCCCCCTGAGAAAGCATACTTACTAAGATCATTATTGAATTTGTCCATTAACTCATCAAATACCAAGCAGTCTTCAAAGCCCTGAAACAAGAAAAATGGGTAAAAATAAGGCGTAAATAATGAAATACCTCATAGTAATTATAACGAGAACGAGTACTAGTGGGGACAGCGCACAGAGAGCTTCTCATCTGGTGCCTGATCGTGATGCAAAGACCAGCAGCTGGATCCTCACACTGTCTTTTTGCCTCACTGATATCGTTAATGATTATAATAATTTGAAAATGAATAACAAAAAAAATTTTTAAAGACATCTGTGATTTTGGAGGATCCCAATGCCTCTTTAAGACTAACAATTACATGTCTCTTCCATGAGTTAGTTGTAAACTCCTTGAGTCTTTAAGATTCATGTTCAGAATGATTGAATGAGCTGAGCATGTAGTTCAGTGGTTGACTTTAGGTTCAGTTCCCATTTCTGCTAAAAAAAAAATTAATGATAGGATCAAATTAATTTAGCTCCTATAACTCAAATTTAAAACAAATTTTGAACATGAAGAACTTGAAAAATTTGTAAGGTCATACTAAATGCAATGAAGAATACGAACCCTGAGTAGTGAATTTCCATTATCTACAAATTCAAACTACAGTTTCAGAGACAATGTAAAAATACGTAAAACAGACTTGTCACACCAACTACAGTGATTGCACTTGAAGTAGTGAATATACTTTCCAATGAACATCTGCAAATTATTTATGGTATTGTGGTTAGAAAGATGTGCATGCAAGATGTTAATAAGATTCTTGATATTAACATTTAATATAGGAGTGCTATAGTTTAAAATTTTCTTTCTAACCACAATACCAAAATTTCCTTGAAAGTAGTAGTATTCAACATTTAACCAACTTGTAGTTTTATTTAGACCTGTCAATCATGTTAACCGTCTCCACATTAGGCTGTAGACACAGTTCTCAAGAAAACAGGCCACCATACCATGTGTTGTGCTTTTCTCTGGAATGGGTTATTGTATCAGACAATCTGGGTCTTTGGTGGAGTTGACATTAATCTGACTGGGCAACTGGGCTGATGAGGGAAACGGCTATGTTCTTGGGACTGCGTGGGGATGATTTAGACGGTGCTTCTCTTTAGGACTTAGTATTTGAGATGGACCTTGGAATGATCCAGGAACTTTCCTGCGGGAAAAGAACTCACCGCATTCATTCCTTGCCCGAAAAATGGAACGATGGCATGAGCTGCGTCTCCCATCAGCACACAGTGTGACTTCAGGTGGAAGGGAGAACACTTCACTGATATCATGGGCTGGGCAGGCAACAGGAAGAAGTCCCTCAGGAGGGCTTGCCTTCGGAGGAAAGCAATCAGAATATGAACACGTTACTTGGGGTTAATCGCTGCTAAGTTCTTTTATATACTGGCTTCATTGCCTTGGTATTTTGATAAAAATAAATCGAGAATGACAACAGTAAAACAGCAAATGAGGGCAGGGGAGATGTAGTTCAGTGGAAGATTGCTTGTCTAACATGTTTAAGGTCTGGGGTTCAATTCCCACAACCAGGGAAAAAAGAAAAGGGAAATTAGTTTCTTCTAGAAATAAATTCTGCTATTCTAAGGCTAATTTGTTAAATGATGGCCGTGCAAGCATAAGGACCTGAGTTCAGAGCCTTAATTCCATGTAAGGCCAAGTACGGTGGCACTCATGTAAAACGCAGGGCGTGCCGGTAGTGTATGCCTATAATCCCAGCACTGGGTGGGAAATAGAGAAAGAAGACCTCTGGGACTGGTAATCATTCTACTGCCAGAATTGTGGAGTTTATCCACTGTGCTACAATTGATATTTTCTTATGTTCCTACGCACCAAGATGTTTGCCAATGCTGTGTAGAAAAGATGCACAAGCTACTTTTATTTGGACTATATTTCAGTCACCAAAACAATATTTGACTAGCGAGTGGCTCAGTCACCTGTCCATCAAACCCCAGGTATTCATGCACCTTGCTGGCAGCCAGTCTAGCCAGGTTCAGAGAGAGACCCTGTCTCTAAAAATATGGTAGAGAGCAACTGAGAAAGACACCCACTATCAGCCTCTGGTCTTCAGAAACATGTATATGCGTGTGGGTCTATGTACATTTGGACTGCCCCCATGTGTACATACAAACATATACACTTATAATATAAACATGTATACACACATAATTCTACTGTTCTCATTACCACTGTTTGTGATAAGGTTAAACGCATACAAAAGGATAAGTCTGGAAGCATTTGAATAATTTGAAATATGTCTATATGATATATCATGTCATTAAAGCATTATTATGTACATGGACCATAGTGTTTTTAATGCATTATTGTATTTTAGGCTATTTTCAAATACAATAGTGTATTTTAGACTCCTGTGAAAATACTGAACAAATGCTGCAGTGTATTTTACTAGATCACAGAAAATGAGATTAATGTGAACCCTATTGTCTTAGGAAATCCATAACCGCAATCAAAATCATGTCTGGGGAGGCTGGAATAAGTTGGCCAATGGGTTCACGATTTTAGTTGAACTGAAGTAAACTCATCATCTGTTGTTGACTGTGAAGACTAGGGTAAACACAAAGAAAATCCTGATATTTGTAAAGCATTAAGAGAGGTTTTCTAGAAACTATTAATACAAAAATACAAACTGTCCTCAGTAACCTAAAGTGTGAGGGCAGCAAGACAGCTCAGCGGGTGAAAGCGCCCGCCGCCAAGCGAGGACCTGAGTTCAGTCCCCAAAGTGACAGCAAGGGAACTGACTCCCACAAGTTGTCCTTTGACCTTTGCGTGCATGCTGCACGCCACAGCGCCCTCTTTTCAACAAATAAACCAATATATAAGTGTAATTTTAAAAACTTTAAAAGAATATTAAATACGGCTTAAGGATGTAAGAAAACAGACATAGAACAATTTTAAATGACATAGGAGCTAAATTCGGTGTGCAGACAGGTTCTCTTCAAGGGTAGAGAGCTGTAGGTCTCTGTAGGTCAGGAACCTGTGACAGCTGGCGCTGCACTTTCCATTTTGTATAGGTAGCTGTGGGTTTTGTAACTCAGCTATCGGGAAGGCACCTTGATAATCATCTCCAGGGTACACGTTGGGAAGTAAGAGGCAGACTGGGTTGAAGTCTTGCTGTGGACCAGGCCTAGAGGCACATGGCTGTTTTTTCAGCACCAAAGGCCTAGGAATGAGGATTATGGGTTCCAAATCAGCTCTGGTTGCAACAGGGAGGCCCTGTCTGGGAAACAAAAAACGCCTGCTTCTTTTTGGCCTGATTATGTCCCGAGTTCCATGTTCAAAAGCTGAACCCTCAGCATGATGGTGGTTGCAGTCAGGAACAGGAGGTGGTTCACTCAGGAGCATGGAGTCTAGATTTGTGCCTTTACAAAATAGACCCTAGGGAGACCCATGTCCCTTTGCTCACAGGAGTTCTTGCAAGCAGAAGGCCTCTTCTGTGAGCCAGGAATCAGCTCTCACCAGACCCCAATCTGCTGGGGCCTTGATCTGGAACGTGCCAACTTCCAGAGTCGGGAGAAAAGCTTTCCGTCACTTCTAAGTCACCCAGTGTGTGGCAGTTTTGTTGTGGCAGGCCTCTACAGATCACACTGTTTCCGCAGCACTGTTCTATCTCCCTGGAGAGGACACTGGAGTGAAAAGTGAGCTAGGTGTTTGGTGTGTGTGTGTGTGTGTGTGTAGTATTTGGGGGCAAGCAGAGTCCTTAAATGAGAACGTACAGCAAAGTCCACGTGGAGGGGGATGCTGACATGGACCAGCTGAGCAGCCAGTCACAAACCAGCTAGCTAGTTAATTCACTCAGCTTTGGTGGGGCAGAGTTTAATCTGTGTGGACCCTATGCTGAGCAATGTTTAGGATAACCTTATTTAATCTATAGCAACCTGCCCAAGATAGGTAGTGTCATTTAGCAGCATTTCAGCACAAGGAGCCCCAAGCATAGGAAAGCACACGGCTAGGAAGGGACGGGCCTGAGACAGGTATCTGTTGTGTCACATATCTGTGTCTCAAAAAAGAAAGTCGCCACCAGTCTTGTGGCAGGCACACCAAGCCCGAGGAGTCCAAGGAAAGCCTAGGGACACTGGCGCTTGTGTTCCTGGGATAAACTGGACATGATTTTCTCAGAATCCCCACTCATAACAAAGAGCCCACTTAGACTTTTGCTTTAATGCTGGCTTCCAGACACTGCATTTTAAAAACAATTTTAAAGAAAAGTTGAGGCAGTTTTGTTTGAATTCGGAATAACTCAAACCAAAGACACCAAAAGGCACAATTTCCCATGGAGACTTACTCTCCCATCAGAGGGATGGCATCTGGAAAGTTCTTCTGGAAGAAGTTCAGCACATCGTAATTTGTTGGAAGGTTTTCAAATTCTTCAAAGGACATGAACAAGGTGCATGTGAAAGATTTGTCCTGTGAAGGAGAGGGACAGGTTGAGAGAGAAAAGAGACTGTGACGCTGGCACTCAGGGTGGACCTCTAAACCACAGGGCCCTCACGGGGACTAAGGATCTCCTAGAGGAGACTATGCAAGCCAGCTTTGTCCCCTTTTCTCTGGAGGAAGGCTCTGCCATGTCTCAGAGGATGCCTTGCTTCCTGAGTCACTAGGAAAACTGCGACCGTGCAAACCACCCATGTTCACCAAGCAAATATTGCAGTCCTTGGATTGTTTAAAGATTGTTTCATGTGATCGTTTCCTCCTAGTTTTTGCTTCCTCTTAAGATAGTATTGATCCTATGATAGACAGCAACAGGAAGAAAACGACTACCACAGAACACAGCAAGTTGGATAGATAAAGAAAAAACCCTGGAGACTAATGAAAGAATGAACACATACACACTGATGTCCCACAGACCTTAAAGACTGGAATTCTAGATTAAATAATGATGAGATCAACTAGGTTACATAAATGTCCAACACAAAAGTAAATCATAAAAATATTAATTATAAGATGCATAAATAGCAGATAAGAATTTGGACATTACCATATTTGGAAGGGCAATCATCATAAAGGCATTTCTAGGCCAAATATGAAGACAATTAGGTTCCATGGCATACTGTAACAAAGAACACAGGCTCGATTAGCAAGCAGCTCATCTCTACCGTGACTACACTGCTTCTACAGTCACCTAGACCATGCCCACACATATGGTGCATTGCACGTGTGTTGCTGCATGAAGTAGATATTGTCTTAGAAAACACTTCGGGTTCTATCTTTATACATTCAAACTTACGCAAGTTTTTTTTAACCATTTATTTCAAGATTTGAGAACATACTGAAATAAGATATTCTTTGTCTTTCACCCGTCTTTCTAAACACACAAACATGCATGTCGATATACCTATGCATGTAATAAAGTATATGCATATAGAACATTTATGTGGGCAGATACTTATGTGTGTAGGATTATGTGCAATAGTTTTACATTTAGTGCTTTTATAGATGGAACAGGAAAGTCTTAAGTTCTAGTAGTAAGAACAAAACTGAAGGCACAGCAGTCTCCCGGCTACCCTTGTCATGAAGCGGCGAAGTCATTATGTCTTACAAAGGTCTGTGTCTGCCTGGCTTTGCTGTTTCTTCTGCTCTTCGTTGTTGTTGCTTTTGCCCCAGAACCCTAAACAAAGTCTAAACGATAGACAGACACTGAAATGAATCAAGCACCTAACTGTTTGATTTCAAAGATTATACAGGGACTAGAGTGGACAAGAAAGTACAGATGCCATGGAAAGCCAAGTCACTTTCTTATATATATATAAAGAGGGAGGAAGGAAGAGAGTGGGTGTTTTGGTGCTGACTGAAAGTATAGGAAATAATGGGCTGATGTGTAAAGGGCTAAAAAGGGCCTTGTATAGGAGATCAGAGCACAGACGAGCTAAGCGGGGAATAGCTGGGCTTTGGTACAGCTTCACCAGCCGAGCAAGGTGGAGGAGGTAGAGAGGAACCTAGCACTTGGAGCGAATACCCTGCTTGTCCCTCCTGCCATCTTTTGTATTTTTCTACTACTGCCTCATCTTTGCAGAACTCTGAAAGGTGAGACAAGGAGGAAAACAACTCCTAACACAGTATCAAAGGTCAGAGTTTGATTAAAATAGTGAGGAAGCCAACATTTAGGTTCTGGCTTCCTCACCGACACAAAGAATGGCTTGTATATCATGGCAAGTACAGTAAGATACCAAGAATACACAGAAGTTCACAAATAGTCCTCGAGTCTAGAAAACAACCTTTAAATCCCAGCTTCCTTATCAGCAAGCCACACTCTGGAGAGATGCTGCATGGGACTGCAATCTGAGGGCAGCTCGGTGCTGCCTCCTGTGCCTCTCATTTGAAGTCCCTCAAAACATAAATCCAGTTGGCAATCTGATTGTTCCCAAACAGCTCTGAGGTAGGCCTTGGGGGTAAAAGGTGAGACGGAAAGACTGTAGGGGCTGGAGGAGGCTGAAGAGTGCTGTGAACTGGTCTTCCTGGACACGGCATGGAGATTGCACCCAAACACTCACAGCATCTGTGACTATTTGCACAAGTTCTTCACAAGATCAGGCCATTGTAAATTTCCACATAGATGAGGGAGATGATTTTCGGGCATTGCGCCTTCCTGAAGAGCCTCAGCAATTGGTAACGATAGAGGAGGGGAATTCTTTTTTCTTTGAGGGTGTGATCCCTGTTAAGTTTCCCATGTTCCAATGGATGATTCCATATCCATGCAAATATGAGCAGCACTAACTGGGCTTAGTGTGTGAAAAAATAATAAGACTAGAATAAAAGGAGGAGGAAGAAGAAGAGATAAAGTCAGGAGGGGGATGTGTTGAGCGGAGAGAGGGAGTTATGTCATTGTGTACATGTATAAAATTCTCAAAGAAGAAAATAAAATAAATAAAATAAAAGCTAAGTTTACAAACCTTGAAAGAATGAGAAGAATGGAGATGTTTTCCTAGTAATACCCAAAGGCATCTTGTCTCTCTTCCCACTCCACACTTTGGAGATGGACCACAAGTTGCACAGTAAAAAAAGAAAGAGAAGAGAGAAAGGAAAGGGGCAAAAAATTCGAGGGCATGAACTAGGCTGATTTTACACAATGATCTTAGGTTTTCTTGAGTTTTGATTCTTAGATTTTACTTAGATACAGAAAATCATGTATATACATGGCAAGAAAGTAAGAGTAAAACTGTGTAGGGGCCAAAGGGCAAGGAAAAAAGAAGGGCAGAGGAACCAGGGAAGAATATGCTGAGTGCACAATACATGTCCACAAACTTTAGTATATAAATAAATACTTTTAGAAGAGAAAAATTTTTAAAAATGCCTAGAATTGTTTAGGGCTTGTTAAGATGCCCCTGTATTTGGGTCATATTTGTCTCAAGATAGCTGCTTGAAAAAAAATGAGACCTTGAAAAAAAGACTATTAATTTTTACTAATAATTACAGTGGCTGAAACGTAAGAACGTAAGTAACTACCTCACAGCTACTTTATTGTGCGCTGTTCTGCTTACATTAGGGCTGGCTTGTTAACCGAACCATCTCTCCCTGGAATCCAGAGTTATCGGGTCTCCATCAGTAAGATCAGGACCCTCATACAGCAGGTCCAGGGAAATCAGTGGAAGGATTTGACGATGAAGAGGAAGAAATAGAAAGACAATGAGATGTTAAAAAATATCTATTTGAGCCGGGTGGTGGTGGTGCATGACTTTAATCCCAGCACTTGGGAGGCAGAGGTAGGTAGATCTCTGTGAGTTGGAGACCAGCCTGGTCTACAAGAGCTAGTTCCAGGACAGGCTCCAAGCTACAGAGAAACCCTAACTTGAAAAACAAACAAACAAAAAGGATGATTTGGTTGCCCTGTAGAGTATGTTAGAATGTAACTTCCCTGTTTCGATTAATTAGATATTTTATAGATGCCCTTACTTCATCTAGAAGAGATGAAACCAGATCAAAACTTTAGAATGGGTGTTTTGGATGCAAATTAAGCATTTGATGTTAACTGCTTCATACAAGTTAATGTTCTTATATTGCCTCTGTTAGTATTTCCTTTTCCATAATAAGTTTCTATGTTTGATTGTGACAGAGTCAAATAGTTTTGTGTTATTTTTAAACATAAAATTTTATATTAAGATAATTTCATGTAAAAATTTCCATAACACTTATCTGCTTCTGACATAGCATAGAATTTACCAAAGGAACAAATGGGAATGAGAAAAACACAATTTAAATCTCCTTTCAGAAATACATTATTAATCTACTCCACTAACTCTCCTTAGATGCTCCCGTGGGACGTGGCTATGGGAAGGGAGAAGACCTACCTCCCCATTCTTAGGTGGAATTGTCAGCTCCATGTACCCATGCGGGATGTATTGCTGGCTGTAGTCAAAGCGGGGCTTCTTCATGAGGTGGGCTCTGACTGTAGAATAGGCTCCATCGCATCCTACAATGAGGTCACAAGTGACATCTCTGGGAACTTGGTCAGGTCTGAAAAACAGAACGAACCATTCCCCCGGCCAACAAAAACATCTAGTGAAAACGGTAATGTATTTTGACTTGGGTGTTAAAAGCAAACTCTAGTGGTAACCCCAAAAGCCCACTTTTAAACATCTAATTTAGAGCCTGACTTTATCTAGCTTGACTCTACAGATTTAAAATTAAGATGAAAATACTTGTCCCAGACATGGTTTTCCTTTTGAGAATGAGAATAATGCACCACTACTCTGATACTAAAGACAGACAAGCTTGCTCCAGAAGTGTGACAGAGTTGGAGGAAGAAAACCTCGAGAAGACAGGAAAGCAGCTCCGGAGTGTAAGGGTAAACACATCTGTAAGTGTGAGTGGACTCAGGAGTTCATGCGACCAGGGTTTGCTGGAGAAAACACGCTCAGTTTGATGAAAGGAAACCAGATAACAAGCTTAAGAACAGAGCACCCTCGTCCCTTGCTGCCCTCCAGGGTTGGTTCCAGAATATCCAAACCTGCAAATGCTCAAGTTTTGTGTGTTTAACAGCAAAGTATTTGCACATGTCCTGCACAAACCCTCCAAGATGCTTCAACTGCTCTCTAGAAATGCTTTGTGAGAGGTTGTATCACTGGGAAGCCCAGGCAAGAGTAAAAGTCTCGGCATGGTCGGCACAGAGGACTTCTTTTATTTTTACATTTTCTTGGAGATGTGATGTCTGTTTCGGACACTTTTGATCTGAGATTAGTTGTACGCATGGTTGAAGCATCCTCAGATATGGAAGGTTAACTGTGCAACACACAGAGGGCAAAAGGGGACGGAAGAAGAATTTTGGATATAAAGATGGAAGTTTAAATTCCTGGTTCTGAAAAAGACAGAAAAAGATTTCTTCCATTAGAAGGACGATGACTGCAGAGTGACAGTTTCAGGAAGCTGACTTTTCAATCTGGAGTGGAAGAGGGGACACACAGGAGGCAATGGCATGAGCCCACATGAGCAGGGACAAGAGCTGGACACCATCATTTCACAGAAGAAGAAAGAGACCGCAGGAAGAAAGACATGGTGAATGAAAACGTACAGATTTAATGGGAGAAAATGGGAGAAGAACTCACCATAAGGGACTGATCGTGTCAAAACAGTCCCAGGTAAGACAGGAATATTGGGGGGCAATAGAGATGAGAAAGGCTTCCAGAATCTGAGCTAATACAACTGTGCCGGGGTTGGTGCATCATTGATCAGGACCTCACTGAGAATGAGGACAGGCCTGGGCACACATGCTAATGTTAGAAATGTGAATTTGCAAGTGATTGTGTAACCCGTGACTGAGGGTGGGATTTTAAAGGACAGAGAGCTGGCTAAGGACAGGCAGAGAAGACACACCACGCAAGAGGACACAAGACACAAAGCAGGGGAGGGCCACCCTTTCCAAGGAAGAGAGTCTGAACCGAAAATGATCACCCAAGCATGGAAATTGAGAATTCACACTTCTGGGTACTTAGAAAACATCGGGGAACTATTCTCAAACCAAAGGCCCTGGATGCAAAGACTATTTGAATTTTTGCTTCAGTAATCATTTAACTCTTTCGAAAGAGCCAAAGAACAAAGTTTGCTGGTAGAGTTCTCCACTCCCACCCTTGCCCTCTGAAGTCAAAAGCCTGAACGGTGATTACCCAAGCACGGTGATCACTCCTTCCTCGGGATGGCATTTCGACAGCTTGTGGCCAAAGTGCACCTTCGCATTGGGGTATGACTCCACCGCTGAGGGAAGAAACAAGGTAAACAGAACTGAGTTTCAGCTGTGCTTTACCTAATCAAACCGAAAGGCTGATCATTTACTGCGAACAACAATAGAGAGAGCTACTACTTGGTTAATTAACTGTTCTGTATATTTGTGACAGGGTCATGTTGTGTAGTATAATATTGATCTCACTGTGTATCCTAGGCTAGTCTCCTGTTTACAATCCCTCTGCTTCTTCTAATTGATTGGTGGGCTTCCATGTGTGTACCTATCGTGCCAGAATATTTCTCTTTCTCTCTCTCTCTCTCTCTCTCTTCATTTTTTGATACAGGGTTTCTCTTTGTAGCCCTTGCTGTACTGGAGATTTGCAAACCAGGCTGTTCCCAAACTCAGAGATTCTCCTGTTTCTGCTTCCTAAGTGCTGGGATTAAAGACATTCACCATGACACCTGGCTATTTTCTTTTTAAAATCAAGCCAGCCATAATGTGTGGCTTTATTTTTTCTTTTTATTTAATAATAATAATAATAATAATTTTGTTTTGTTTGATACAGGGTTTCTCTGTGTAGCCCTGACTGTCCTGATATGCACTCTGTAGACCACGCTGGCCTTCAGCTCAGAGATCTACCTGCTTCTGCTTCCCAAGTGCTAAAAGTTTAGTGTGTGCCACCACTGCCCAGTAAGATATTTATTTTTAATATATTTTGTGGATAGTCTAGCGTAACTTTTAAAAATATAGACAAATGAAAAACAGCTGTTGTCACTTCAAGATTTTTCTACTCATAGCATTGCACAAACTCCAGCATCCCTGAGACTGTTTGTGCCCTTGGAAAGAAGCAATTGTCACAAACTTCAAAGCTGCCTTTAAAGCTCCATCTGTGACTGGAAACAGTCAGCCACTAATAAAATGCTTCTCGTTGTGCATGCCTATCTCCTTCTCCTCTGGGCTTTTGATTCATGGTACTTCCAGTGCTGGGACACTTGGATAACAAGCGACTAGAGAACCAATAGAGCTTGGTGATGGTGGTGCATACCTATAACTATGTCACTCGGGAGGTTGAAGCAGGAGGATCATGAGTTCAAGGCCAGCTTGAGTTATGTAGTAAGACTGTATCTCAAGAAACAAAAGGAATTAAAAAGAAATAAGAAAATGGACCATCTCCCTCTACCTGATGCCACCAAATAATCTAGAGAAAATGGTAATATATTTCTACTAAGATTAATATCATATTTCTGAAAAGAGAAATAAGAAAAATAGAAAGGATTGACTTCTTCCTTTCCAATTTGAATTCCCTTGATCTCCTTTTGTTGTCTTATTGCTATTGCCAAAGCTTCAAGAACTATGTTGAAGAGATATGGAGAGAGTGGACAGCCTTGTCTTGTTCCTGATTTTAGTGGAATTGCTTTGAGTTTCTCTCCATTTAATTTGATGTTGGCTGTCAGCTTGCTGTATATTGTTTTTATTATATTTAGGTATGTTCCTTGTATCCATACTCTTTATCATGGAGGGGTGTTGGATTTTGTCAAATGCTTTTTCAGCATCTAATGAAATGACCATATGGTTTTTTCTTTCAGTTTATTTATATGATGGATTAAATTGATAAATTTTCATATGTTGAACCAGCCCTGCATCTCTGGGATAAAGCCGACTTAATCATGGTGGATGACAGCAACTGATGGAAACAGAGGCAGAGACCCACATTAGAGCACTGGACTGAGCTGTCAAAGTTCAGTTGAAGAGTGGGAGGAATGAGAATATGAGCAAAGAGGTCAAGACCATGATGGATTCACCCACTGAAACAGTCTACCTGAGCTAATGGGAGCTCACCACCTCCAGCCAGACTGGGAAGGAATAAGCATAGCACCAAACTAGTCCCTCTGAATGTGGTTGAAAGTTGCATGGCTGGGGCAGACTGAGGGATCACTGGCAGTGGCACCAGGATTTATCCCTACTGCATGTACTGACTTTTTGGGAACCTATTCTCTTTGGATGTATATCTTGCTCAGCCTAGATATAGTAGGGAGGGCCTTGGACCTTCCACAAAGCAATGTGTCTTACCCTCTCTGAGGATTAGAGGGGATGGGATGGGAGGGCGTGTGGAGGGAATGAGAGGAGGGAAAGGAGTGGGAACTTGGGTTGATATTTTTTAAAAAATCTAATAAATTTTTTTAAAAAGAAAAGAAAAAGAGAAAAGAAAAAGAATAATTTTTCACATAACTGCAGAAATTGGAGTTTATCTGACACAGTTAGGGTATCTTTTTTTAAAAAAATAAACTTTGTTATACTGGGTTACAATAAAGTCATGTTCATATAATTAAAATCTTACACATGTGGCTTGGTATTTGTTATACTAGGCAGTGCCACCTTTGGAGGTTCACAGAGCAGAACATTACATAAAGATCTTGAGAATTCTTTTTAGGAAAAGACTTTTAAAAGTGTCTTGATACAGAAATTACTGAATGTCCCAGCCACAACTATCTTGTTTTCCTTACTGTTAACATCAAATGGATGAGAAAACCATGATACATTGGTACATGTAATGTGAGTTCACCTGAGAATGGGGTTCACTTACAATGTTTTCAGAGGGGAGGTAATTAAATTAGAGAAAAATAAGTACTTATATTGCAAAGAAACAAACCTTATATGCCAAATAATGCTTGGGTCTCACTCTATGGGGGGAGAAAAAGAGAGAGAGAAAGAGAGAGAGAGAGAAATAAAGAGAGAAAGATGCACCCCTTTACTGATTTGGAGCCTGTGAAGCACATCCTCAAAGTAAAACAGTATGGAAATAGCATGTAGACCAAGACTGTTACACATATATTACATATATTAATTATTATTTATAATTATATTAATTCTATTATATATTATGTATATATTACATACACATATATAACATATATATGGTAGATATGTATATATATTTATGTATTTATCAGCTCTTTGGTATTAGTTGATGCTTCATATATAATAAGAAGGAAATTGAGTCATTAAAAATCAGAGACTTTGGAATAAACAGACTAAAGCTCAAATCTAGATTCTACCACAGTGGGACCTAAGATCTCTCAGCTTTCATTTTGCCATTTGTAAAGCTGAGCTCAACTTAATTCCCACCTCACGTAGTTGTTGGGAGGGTTGTAGAAATCGGTGCGTGTGAAGCACTTGCTATAGTGCCTGGTGCTTCAGTGACGACTTGATGTCATCTTTATCTTAGTAAATTCAGAGGCTGTTAAACAGTTCTGTGACACTGCTATGCTAAAAAGCTGTCTGGTGTTTACCTTCTTCCTAAAGACTAACGGGGGAGGTGTGGTACCCTGGCCCCACTTCACCTGCTGTCCGGCTGAAAGACAGTTCCAAATATAACTGGAGATGAAACTGATTCTATGGAACATTTAACTTCTAAAAAGATGGGTATTTCTAGGCTATATCAAGAAGGGTTGGTTAAGAGACAACAGAACAAGAGGGCAACCACGCTTTGTACTGAGAGCCTGGTCAACTATCCGAGGCTAGTGACGTCATGGATCTTGAAGGAGAACCTACTGCCTCCACTCTCGTAACCCAGGATAGCCCCTCACTACTTGCTAAACATTTGTCCTTATACCGTAGATTAGGTGCAGCCCTCACCCCTCGTCTCACCGACGTGGCTGCCTTAACAGGAGCTGAGCAAGGACAACAAACCGGATGGGGGAAAGTCCACAGGGCCCAGCCCTATACCTAGAACGATAGGCACGGAATGCTGAGAGCGGGAGAAGTCAATGGTCTTTCCCAGGCTTGGGTGGTTTGAATAGGGCTGGTCTCCATAGACCCATGTGTTTGGATGCTTGACCCATAGGGAGTGGCACTATTAGGAGGTGTGGCCTTTTGGAGGAAGTGCGCCACTGTGGAAAGGGGCTTTGAGGTCTATGCTCAAGCTCCACCCGGTGTGGGATACGCAGTTGTTTCTGTCGCCTGTGGATCAAGATGTAGAACTCTCAGCTCCTTCTCCAGCACCATGTCTGCCTGTACACTGCCCACCATGATGATTATGGACTAAACATCTGAACTGTAAGCCCCAATGAAATGTTTTCCTTTATAAAAATTGCCATGGTCATGGTGTCTCTTCACAGCAATATAACTCTAAGACACCAGGGAGGAACACACCAATTCATTATCCAACACCAAATGGTCAGTCCTAGAATATATCTACAAATAACATTATACGGACTGAAAAAGTTATATTGAGGAATGAAAAAAGACCACGTATTTGAAAGAGAGGAAGGAGGGGTATATGGAAGGTTTTTAAGTGAGGAAAGGGAGGGGGAAAATGATGTAATTATATTATCTCAAAAGTAAAAGAAGTTCTTAAAATTAAAAAAAGAAGAAGAGAGTAGAAATGTTTGTGGGGGATGCTCCGTGGTAGCGAATCTGTTCAGTATAATCACTGAACTCGTGTAATGTACTGTTAAATTTAATGAGGTCTGAAAGGAGACCAGAGGTGTGAATGGTTACCAGAGGTGTGCAAGTTTATCAGGGTTGTGAAAGATTACCAGGGGTGTAAAAGATTACCAGGGGGTTTAAAGATTACCAGGGGTGTGAAAGGTTACCAGGGATGTTGTGCAATGGTTAACTAAATTTGCAGATTTACTTGAAAGCCCAGTAGTTTATGGGTAGTTCTTTCTAGGTACTCAGAGCATAAACTTGAGAGCTAGATCTTGCATCTTCCTCCTTCCCAGTCCCCTCTATACGTCTAATTTCCTACAAACATAAATCTGACCCTCGCGCCCCCCCCCCCGCCGCCTCTTCACCACACTGTTACCCAGCTTTGCCCTGTGCCTTCGTTAGGCTGAAAGGATGCAGCCTACTTTCAGCCTTCACAGACATGCGCATCTAACAGGGCACTTGGAAAGCTGTCTGCTTATGTCTGTTGACCCACTGGACCGTGAGTTCTTGACCAGACAGTGTGTAGTAGAATTCCAAGGTCTAAGGAGTGAATTATTTTCATTTGGATACTTGATGAGAAGAAAAGAGACACTGTGGCAATTTTACTATTACACAATCTTATTCTTTAGAGCCCATAAAAGGGAGCAGCAACCAAACCCTAGTAAGTTGAGTGTACAAAAGCATTAGGCTTACCAGTCAGTAGATCCTTGTTTAACTTTTCTCTGCTTATGGAAAGGATATACTGTAAGAAAAACAAAGTAGACATTGTTTCTGGAGAATGGGAAAATGTAACTCTAAGTTACTCAGAAAGAAGAAATAGTCACTATTTAGCAGGAGGTTGCAAACTGTTTTAGAACCATTTGGCTAAATGGTATGATAATAATAATAATCATTAGACAATGATAATAAATAATGTTAACCAAATATGCTTAATATAATATCCAAATTTTTAGCTTAGGCTTTCTGAAAGTTTGATACTATAAAAATCAAAACCTTCTCACAGAGAAAATATTAGTTCCATTAATTTAATTTTAACGTTGTGAATTTCATATTTTCATCAGAGCTCTCTAAATATGGTTGTTACATTGCTTCTCTACTGATAACATCAGAGCAAATGCACTGCTACCCCCCCCCCAAACAAAAACCTACCTCCAGGCCTTAATTTTAGAAAAAGCTGTGTGGGAAGGTAACATGGGGTGGCCGTTGTCGGAGGACAGCCTTTCACTATGACACACGTTTATTTCAGACCGTGTGTTAAAATGTAGCAGGTTATATAATGCAATGCATGCATGGTGTTCAGGGACCATAATACTTAAGCATCAATTAAAATGTTTTATTTTATTTTAGTTTAAAAAGAGAAAAAAAGTTCAAGTAAAATAAAAACTGATCTAGAATAATAAATCTTAGGTTGCTTGGACTCATCGTCGCATGAGTAAAGTCACAAAAAGTTAATTTTAAGTATTAGTTACTTTATAGCAAACATGCCTACCAGGGAGCATGAAAGTTACAATAAGGTCTTATGATTTAGAGCGAATTCATTAAGTATTTAAAGTATAACATTTTTCCAAATCATGAGAGACCACACAGTTTTTTAGCATGGAAATTCTAACTTACTGTAGAAATTTTACCTTAGCAGTCAAATCTAAATTTGGTATAAAAACAACTCCGTCGTATTACAGTGACAGTGGCTGAGGAGGTGCTTGCTTCCTGTCGTGGCAGGGCAAGACAAAGCAGTGGTTCCTCCAATTTGGATTAGTGCTGAGGCCCGTTTCTACATTTAACTAGAATCTGATCTCTTTGATGGAGAATCCTTTGGAAAATTGCCCAACTCTATCTAGGAAGCAAAGGTCAGGATGTCCTAACTAATTTATCTTACCCTTTGCTAATACCGCTTGTTTGTGCAGAACCTCCCTCCAGCTAACCACTTAGCGGCTGTAAAAAGTGCTTGCTTCAGACTGTTTACTCTGTGAAGGCCCCACCCCCACTCCCACAAATGCTGAGCAAAATTCCTGGACAAGGCCTCTGCCCTTAAACAAAACAAAACAAAAAACCTGTTCTGGTCGGTCACTTGAACGGCCAGGGGCTATGGTTCAAGGGTAGAGTATTGCTCAACTTGCGCAAAGTCCTGGCCTCCACACCCAACACAGCAAGGAAACATTATAGAGGGTGCTGCTCCAATTATAAATATTCCTTTAAATTAATGTGGTGAAAATGGTCTTTGCATGTTGGTTATAGGGCATGTGTGCTGTTGGAACCAACAGACATAATAGTCCACTAGGGCCACCAGGGCTTCTCTATGGTTTACTTCTGCTGGATAGCATTTCCTCATAAGAGTCAGTGTCGTTCCTGCTGCAGGGCCTGCCTCCAACACCTGTTCTAAAAGGCTGATCCCTCGAGGAACTAATAATAGTAAAGGAGTCTAAAGATAGAAAGCACAAGGATAAAGGCCATGTTAGACAATTTATTTGGAGATATGTAAAGCAATAGTTTAATGCAGACTATTTCAGATACAACGAGGGAAAGCAGTCACTTTCTCTGCCCTCCATGCCTTCAAAGGAAAACACTTCCCACCAAGAGAGCAAAGTATCTTAACTTTGAACATAGACACTTAGGAGTTTGCCAGAAACTTTGCCCACCTCTGCATATTGCATGGTATCCTGACAGTTCCCAGGGCAGTCTAGGAGGGAGAGGGGACTGTCCGAACAGCCAGGAGGCGTCTATACGTAGTGTGGGGGAAAGGGCCAAGAGACCAACAACTTGAGGAGGAAGGGCTATGGAGGATTTGGGAAGTTGGTTTTGCACATCATGGATATCTAAACTGTGTGTCTTATGCTTCATCCATGGCCCAGAGCTCTTCAGTGGATCCATTCTCTCTCCCTCTCTCCCTTTCCCTCCCCTACTCTCCCTTCTCTCCTTGTCTTCCCCCCACCTCTGTGTGTAATATACGTGTGTGATGGTATAGTATGGAGGCCAGAGGAGGGTGTCAGCTGTCCTGTTCTCTCTCTCTCTCTTTCTCTCTGCCTTTTCTCTGTCCTCTTCTTCTGAGACAAGGTTTCTCACTGAACCCGGAGCTATTCTGGCAGCCAGCAAGACCTGGTGATCCTCCTGTCTCTGCACCCCACAGCACTGCTAATAGAGAGATTACAGATGTGCCTATGCCTGGCTTGCTATATGGGTTCCGGGTCATTGAGGATTTAATTGTTATTTATGTGTATGTATGTGTTCAAATGAGTAAATATAGGCACCCATGGAGGTCACAAGAGGGTGTTGGATTCCCTGAAGCTGGAGTTACAAGTGGTTGTGAGCTCCCCAGTGCGTGTGCTGAGAATTGGACTCAGGTCCTCTAGAACAGTAACAAGTGCTCGTAACTTCTGAGCCATTCTCCAGACTGAATGCTGGGGATTTGAACACAGGGCCTCGTGGCTACACAACAGGTACTGAGTCCTCTTCCCAGCTCCAATACAAGCTGATTTCAGAAGTTTTATAAATAGAGACTGATGAATGGGTGGATTTTGGGTCTGGATCTTGGTGGTAGCCAGCTAATAGTGCGTGAGAGCGACCCGGGCACCAAGAGGCTGCAGAGGTCAAAAGAAGGTGGACTCCCTGAAGATGTGAAGAAATCTTGGGGTCACAAAGATGACTGCGCTTCCTCAGGCAGAGCAACTGTATGGTTCAAAGCAACTCGATGTAGCTCTTAAAGGGCAAAGTAGACTTTGTGTTGGATTAAATCACAAAGATGTCAGTGCAATCATGCAGAAACTGAAGAGCGAGGGTGGCTGTAAACTTAGCATCCACCCAGTTCATAAGAATCAAGAACTAGCAGTGGCAGTGGGAGAGGGACCACTTCCTCCCTATTGTAGTGAAGGCTCCAAAAGTGGAACTCCCACACACACCTGCTCCCTCTTGGGGAATCACTCCCCACCATAACAGCTGAAGAAAGCATCATGGCCTCTGGTCCCAGTTACTCTCTCCGTCCAGTTTCTCTGGTATTTCAGCTCTACCTTCTTCTGTCCATGGATACGTGATTGGCCAAGGCTCTGGAGTGAACTGGGTTGGACAGCTCAGCCTCCTTAGGGTGTTCCATGGTAATCCAAAAGAACGGGGAGATGGTATTGCAATTCGCTTACCACGGAGACAGAGAGCAATGGGGTGGCAGGCAGTGGTGCCCGGGCTCCCCCGTCACAGCCCTGAGAGGAAAACTGTCTTCTTGGTGCATTTCATGCAAGTCTATAGGCTGTTCCTCTTCTATAAAGCGTGGTAGCTGAGTTCAAGTTCAATAATTCTCAACATGACGCCATGCTAGAGTGAACTTACAGGCCCTTTCTATCAAACCTCTGAATTACACTTTGCATTTTAGACTGGAGTCTTCAAAATAACGACTTCTCCAGCTTTCCTCCATTCGGTTAGATTGTTTTCCAACTGATTTAAAATTTCCACCAACTTTTTCAAATTCTACTTGCTCTGTAGCCTTTTTGCAAGCTACAACTTCCCCCTTTCTCCAAGACGCTCTTCTGTTTCCTGTCTATACCACACAGTGACACTGCTGTCATCCTGGTCATCCTGGTCTACTGATGTCTCTTCCCCACAAACCAGATGACTGCCCCTTGTCTTTCAGAAGAATGTGAACCTTACTTGGGCTCTGCGCTTCATAAGGCATGACTCCATAAAAATAAAGCAGTCTGGGAATTAACCTCTTGTTGATGGATATTTGGGACCTTTAGTCTCTCTCCAAGAAATAAACTCAAAGGGTATAATTAGATGTAAATGCATTTTCTCCCAGCTATGAATGTTGGTATGTAAAAGACAAGAAAAACACAGGGCAGGAAAATGGATTTGCTTTTAAATATGACATCTGGCCTCTGCTGTTTTGGGAATTATTAAGTACCAAAAGCATCTCTGGCTTATTCTATACATTCTGTTATAAGCAAATCCGGGGCAAGAGGGTCATTTGGGGGAAGGCAATTGCAGCGCAGTACTGTCCTTGTACATGATACTCAACAACAAATAACATGGTAATTTTCTCTAATTGAAAAGGAGGCAGAGGGCATACCACACAGCTGGGCAGCAGGAGTCACACACAGAACAAGAAGTGGCCTCATTATGAGATCAATAGGAGGTCAATGGGCGTTATTGCCCGAACCCTGGTTAGAGCATCTATGAACCAGCTATCTAACTAGTACATGTGTTCCTGGCATCTAGACTGAGGCTGGAGGTGTCCGAGTTAAAGGGGGGGCTGACGAGCAAGGGACACACTGCAGGCACTGGACTCGGTTAGAACTGGTAATTAATCCACTGCCTCCAGTGGAAACCTACCTGAGAACTGTTCCCATAGGGAATTGCAGACTTCTTTCCTGAGAGAGAGTGAATCATTCTCGCTCTCATGGGCACTCCTTTGGAAACGACCTGAGAAGAGCCAGAAATAACCATTTCCATTACTGTGACAGACCACCACAAGAATTAAATAGATGTGAATCTAAACGTGATTTTTAAGGTTAAACCTTTAAAGGGACCCAGGAGGCCTGATGTGGTTGAAAAGTTACACAGTGAATTACTTTGCTCCTGAGTATGGTAGTGTTTCTTTAATTTGGAAAAAAAGGGAATGTTTCTCTAGTTTAAATCAGATATCACAGACTGGGGAGTGGCTAAGTGTTAGAGGTACTGAGGTGGGGGGGAGGGCTAAGTGATTTTCTTATGACCATGGGAAGAGTCATCGTGAGGAGAAAATGCAATCCTCCTTGGTTTCTGTTGTATTTCCTTGGCCATGAGTTCGTGGTTAGAGGCAATGTCACATATGATAGCAAGCAGGCCTGCCCTCAGTTCCTTTTGTCTTCCCTCAAGGATGGATTCTAACCTGTAAGATGAAGCGAACCTTTCCCTCTCCTAATTTGCTTTGATCAGAGTGTTCATCATAGCGCCTGAAAGGAAGCTAGAGCACCTCTACCCATCCAACCAGAGATCCACCTTCCTATAAGAGCCCGGTGTGAGACACGATACCAGGTGGGATCGAGCTGTCACATCTGTGACTTTGCACCCCCAATCCTCAAGTCTACAGACCCATCATGTGTTAAGGGTCCACTGGCTTGTCAAATCTGGAATTTTCCAAGCCTTTGCTGAATGAATTTTCATATGCAGGTCATTGGTATCAAGTGACATTTAATATCAGGATAAAAATCAATGCCATGGGATTGTTGAAAACCAAACGTGAGGCCTATAGCAACGGCTTAGTGAGCAAGAGAACTCGCTATGCAGGCACGAGGACCTGCATTTGGAGCCCAGTGACAAAACTCAATGGTCAGTGAAAGACCCTGTCCCAAGAGCCCAAGAGGGTAAAGCAGAGAATGGCAGAGCAGGGCACCCAACACGTTCCTTTGGCATTTGTGGGCACTAGTGTGGGCATGTTCACCCAACACATATGTGAACACATAGGTCTACGGCACACACACACATACACATACAGACACATAAGTGCACACATACACACACACACACATATTTTTTAAAGGACAAAAACTGCATCAACAATGTACCTGGTCTTCCAGACCTATAGCCTTCAGGGCCTGCCGTCCTCTATAAGAAAGGGCCAAGTTAATGCTTCTTCCACGTGTTAACTTAGCCACTCGAATATCTAAAAACAGGAAACAGACTCTGTGTTGCACACTTCCTCAAATGTGGGGAAGGAGTGAGCAAATCCTGGCATTTGAGCAATTCTTCAATTCAGAGTCATATTAAAAAAGACTCATTAACTCATCTAAAGAAAATACCAGGTGTAAATTAGTATTCAATTAAATTTAGATCACTGATGTTTTAAAAGTGTTCTAATAGTTCTTATATCTTAAATTTCTTTTATTACAACTTCTTTCAGAAAACCCAAAGACATATATCAAACAATCGGAAACTTCCCCCATTTTCCATTACCCACTTACCTTCCCTAGCTTCATACACATCAACTTGAAAATTCCTCTTTGCAAGAAAGCACGCGTTCAGCGCTCCAACCTAGAAATCAAAGCCATCCTTTTCATGTCTTCATCTGGTGCTGTACATACACGGACATTTTGTTGGAAAATGCACTATTGTGTGTGGATGAATATATTAGTCCTCCATTCATTATATTGATTTAGTTGTAAAACGACCAGAGGTAAAATCTGTGAAATAATCTAGGCTGATCATGCATTTCTATAATCCAGCCGAGGCCGGAGGTTCTTGAGTTCAAGATCTGCATGCACAATTTAGGACCAGTCTGTCTCAGTGTCAACAGGTGACTGGGAATACTACCTTTGTTTAGCATGTGCAGAGTTCTAAATTAATTCCCCAACAATGCGAAAGAAAAGAACAACATAATCACATTAATTCAAGAGTAAGTGGTATAGTTGAAGATGTAGGTTTGGCTTTTTTTCTGCAAATGAGTGGACACATGTTAAGAGAAGACCTTTTCATAATTAAATAAATAAGAAAATATTCTACTAGCATCCCAAAATGGTCGCTACTAAGGAATGAACAAAAGAATTCTGGTGTATTTACATAAAAGTGTAAGTTAAGAGTGAGGTACAGATTATTCGTACTGTGTGACATTCTTACAAAAAGGATAATAGAGACAGAGCCATGGGTATATGTGTATATATATATATATATATATATATATATATGTAATTAATGCATATATGATCATATGGTGTGGATATGATAAAATATCAATTAAAAGGAAAATATCTATGGCGGTGTTCTAGTGGGCGAGGAAGAAGTCAGCCAAAGTCACTGGAATATATTAGTTCTCGTATTGAGGGTGAGCTCATGAGAGCTTATTATTAAAAATAAACTAGCAACAACAACAACAAAAGTGGTAACTGTGAGCGCCTTCTTTAAGTCCAGTCACAATAGTATATCAAAGACTATGAGGATCGCTGTTCTGTGCAAGCGATGTTCAGATGACACTAAGGTGAAAACCTAGGCATATAAATTCAGCTGCCAAGGCTGCTTCCATGGCTAGGGATGCAGGCTTTATGCTCTGAATGTGTTACCCCTTCTCGCTTTCTCTAGAAATCACATAATTTGGAGTAACCATCAGTGCCATCTTCGGCTGTTAGGTGGCGAAATGACGAAGAAGACAAAAAGAGATACACAGAAATGTGAGGTGCAAACCAACCCAAGCCTCTTCCAGCTCCGCTAAGGCACAGCTGGGTTCCTGACCACAGAAAGGAGGGTGGAGGAAGGAAGAAACTGGGCACAGTAAGCCAGACTCCCTGAGGGTAGCCTCCCATAGGAGTGTGGACATTGGTGAACTGGTTCTGCCTCTGGTTTAAAGCACTGCACCAAGAGCAGATGGCAGTAAGTGGGGGTGGGGGTGGGGACAAAGTGTGAGGAGTAAATTCTGGCACGGAGGCAAGACTGGGCTCTGTGAAGTACTTCAGAAACCCACCAAGACTATTAGAGAGATACAGACAGAGGCTGCGAGAGGTAAAATTTCTTTGATGAAACCAGAGCCTCAAAAGATGAAGGAAGGTTCACAGACACATCAAAAGTGTCCCCTGATCCCCCGAACAAAGGAAGATAGACTCCCACGGCCCATCAAAGTCCATCCCACCTGTGGTAAGATATCCTAGGGATGGAATGACAGAGAGAAATCTCAGAGCATAAAGATGGGCAGGAACCTGAATTCAGAGGAACCTGGTTAAACTAAACGGGTCACAAAACCAAAGTCAGGAATCTGGGTCTGGAGGAGGGAGGTGGGAGCGAGAGTAGCAAGGTGGGGAGGAGCGAGGAAGTGGTACGCATTTTATACCATGAAACTGTCAAAGAACTAAATAAAAGCAAAACTACAAAAGAAAATACAATGTGGCACATGTACACAATGGAATTTTATTTAGTTGTAAAAAAAATGAAATTACAACATTATAGGAGAACAGATAGAGCTGGGATGATTTTGTTGAGTGAAGTACACCAGATTGTAAAGACAGACAGCTTGTTTCCGCTCAGACATAAAATACAGATTTACATATGTGTGGTGGGGGCATGAAGGTAAAATAGGAACTGTGATGGGGAGGAAGAGGTCAAAAGGAGGGAGGGGCCAGCAGGATTAACGGGATGCATATGTATGCCATAAAAGCAGAAGGGGAGCTCTCTGTGGGGGAGAAGGGGGGCCAGCAAGAGGCAAGGAGGGAGGCCAGAGAGGGAACCCTGTGAAGGATGAGCAGAAACAAAGTATAAAGAAATACAGATCATCAAAATGTCACCAAAGAAATTCATTTCTTTGCAAAAATATTTTAAAATATCATTAAAAAAAAACAAATGAAGACTTGTTTTAGTCTTATTAAAATAAGAACACTCAGGAAGGCTAACAACAAGTTCTGTACGTGTACCTATCAGTAGCATTTGCAGAAATGATAGACGACCCAAACGCCACACTATAAACACCTTGACCAAAGATTGCACGAGTTTTGCTGGGCTCTGTGCACCAGGGATGTTTCTTTTAGAAGTGAAAGTTCCAAGTGCCCTGATTTTGGCAGTAGGAAGGACCAGGTTAGAATAATGTAGAGATCTCTGTGTGAGGAGGGCAAAAAAAGGCAGAAGAGTTGAGTTTCACACTCAGGATTTAGTTTTAACCCAAGAGGAAGAAACTGAAAGAAGTAGAAACTGAAGAAACCAAAGAGAGTAGGGTTGCCTGAACTGCTGGCTAGAGGCAGACACTCCTGTGCCTCTGGGCTGTGCACATTCACTAGGCTTACTTCACATTGGGTGTGGTATAGAACGATCTCCGGGTCACTGAGCAGCACCTAACCCTTGAAACCAATTTAGCATCAACAGTGTTCTGAGTTTGGTAAGAGCTGTTGGAGACAAACTCAGCCTTGACAGCTGAGTAGCTTAAGGGCATGTGTAGGAAGCGATTTCGCGGCGGAAGAAGAGCTTGAGTGTTATTCGGGGAGAAATCCACAGAAAACTGGCACACTTTTATGTCTTCTACAATCATATGTGGGTTTGTTCCCTCCCCACTTGGATTTCTGAGATGCTTGAAGAGTCATCCTTGCTGCGCCCCTTGAGTAATTCACGGATACAGCAGTTTTCTAACTGGTCTTGCTCCTCCTAATTTCCCTAAATGTTCTGCATAAGAAGTCCAGGGATGTCTGTTTCCTTGTGATAAAGTTCAGTCTTGCCTGGAACTTTGCATCCTTCCTCAGCCTCCCGGTGTTGAGTACCAGCATGCAGTACCATGCCCAGCATGAAGGATCTTCCAAATCATAGTTTATCTTCTTCCTAAAATCTCCCCAAGGCCTTCAAGCGCTATGCAACTTTGAGTTAAATACAGCCTTCTTCCCTGATCCTCTAAGGCGCTGGAGGTGCTGTCCCTGTCAGTTTTGCATCTCATGGAGGTGTCTGGTCCTATCTTGTCTGAGGGCCGTTCTTGACCTTACTACAAGACCCTCTGCAAGCATTGCCCTGCTTGCATATTCTTGTAGTTCCCGGCTGTCTTGTGTTCTTCTTTATTGCCTTTCTCCTCCCTAGAATGCTGACTCCTTAATCCATAATATCATAAGACCAAGGGCAGGGATACATACCTTCTCATTTTGTTCAATAATTTGATAGAAAGGAGTTAGAGTGAGGCCTGGCCTGAAGACTGGCTGACAATCACAGCATGTGGTGATCTTCCTTAATGCTTGGTTTTGCTTGGCTTTGTTGAGACACAGGATCTTACTGTGTGTCCCACATAGGCTTCTGTCTTGACTGCCCTGTCTCAGTCTGTCAACTCCTAGGATGACAGATGTGGGCAATCCAACCTGCTCATTTCTAGGCATTTGAAAACATAGAATCAGATATATTAAAGGACTTGTCATATCTGCTTTTCTGCAAGTGACACAATTTTATTATTCTTTGCCGAAGAATAATACGTGTGTGTGTGTGTGTGTGTGTGTGTGTGTAACATTTTCCTTAGCCACACTCATTTTTCTGGTGGGTAGCTAGGCCGACTCTGTAGCCTAGCTGCTGGGAGTATTGTAGCAGTACACATAGGCATGCTGGCTTCTCTACAGAGAGCTGACTTGATTATTCTAGGTATAAGCTGGGGAGTAGTGTAGCTGAATTGTAGAGAGGTTCTATTTTTAATTTTAAGGAGCCACTGTGTGATAGCTTCATTAATTGGAATATTTTTATTCTATCAGAGTTCTACTGAGAAAAAAAATGTACAGTTTTTTTTGAGAGTGAGCTAACTTTGGCTGTAAAAATATGGCACACATTCACACTCCTCAAGGGGCAAAAAATCAACACCATCTCACATCTTGCTAGGTCTGAGTGACAGCCCTGTGACCTCACCTGCTGGGCTAAAAAGTAAGGGGCTTACTCGCCATCCTGGTGAGCAAATGTGTTATTTCTCATTTATCTGGATAGCTAGTGAGTATCTGACAGGTTTTAAAAACTATTAATTTCCTATTCCTTGACCCTTTTCTTCCCATTAGAGAGTACTGAGTTATTTTATTAACCAGACTGGGCCAAAATGTTTTTATTAAAATGGCCTAAGACACATAGCCATGGTTGGGAGCAAAATCAAGTTCAATTTGGTTGTTTTGTTTTGTTTTTTTTGGAACTACTAAACCAAAATAACAAAAGAAAACAGACACCCTTATACTTAGTGGATATAAAATATCTTTCCCAGAAAGAACAATTGAAAACAAATGCTATTACCCAGATTAATTGCCGAGAGGGCTCTCAGCAAATGAATGGATGAAGAAATTACGTTACACATACACAATGGAGCAGAATTTAGCCATAAAGAAGAAAGAAAATCCTGTTGTTTTAAAACAAGAATATGTATTAGGCTATTTTAATAAAAATGGGTGGATTTGGAGGACATCAGGATAAATGAAATAATATAAATGCATAAAGACAAGTACTGAATATTCTCTATCACTTAGGGAATCACACACACAGAGGAGGGGGAAAGAAAGCCTTAAAATGTAAGAGACTAAGAAAGAGATGTGAGACGTGAGGGAAGGAAGAGTGTAGAAGGGCAGATAGTCATGGTGTGCATACATGGCGATATTAGCAGTTATCATGTTAATAATTACAATAAAGAGTAATGTCATGTTCATAATAGGTGTATTCAAAGATTAAAAGGTTTAACTATTAGAATCAACAACCTACACATGATAAACAGTCATTAGTGGGATAATAATATTAATTAAGAAAAACACCTAACAAGCAATGCATGCCTGGACGGTCTTACCAAACCACCGCCGATAACAGCCACTCTTGGTCCTCCAGTATCAGATGAGTCCATAGTTACCTGAACACTTCTGTCCAGGTTGGAACTCTCTGTCCTACATGCTGCTGTTTTGCGATCTTTTTATTGCCAGAGGTCCAGAGCCGTTGCGAGCCTGCCAGCAGCAAGGTTAGGACAAAGCTCACTTCCTTCAATAGTGTTTAACTTGCTAGAAGCCCAAAGTCCAATCAGCTCTGCTCTCGGAGACAAGTCATTGCAAGAACCAAAATTTGAAAAACCCCAGTCATGTGCAAGACTTTTTTTTTTTTTATAGCAGTCTTGGGGTTTTTCTTCTTCTTTTTCTACTGCGTGTGTTAGTTTCGTTTTCATTCAAAATATGGTTATGAATGAAACTTGTCTGAGGTTCCCAAGCATCTGCCACTTCTCAGAGAGAGTGAAATGATCTGGATTCATACTTATCCTTGATGCTGGGACAAACCAAGCATCTGGCCTGAAAGGTCCTTGTGGGCTGGTGGTCGTAAGCCATCTCTGCTGGGAAACGCGTTCTACTGTCTTCACTTCCTGAGCAGAATCTGTGGCTGTGGAACCGACTGGCCCCATGCTCTCTTTGTTGTTGTTCTCTTAGCACTGGATTTTAGAATCTAGTTTGTGCCTTGCCACAGACAAGATGGCGACCTCACTGCATCTCTAGGCTGGAGCCTGATCTTAGAGCATCTGATCACTCTTTTGACTTTTGAGATGTATAGTTCTTGGTTGCAGGGAGTGCTATTCATGAGTCGTGGAATAAAGTAAAATGAAAGCACAGGCGAAGATTTCTTTCCTATTTCTGATCAGAACACACATAATTCAGAGGGTCATTTCCTTGGGTAGGGAGTGGAAGGAAACAGCAGTCGATAGCGCCCCCTCTGGGTGAGTATGTTAGAGGCGCTAGCAAACAGTAGGTACTCAAGAGTTCTTCAGTTTCAACATAGAAAAAAATGGATCTTTAGGGAAGCTTTTGAAAAATTAAGGTCTATTACACAAAAATGTAAAGTACTTAAGCACACACGTAAGTGTGACAGCTTCCTGCACAGCATGTGCCAATCACGGAATTCCAGAAGGAAAACACTGCCAGCTCTACAGGAGTCTGCTGGCCCAGGTCCCACGCTCCCTCAGAGTGACCCTTGTGCCAACGCCGTTTTCTGCTTGTTTCTGGTTATAGCATCTGTACCATCATACGTGCGTCTTACAAATGGTTTAATTTTGCATCTCTTTTAAAACTTTACTATAAGTGAACACATAATTGGGAGTGTGTGTGTGTGTGTGTGTGTGGACATATGAGCGCCCGTGCACACGCATGCAGGTTTCATCACGGGAGTTGAACCTAGAGCCTCGTGCACGCTGAGCACTCTAGCTTCCGCTGGCTATATCCGCAGCTCTGTTCGGTTGCATGGCTTAGTTCTGTTTCTCAGTGTAACCCTTCTTGAGATCCATCTGCATTTGGTCACATAGCTCTGGCTGGTCACTTTTCATTGCCATATTGTTAATCTCCCGGTGTTGCCATGTTCTGAAGTCTTGAGGTATTTTGGATTCTTGTTATGGGGCTTACTATGTTCTTCCCTGAAAGTTCCTGGACTCTTGTCTTTGCCCCTGGAGTTCCAATGTTTCTTGTTAAAAATATTTGCCCTGGCTCGTTCGTATTTGCTGATTAATAGAGTTCTCTGGACAGGCTCCAAAGCTACAGAGAAACCCTGTCTCGGGAAAACAAAAACAAACAAACAAACAGATGTATCTGTATTTTAAAATGACATGTATTCGTGAGGAGGCATGCACATGGCAGTACACATATGTTCAGAGTCCTGAAGATAGCATAGGATCCCTGGATCTAGAGCCACAGGTGGTTGTGAACACTCTGCATAAGTGCTGGGAACCAAACTTGATCCTCTGTCAGAGCAGCAGGACTCTTAATCACTGAACCATCTCTCCAGCCCCAATGGCCCTTTTGGGAATTTATTGGTTTAAAGGTTTTTTTGTTTTTTTTTTTACCAAACTTTATTCCTGTATATCATTTAATGTTTACTGTACCAGACTGCTAATCTTATAAACACATCCATACTGTTTTTCTTATCTTTCAGTGTTAGGTCTAATTCTTGGGAGAATTCTGTTTCTATCTTATCAACAGCATATAGAATTGTCTTATATATACAGCTCTTTATGTTTGTATCTTACAAGTTTCAAAGAGCAAAACAAAAACTTTCTCCTAAACACCCAAGCTAGGTAGGTCTATTTATACCTCTAAGTCTTTATTTAAAAGAGGGAGAGGCCCCTCCCCTGCTCAGTTCCTTTCCTCACTGCTAGAGTGGAACCCTGGAGCCTTGTGCCTGTGTTTCACTCCGGAACTATTGTGCGAGACCCCAAACAGTTTGACCAGATTTGAATCATGCTATGAATCCTGTCAGCTAGGAGTTGAGATTTAGAGCAGAAGAGAAAACCGCTAGGTCTGCACTTGCCTCTTAAATTAGGACAAGGGCCATGGCTCATAAAGAACAGAGTACAATAAATCAGAAACACAAACAAATCATGGAGTGTCAGTGAGAACAAAACAGGTCACCATCATCAGACAAGTCCAGAGTTTTTTTTTTTTTTTTTTAAAAAAAAGAACCCCAAGCAATGCAAAAACATTATTTTACCTAGGTATAAGGTTTCACCCTAAATTAAAGATGTATAGTGCCTACTATTAATGAAAAGGCTCTAAATACATTTTCATTATTGACAGCAATTAACTAAGCCACAGTTTCCCACATTTCAGTCACTTGTATTCCACCTTCCCTACATGTTTCACCATTTGTTTTGTATTTATTTATGTTCTTATACATTTCATTTAACTAAAATGGAACTTTATATTGCTGTTACAAGTACAAAATTACTTTCATTAATAAATAGAAATTAAAAGTTAACAGTTGGGAGTTTTTTGGATAACAATGTTCTCTCTGCAAAAAGGACCATAGTGGGTACTATCTCATAAAATTGCTTTCAGTGTTTAATGAATTAATTAGTACATTTTAAATGACATACATCTGCAATCCCAGCCCTGGAAATATTGAGGCAACAAGACTGTAAATTCAGGGCCAGCCTGGGCTACATGGTATTTCAATAAAATAAAAACCATAAAAATAATAAAGAATCATTTTTGGAACATTTTATGTGTCATGGGTGATTGTTAAAATATATCCAATAACCCATTCATTAAAAGCTCACTATGAGGGATTTCAGAAAGTTAAACTGGGCTGTAGGAACTGGAGCTGTGCTTGGAAAAGAAATGAAACAAACAAACCAAAATAAAAGGGTAACTCTAATCAGATGAAACTTGTACAGACACCAATATTGAAAAGAACTTTTAACAGTAATACAAATAGACATCACTGGGTCCTGGAGACAGCTCAGCAGGTAAAGCACTTACTGCTAGGCCTGAAGACCTGAGTTCATTCCCTTCATCCACACAGAGGAAAGAGAGAACCAGTTCCCACAAATTGTCCTATATGTGAGCACTGTGGCACCAAAACCCAAACCAAAAATCACAATAAAAATGTAAATACAATTTTTAATTCATGAAAAGGAATACTATTAAGTTAAAAAGATCACAACTCTATTCCCAATACAGTACTCTGGTTAAAATGTCTTTTTTTCCTTTTTTTTTTTTTTTTGATACAAAGTCTCATTATGTAGCTCTGGCTGTCCTGGAGCTGACTCTGTAGACCAGACCATACTAGCATTTAACACATAGAAATCCACAAGCCTGTGCTTCCCTAGTGTGGGGACCAAGGGGTGCACCATCCATGCCAAGCCTGACATGAAACTGTGAAACCATTGCTTGTGTATTAGTGACTGAAGCCTCTGCACTGATGAACTGGAAGGACAAACACAAAAGGAAAATGAGAGCCTTTGGGAAGGGGGAGAGGAAAATGCCACTCAAGTTTAGAAACATAACTTCTATTTCCTTAAGGGTATAGAACAAACACAATGTTAACCATGTCCTCATAGAACAAACACAATGTTAACCATGTCCTCAGAGATGACAAGAAGTGATATGTGTTTGTGTTATTTTGTGGCAGGAGAGTAGGGCATGGAAAAAGGGACTCAAGGAGACATATAAAATAACTAATGGCAGAAGAAGACTGGAGTGAGGTCTCAGGACAAGTGGTTGAGGTGCCTATTAACATATCAAAGTGGATGCTGGCCAGCTCTCCCAGCATCCCTCAGTACCTCCGCCTCCTTCCAGAACCTCTCACCCTGCCCCTCCCTAAACATCTCCTTACTGGATCTGGATTTCCATTAGAAGTAGTCATATCCTTCTCCTTTTATTTTTTCATTTAACTGGAACCCTGGAGTCCATACTCCCCCACCCCGCCTTCTTCATAATTAACTTGTGGCTGCCCTTTAATGGTGAAAGTGCAAATATTTGGGTTATGAAGTTCACTACTTTATATGACTATACTTTATCTTTTTTTATCTTTTTTTAAAAAAATTTTTTTTCGAGACAGGGTTTCTTTGTGTAACAGCCCTAGCTGTCTTGGAACTAGCTTTTGTAGACTAGGCTGGCCTCGAACTCACAGATATCCGCCTGCCTCTGCTACCGAGTGCTGGGATTAAAGACGTGCACCAAAGCTCCCTGACTGACTCTACTTTATCTTAATGCTATGGTTTTCCTAACCTAACTTCTAAAGTAAACTTGCTTTCACTTTTTCACCAAATATTCTAGAAATTTCTCAACCATTACTTGAGAAAGGCAAGAGATACTGATGTCTGAAAGACTGTTGCTGATTTTAGCATTTTGATTTTAAATGCTCAATTGTTAGTCTCATTCTTATTTTATTTCATTTTTCTTATTTTGAGACAGGGTGTCCTGTATCTCAGACTGGCCTCAAACTCACTGGGTAGCCAAGGGTGGCCCTGAACTACTGTATTTCCTACGCCCATTTCTGAAGGGTTGGGATTGCAGTTCAGTGCTGCCACGCAGGTTCATGGCAGGCTCATTAAGAAGGCTGCCCTTGAATTCATCACCTTCCTACAGTGGCTTCTAGAACGCTTGGAATATAAACTACAGCCACCATACCCCGAACAACTTTCTCCTTAAACTTTCTGCAATAAAAGAAGAGATTACAATGGTTAAAATGAAGGTTCAGATGCAATTTTCTATCACTCGTCATCATTAAATCAATATACTTAACTTGAAAGTATATACATTAATCAATAACCACAAAGAAAACCCCGAGGCGAAAATCCCAAAGACCATGGGCACATTAAAAAACTTTATCAGAGCACATGTTAAAAGACAGAGGAAAACTGCCAGGCGGTGGTGGTGCAAGCCTTTAACCCCAGCAGAGGTAGGTGGATCTCTGTGAGTTCGAAACCACCCCGGTTTACAAGAACTAGTTCCAGGGCAGGCTCCAAAGCTACACAGAGAAACCCTGTCTCGAAAAGAAAAAAGAAAAAACAAAAGACAGAGGAAAATCGACAGACTCCAAAATGACAATTAAAAGCAACCTTAAGCGGTGGGACAACGAATAACTACTCCCTTGTCTAAAGTTCGCGGCACTTTCTAAAACTTCTAGGAAGGCGGGATTTGAAAGAAACGGATTCATAGCATGGGTGGTTGCATGATAAATAATAAATTGGTATCGCATTCTTTCAGAAAAAGAACAACACTTTCTAAGCTACTTCTTGGACCCAGTGCCACAGGCGTCCCCAGCTAGTAATGCCGCCTCCCACCAGCCACACTTAAGGCACCGCTAAAGACAGGCCCTCCCGCCACGTCTCTTTTCCCAGCATTCCTTCCTCACTAGTTTCCCCGTAAACCTGAGACTTCAACCAGTCCAGGGAAGTCAACCCGCCTCCTCTGCTGTTATTGGCCACCCATTTCTAGTCCCGCCCCATAAACTGAGCCTCGGCGTTTGATTGGATATGAAAGTGGCCGGGCGCTGACGTCCCCCAGGGGGCGTGGCTCAGGCTCAGTTTGCCACCCACGTACTGGAGCACCATGTACCGCGCACTCCGTCTCCTCGCCCGCTCGCGTCGCCTCCTGCGGGCCCCGTCCGCCGGTGCTGCCATCTCCGGGGAAGCAGGCACCCTCCCGCGGTGTGCCCCGAACGTCGCCCGAATGGTGAGCGAGCATCTCGGGCTGGGCCTCCCCGGGGTGACCTTCAGGTCAGCGTGGCCCGGGTGTCCCCGTGGGCCGGGCCTGGGCTCAATGCCCGCACGCTCACTTAACCCTCCGCCCCGGGCGCCGCCTCCAGCCCGGTGCGCTGGGGCTGCCGGCACCGCGGAGGGACGCGCTGCTCTTGGGCAGGATGGGCGTCCGGGCAGACCAGCCCCAAGCCTGAGTTTTGCAGAGGCCCTGGGCCCTGGGCCCATCTGGGACAATGCATGCATGGGGGAGGATGCCTGGTTGCTGGGGACGGTTTAGGATGCAGGAGGCGGGAAGTGCGGGGCCGGAGGAGGGCACAGGGAAAGGGGAAGCCCCCTCCTTGCCCAGGTAGCGGACCCTGGCTGGCCCGATATAGGCAGAGTGCTCTCCTAGGCTAGGGACCCCCACAATGCTGGATTCTTGCAAGGTGCTCTCTCCTTTCAGACCCTCGAGGTGGATGAAGCTGGTGTGTCTTCTGAACGGAAAGGCTTTTCTTCTTACGAATTTGACTATTTAGCTTGTGAGATTGCACGTGCTTTCTCTTCGAAACTTTTGTAAAACTCTGAAATCCATAAATACGGACATATGAACATAGAACCTTGGAAGCAGGCCTAATGAGATTGGGGAGGGCTAAATTGTAGCCGAATCAGCATTTTGTCAGAGAGCGAAGCAAGTTAAGGTTCAAGTCCAAAGTGTGACATGCTTCATTAAGTCCCTTTGCGTTTACAGCCCTTTAGATAGTGTTAAATGTGAATGTGTATTGTTAGAAAAAGCCTGAGAAGTGAATAGTGAGGAAGATACTCTGGCGTTAGGGTGCTCTCTGCAGTGTGAGGTCATTTCAAATCCTACTGCGGCTTTCGGGCAGGTTGTCTTTGTGCCTGTTTCCATATGAGAAATTGAGATAATTACAGAGGCCCAGCAAGATTGAATTTGGGAAGACACTATGTAGTATTGTGCTCATTAAACATTAAATACACCTCCTCTAGTGTACTTGAAAGGGCCAAGATTTTTATTTGGACTTCAAGAAACTTGAAAGACAGCACTGTACGGAAAGCAACAAAGTCTGGTGCTTGTGGAGATGGCTCCAGTAAAGAACAGAAGACAGGAGTTTGACTCTCAGTACCTGTGTCAGGTGGCTCACACCCACATGAACAATAGCTGCAGCGGATATGCAACACACACTTATGGCCTTGACATATGCATGCGCGCGCGCACACACACACACACACATATATACATGCTTACATGTTTACGTGTGTACACACAATAACATAAATCATGAACAGAAACTACAAAGTCCAGACTGCTTAGAGTTCCTGGAATTTTACCCTGGTGTGCTTTTGTTTTGTTTTGTTTTGTTTTTGTTTGTTTGTTTTCGAGATAGGGTTTCTCTGTAGCTTTGGAGCCTGTCCTGGAACTCGCTGTTGTAGACAGGCTGTCCTCAAACACACAGATCTACCAGCCTCTGTCTCCCAAATGCTGGGATTAAAGGTGTGTGCCACCACCGCCTGGCTTGCTCTGGTGGCTTTCATGCATTTAAAAAATCTCTTAAAGAAGGGTCTTTCTTTCTTTCTTTCTTTCTTTCTTTCTTTCTTTCTTTCTTCCTCTCTTATGTTTGGTTAGGGGAACAGGAAAGTGGAAAATACCGTGGCAGATGTGAAAATGTTGCACTCCCTTGCTCTTAGGGTTGTAATGCCAGAAAACAGAATCAAGAGAGTTTTCTTTTCCCATAGTTCAAGGACAGTTCTTGCCCTTTAACCTCTTGTTATTTCCAACAAATCTGTTGATTTTGTTAAAAGTTGTTCTCTAGTGTTGAGAAATTCACATAACTCTGGAAGCCCTGAATTATCTGTTACTGAAAAGAGCACCCTAAAGTTCACCTAGTGTTGAGAAATTCTCATAACCCTGGAAGCTCTGAATTAGCTGTTACTGAAAAGAGCACCCTAAAGTTCAGCTAGTGTTGAGAAATTCTCATAACCCTGGAAGCTCTGAATTAGCTGTTACTGAAAAGAGCACCCTAAAGTTCACCTGAAGTGCGTCACGTGGAGGTGGAGGGATGATGCATTGCTGGCTGCCTTCTTTCTGTTGGGTCCTTGTAAAGAAGACAGTCTATATGTGCTTAGAAGTTAGAGGCTGTTGGCAAAGATTAAATAAGCAGGGGGCCGCAGAGATGACTCAGGGTCAGAGTCCTTGCTGTGCAACTTCAGAAGCTGGGATTCACGTTTCAGGGTGCAGTATAGCATGATAGGGCAGGCATGGCAGCAGGCGCTTGAGGTAACTAACTGGTCACACTGGGTATGCAGTCAGCAAGTTGGGGGGGAGGGAGGAGAGAGGAATGCTGGCACTCAGCTGGCTTTATCCCTTTTAAAAATATTTTATATTTTATTTTTTTATATTAAAATGTAACTGCATGATTTTCCTCTTTCCTTGCCTTCCTCCCAATCTCTCCCATGTACCAGCCCCCTTGTTCCATCTTAAAGTCATGGCCTCTTTTTCTGTAGTGGTTAGTGTGTGTGTGTGTTTCTTAGTTACTTTTCTATTGTGATAAAACACTATGACCAAAGCAGCTTACAGAAAGGGTATAATTTGGAAGCAGAAAGAGCAAACTCAGAATGGCATTATCCTTTAAGTTCCCCAATGACACACTTCCTCCAGCCAAGCCACACCTCCTGAACCTCCCCACACAGGGCCATCATCTGGGGACCAAACATTCAAATGCCCAAGAATGAGAATATGGGGGACACCTTATTCTAACCACCATAATATGTAAACGCCTAAACACACAAATACAAGCAGCACAGTGTGGTGTTGCTTATGTGTGTTTGATTTCAGGGCTGAGCACTGGGTGTTGAATGTCTACTCCAGTGGTACTGCACACTGCTTTGATAGGTCCCTCCCATCTCAGTTGCTCCAGACTAGATGATCCTCCCAGGCAGGCCCAAAGGCTTGTCCTACTGGAGACTGTAGATCCTGTCAGCTTGACTGTATTAACTCTCACACCTGAGGATAAAGGTAGGAAGTTACTTTTGGAAGAGTTCGTTATGTGCTGAGATGCTTCAGTGTTTGCTTTTGTTATACATGCATTGGGTATGTTCTTAAAGGCCAAGACAGGATGCTCTGAAGTGTCTGCTGAGACAGTTCACTTTTTAGCACTTTAATTTTAAAATGTGGGTATCAGGATCCTAGGCTGTGCCTCCATCTCTTCCTCTCTCCATTTGTGGTGCTGTTGCTTGGACCTGTGGTTTCCTGTATGCTAGGCAAGTGCTCAGCTATTAAGTGTCCCCTCTAAGGAATTAAACTCAATTTGAATTAATTATCTTTTTTAAGATTTAAGGCTAAAGAACATGGCTAAAAGGAATCTTTGTAAACAGAGGCGGAGCTTTTCTTTTGTCCTGACTACCCAATCCCAAATAATCACACAAAAACTTATATTAACTACAAAATATTTAGCCTATGGCTCAGAATTATTATTAACTACCTTTTACAACTTAAAATCTGTATTTTGCCACATAGCTTATAGCTTTACCTGTCCTCTAGCATTTTTGCTTCCCTGGTGGCTGGCTCATCTTTGCCTCCACTCCTGTTTTTGTGACTCTTTCTAGTCTTAGGAGACAACCACAAATTAACTTTTCCTTGTCAGTTGACTGTGTGCTAAGGATTAAAAAAAATTTGAAACCATCTGATTATCTTTAGTTATAATAATGCAAGGTGCATTTGTGTGTGTGTGTGTGTGTGCATGCATGCATGGATGCACACTTTCTTGTGCACAGATCAGGCACCCTCCATTGCACTCCACCATGTCTCTCAAGCAAGGGTGTCTTGGGCTGAAGAGATGGTTCAGCCATTAAAGGCTAAGTTCACAACCAAAAATTTGAAAAAAGGTATCTCAGAACCTGTATTTGTGTTAGACTGGCAGTCCAGTGGGCCTCAAGGGTCTCCGTGATCTGTTGTCCCCAGGCTGATCTGACAGGCATGTCTGCCACTCCAGGCGTTTTTGTGGATATGGGCATCTGGGTTCATGTTCTTTCACTTACCCATGCCCTCAGCCCTACGTATGCATGTATTAAAGTTCTCAGTGTCACCCTGAAGTCTCGGCCATGGATGTATTGTGTAAATGTAAGGTTTTTATTGTTTGGAAATTTTATAGGGTTATAAAATATTTCTTGTGGGGGGAATGATTTAATTTTATTTTAATATTTTAACTGAAAAAACCCTTCCCCCAAATAAAGGTAGAGATCTCTTAATATTTCAGTAATATTCTGCTAAGATTATTCAGGTATTAAACATTTATCACTTACTGTTCAATATTGTATACGTTTTATATTAAAATTTCAGTATAAATTATTTGTTGAGCAGTTGCAAATTTTTTTATTAGTTTAAGTTGATGCATTTGATAGAATCCCAGGTTCTCCACAAACGGGAGCCTTGGGTCCCTGCTCTTACTCTGTGTGACTGTTTACCTTCATGACGCGGGCTCCTGAGTCATAGGAGACGTGCAGGCCTGCGTTCACGCTCATGTTTCTAGAGGCTCCTTAGCTTTCCTCGGACTCTGAACGGCTGGCTTGTAGAAGGCCGCGGCACAGATGTTAAGAAGTGGTTGTCTGCCTGCCGGACCCAGCCATTCCATTCCTGTTGTCACGACTGGCTCAGGCATAGTGACTGTTACGCCAAATTTTACCTTTGCTTAAGTAAATTTAAAAATCTCAAAGTGTTCTTATACTTTTCAAGTTTCCAGTAAAATAAACTTTAAATGAGGTCTGAACTGGTCAAATCTTGGCTAGTAATAGGCGTACTCTTTGTTTTTTGTATTTTGAAGACTTTGTGTGCTAGCAATATGTTAGTTATATAAATTTTCCTTAACACCTGAATTTATAAATGTGGGTATCAAAATATTTTTAAGGAAAACTGAATAGTGAGGAAAAGAGTAGTGAGATGGAATTTTATGTTTCGTGATACTTATTACAATTTTTTTCTCCTCACAACTGATCAGATTTTGTTTGCTTTGATCCTGGATTTTTTTTCAAGCTAAACTAATGCCTTATCCTTGTCTTTAGGCGAGCCAAAATTCCTTCCGTATAGAATATGACACCTTTGGTGAACTGAAGGTCCCGACTGATAAGTATTATGGTGCCCAGACTGTGAGATCTACGATGAACTTTAAGATTGGAGGTGCAACAGAACGGATGCCGGTAAGTAGCGTCGTGGAGATGTTGACTTAGAACTAGGCTATAGTCACACAAATCATTATTTTGTAATATTTCATAACATTAAAGTATAAAATTATGAGAAAACTAGCTTTCTAATTAGTAGTAAGTTCTCATTCATTAATATCCAAGAGCCTATGAAAGTTTTAGATCGCTGGTACTTTCAGCCAAGGCGTTGAATGCTTTGGATTTTTAGCTGTTATCATTAAGTGATTTGCTGATGGGTATTAGGGTTCGCTGAAGGAACAGCAGAAGGGGTGCATGTGTGTATGTGTGAGATTTATTAGACTGACTTTTAGGCTATGATCCAGGTAGTCCCAGGTAGCTGGCGCCGATGGAAAGGCCAAGGATCTGATAGTTTTCTGTTCACAGCTCTGGACATCTCAGCAGACTTAATCTGCTGCTGGGTCCCAGGGCGTTCCTAGAGAACTGCTAGACTTCAGTCTGTGCTGGACAGATGAAGAAGTCAGTGCTAGTAACCAGTGAAGGGACACCTCAGCATCAGGGTAGACAAGCTCTTCAGAAAAAAAGAGAGCAAGAGCAGACAGGTGAAAAGCAAAGCCTTCCTCTATGTCGTTTTACATGGTCTGCCCCTAGAAGGTGTGGTGTAGATTTCAGGGTAGGTCTTCTGACCTCAGGTGATCCACCAAGAAAATCCTCCACAGTATGCCCGCTACTTAGGCTTGAGGTGATTCCAGATGTCATCAAGTTGACAACCAAGATTGTCAATTTAAAGTTTTATTTATTTATTTGTTTTTGATGGGTGGGGGCGTGTCAGTATTTCAGTTGGTAAGCGTTTTTATTTCAGTTCTTAAATTCTCTTTCTCTTCCTACCCCTCTCCTTTTCCTCCTCACTGTGTAGCCCAGGCTGGCCTAAAACCCATGATTTTCCCTCCTGGCCTTTCCCGTGCTAAGATTCCAGGCACACACCAGCCACGCCCAGCCCTTTTGTGGTTGTTTAGAATGATGATGCCGCATCTGCTGGGGAAGTGATTGAATGCTAGTGATTTTAATACATACTATGCAAAATAAACACATACTTTACAGTATACATCCTTGAAACACTGTTATTATTGGCATTATCTTTATATGAACATTTGAGTGTGTATGTGTGTTTTGGTTATAGGTGTGTGTGTGTATGTGTCTGTACACAAGCCTCTAGATTTTGTTCTGTTGGTTCATTACACTTAGGTAATTTCTTCTGTTTTCTAAACTTTTGAGGGTCACAGTATTGATACTATTTTTGCGTCTGCATAAAATAACAAATTTTTATGCTTGTCTAAAATTGAAAATTTAAGGTACATTTATGATTGCTTTTAGATTCCAGTCATTAAAGCTTTTGGCATCCTGAAGCGAGCCGCTGCTGAAGTGAACCAGGATTACGGTCTTGATCCAAAGATTGCTAGTGCAATAATGAAGGCAGCAGATGAGGTAGGAGGCACGACGCGTGTTTACACATGTCATCAAAGTCCCGGGGTCTGCCTGTGGGAAGGGGTATTCTGAAATCTTGGGTTAATGACTTTCAGGCTAGGGTGGCAGCATTATTCAGAGAAGATTTAATACGGCGCTGAAAACATTTTGCAATGACATCTCTGGGTATTTTTATATCTTGCTAAGTCTCTTTGTTGACTTATGTAGTTTTAAGGAAAAAAATTAAGGTGCTGGGGAGATGGCTCAGTGGTTAAGAGCACTGACTGCTCTTCCAGAGGACCCAGGTTCATTTCCCAGCACCCACATGACAGCTTACAACCATCTGTAATTACAGTTTCAGGGGATCTAATACCCTCACACAGACATACATGCAGGCAAAACACCAGTGCACATAAAATGTCAATACATAAATGGGGAAAAATTATAAGGATGATTTGAACTTCAGGTTTTATCTTATGAATAAATAATTTCTTTTTAAACTAATTGATTATTTGGTTGTACCTGTCAAGAATGTAATCTCCTTAAGCCCTGCCTTGAAGTGTTCAGAGGCGAATTGAAACATTGAGTTTATAGTGTTGCCTTACAGTGTTTAGGATGACGGAAAGGAAGACTTTCATCACAGCAGCTATGTATGCAATGTAGCTACCTTGGTTACATCATTAGTAATAGAAATTAGTTCTTAAAGAGTGACATAGAATGAGCCTAAGTGTAGAGGAACATTCTTTAAACATCTTAAAATGTTAATTTTGATGGGAAAAAGAAAATTGATAGAAAATGTGTTTTCCTCTATACCCCACCCCCACCCCACCTTGGGTAATATAATCCACAGATGCTCAAGTTCCTTTTGTTAGATATGCGATAAAGCCTGCGCACTTCCTGCCATGTGTTTTGTTTCTAGGTTTCTTGTAATAGCAAGACTATAAATGCTGTGGAAGAGTTGTTAACTCTGTTTCCAGCAGTAGGGTGCACATGTTTAGAACGCTGCAGCATTTAGAAAGTTTCCAAAGAACGTTTTCATCCTGTGCAGGTGGAGCCCACAGTGACTGAGGGCCTTCATGAACACATACCATTGCAGGGGAGCGGGAATCAAGTGTTGATGAGGAGGTGGATCTGTGATGAGGTTACCCTTTCCTTTGTTCTCACAGTTCTCTAGACGGATGATCGGAGACATTCATAGACCTGGAAAAGGTGCCAGTTATCCAGGTTAATGGAGGTCTCAAAAACATGCTGATCTTCTATGTCATTTTATAGTGAAGTTAAATATTCATTATTTTAGGACGCCCACAGTTTAAAAGCTATCACATAAATTGAGAATTTGAAAATCTCACAGGACCAGTGAGATGGCTTAGTGGGTAAAGATTCCTGTTGCACAAGTTCCAGACCTGTTTGATTCCCAGAACCCATGTAAAGGTAGGAGAGCTCTTAACTCCACAGAGTTGTCCCCTGACTTCCACACACACTGTGGCATACCTGTGCCCACAGACCATGTACACACCAAATAATTATAAAATTCAAAGAGAAATCTGACAGAAATTGGGGCAGATATGGACAGTGCTTCACATTTTCCAATTGCTACTCATTGGACATCTGTACCATGAGATAGCTCTTAGTAAACTCACATTACTGAGCCCTGGTTCCTTATTATGCTGGCCGTGGCAATAGCTTCTGTTGGATGTGCCTGCTGAGCAACAGCAGTAAGTGTCTGAAGACATCATAGCAGCCTCACAGGTGGTCCTCCACTGCCGCAGTTAGCCTCACAGGTGGTCCTCCACTGCCACAGAGAGCCTCACAGGTGGTCCTCCACTGCCGCAGAGAGCCTCACAGGTGGTCCTCCACTGCCGCAGAGAGCCTCACAGGTGGTCCTCCACTGCCGCAGAGAGCCTCACAGGTGGTCCTCCACTGCCGCAGTTAGTCTCACAGGTGGTCCTCCACTGCCGCAGTTAGTCTCACAGGTGGTCCTCCACTGCCGCAGAGAGCCTCACAGGTGGTCCTCCACTGCCGCAG